>VZQC01004106.1:1797494-2111367 GCA_009823505.1 Rhizomys pruinosus
AAGCAGGAAATTGCTATTTTAAAAATCAGACAAAATGACTTCAAAAAAAAATCAAAAGAAAAAAAAAAAGACAAAAAAAAAATCACTTTTTAAAAATTTTTGTATGTGTATAGTGTACTGTCTGGATAGGTCTGTGCACCTGTGTCGTGTAATGTTGCCGCGGAGGTTCAGAAGATTGGTGTAGATTCCCCTGGAACTGGAGTTTTCTCCAAGGAACTGGAGTTGAGGACGGCTCTAAGCCGACATGTGGGTGCTGGGAAACGAACCTGGGCCTCGCAAGAGCAGTCAGCGCTCCCAACTGCTAGGCCATCTCTCCAGCCCAGGCCATTATATTTTTATGAAAGGAACAATTCACCAAGAAGATTTCACAATTATGAATATATGTGCCCCAAACTCTGGTGCCACCAAACTTATTAAAGGACCAATTTCTCCAGGACCACAAGTCACACACACTACCCCTAGTCACACTTAATAGTATGGAGATTTCAATTACCCGACTGAGTCCTTTGGTATAGGACACTGCAAAGACAAACTTAAGAGAGACATCTGCAATATCTGAACGAATGATGACACCAAATCAGAGCCTCATAGACACTATCTATTACTTTGAATTATTCCACACCCTAATACCAGAGACTAATACTTCTACTCAGAGCAGCCTCATGAACTATTTCTCCAAAATTCGTACAATACTAGTGACACCATTAGAAAAACCTCCATCTAATAACATAAAAGATTGAAAATAATTCATGCATCTATCAGACCACAATGTGCCAAAAAGGTCATTATCCACACCGAGGATAAGCCCTTCGCCTACATAGAACTACATGGTACGATCTAACAACACACTTTTGAATAATGAATAGGTTCAAGTAGAGAATAAAGAAAAAAAAGCTATTCCTAGAACTGATGCAATTCAATACAACCACAACAAATGACCTTATGGGGATACGCTTAAAAGCAAGATCTCAGACGGGAAGTGTTATCATGCCACTGTTGACCCTCATCTAGAAATAACGAAAGGCACAATGATAATGTTGTCTAACACTACAGCTTAAAAGCCACTTTGAGAGGCAACAACATGAACCTAAACGCAACAGGCGGAAGAAATAACAAAAATCAGAGCAGTAATCAATGAAATAGATAAATTTCAAATGCAAACAATTACACAAAAAATATCAATGAATTCCAAAAGTTGGTTTCTTTGAGAATAAAACAAGATAGACAGACCTTATCTATACGCTGATTAACCAAAATTAGTTATAGAAGGAACAGCATGATCTCCAACAACAATACATCATGAAATGAAAAAGTAAATATCACAAGCACAATGGAATTAAGATCCAGAGAATCACTTTACGGGTAATATTCAAAAAACCTACCTCTCCCAAGTTTTGAAAACCTAGAGAAATGAATGATATCTGAAATCCTGAGAATCACCCAAAGTCAGCCAGGAAGAGATCCACAGCTTAAACAGACCCATAATACAAGAAAGAAATCGAACATGTAATAAGAAACCTCCCAACTAAAAAAAAGTAACACAGGGTCACCGTAGCCCAGACAGTTCACGAGGAAATTTTATAAAAACACTTCAAAAGACCTACCAACCTTATTATCTGAAAATAAAAGGAAAAAATCAGAGGGAATTCTCCCAAATTACTTCTATGAAGAAATAATCACTCTATACCAAAACCAGGCAAAGAATACAAAACTAAAACGAGAGAATTGATAGAGACCATCTCCACCTAATGAAACACAGATGCCACAAATTTACAAACAGGATACTGGCAAATTGCATACAGACTACATCAAGAAATCATTCACGATGACCAAGTTGGCATTCATCCCAGAGAGGCAGGGATGGTTCAACATATGAAAAATCAATAAACATTCATCAAACAATTATAAATGAATGAAAGACCAAAACCACACCATCAACTCAATGATGCTGAAAAAGCCCTGAAATATCAGCATCCCTTTGTGTTAAAAGTCCTAGAGGAATTGGATTGAACTGAGGGATCATTCCTTAATGTAATCAAAGCCATATACACAGAACCCACAGTAAATCATCCTAAATGGGGGCAACAACAGAAACATCCCTTTAAATATTTTTTTTAATTTATTAGTTTACTATTTTTTGTGTGTATGAATGTAGTGTCTGCTGCAGGTCCGTGCACTGCTGCTGCAATGCTGCTAGAGGTCCAGAAGAGGGCGTTTGGATTCCGCTGGAAACTGGAATTCTCCTGGAAATTGAGATTCAGAGTCAGGGTTCTTCAGCAGCCATGTGTGTGCTGGGGATCGAACCCAGGTCCTCTGTAGAGCAGTCAGTGCTCTTAAGTGCTAGGCCATCTCTCCAGCCCCAGAGAATATTCTACCATTTAAAAGGTTAGGAACTCGTAAGGCTGCCCCTGTCACCACTCCTCTTCAATAGTAGCTTGAAACACTTGCTAGACAATAAGGCAAGAAAAGGAAATTAAAGGAAGTACTAATTTGGAAAAGAGGAAGTCAAGCTATCCCTAATTGCTGATGATATGATTGTTTACTTAAGGGTGCTTAAAAACTCCACCAGAAAACTCCTAGAAATGATTAAGAGCTTCAGCAAAGTGCAGGATACAAAAATAACCTTAAAAAAATCAATGGCCTTTCTTTACACCAAAGACAAACAACGGAGAAAGATTCAAGAGAGACCTCCCACTCACATAGCCTCAAAAAACAATAAATACCTAGGAACAAACCTAACCAAAGACACCAAAGATCTCTACACAACAAATTTAAATCTTTAAAGAAAGAAATTGAAGAAGAATCACAAGATGGAAAAAACTCCCATGCTTCATGGATGGGAAAATAACATGTAAAAATGTCCATTTACCAAAACTTTGTATAGATTACACAAATTCCAATACAAAATACCAGGATTTCTTCACAGTTGGGGGGAAAAAAAGTCCTTAAGTTCATTTGGAAAACAAAAGACCCTGAATACGCCCAAACAATCCTGAGCAAAAAGAGCTACATGGGGGGGATCTCTATACCGACTTCAAACTATACTAAGGCTATAGTCATAAAAACAGCTGGGTACTGGCACAAAAAACAGACCTGTTGACCAATGGAACAAACTGAAGATCCAATCTGAGCAATACAATTTAGACACCTCTTTATATTTGCAACACGCAGGGGCCAAAGAAGCCCACGATGGAGAAACAAGACAGCATCTTCAGCAAAGTGGTGTTGTGGCAAAACTGGATCACCACTTGTAGATGAATGAAATTGAACCTCTACCTCTCGCCCTGTACAAAAGTCAACTCCAGATGGATCAAAGACCTCAATGTGAAACCCCAAACTCTGAAGGCAAATAGAGAAAGATAAAAGTTGGCAGCAGACTACAAGACGTAGGCATAGGAAAAGACTTCCTAAATCAGACAGCAGCTGCACAAAATTAAGTGTCGACAATGACAATGTACCTCATTAAACTTGAAAGCTTCTGTACATCAAAACACAATAGAAACAAGACAAGTAGTGGAAATGAGAAACCCCACAGAGTGGGAGGAAACCTTCACCACAGAAACGTCTGACTAAGCTTGATTTCAGAATATATAAACTACTCAAAAGCAAAGAAAGAAAGAAAACAAGTGAACCCACTCAATAGATGGAGCAAAGAGCATGAATAGACACTTCACAAGTGAGGAATTAGAGATGGCTGAGAAACACCTTAAGAAGTGCTCCACATCATCTAATAATTAGAAAAAACAAAAAAAAAAAAAAAAATAAAAAAAAAAAAAAAAAAAAAAAAAATGATTCCAAGGGCTGGAGAGGTTGTGGGGAAAGGGGAAACACTAATCCACTGCTGGTGGGAATGTGAACTCTATAACAGCCACTATGGAAAAGCAGTGTGGAGAACACCTTGAAAGAGTTGGAATGAACCTGCCACCCGACCCAGCCATACACTCCTAGGTATGTACCCTCAAGACTCACCCCACCGCAGAGATACATTGCACAGCCATGTTTATTTAAGCTCTCTTCACAATACAAGAGCTGGAATCAACCCAAATGCCACCTCAACTGATGAGTGGATAGAGAAATGTGTAACATCTAACAATGGGAGTTTATGCAGCAGTAAAAAAAGAGACATTAAAAAAAAAAAGCTTTGCAGGAAAATGGCTGGAGCTACAGGCCATCATGCTGAGTGAAGTAACACAGTCCAAGAAAAAAAATATCTGTGGGGTTGCCTAGTGCGATACTAGTTGTAAATATTTCCTGTGCATGGCCCCTTGAGCTTTTTTTGTTTTTGGAGTGATGCATATTGGAACAACAAAACAACAACAACAACAACAGAAAAGGACTGCATCCAAAGAACTGACTGAAACAGTGAACTTCTGCTCAAAAAGTAACTTCTAAGAATATGAAAGAAAAAAGAGAAAATGAAAATCATGTTTGGCAGAATGCATGAGCTCTGGGTGGGGTGGGGGATTGGGGGGACATGGGTCTAAAATTTGATAAAAAAAATATATAAAATTAAATTAAAAAAAGAATAAAGAAGTACTTTTTATCTCTGAGAAAGAAAAACATAGACCCTGTACTGGCCCACTCATTGCTCCCTGTAATATTTTTTTTCCTTTTAAGAATAACAATTTCATGGCTGGAAGAGATGGACTCAGCGGTTAAGAGCACTGACTGCTCTTGCAGAGGACCAGGTTCTGATTCCCAGCACCATATGGCAGCTAAGAACCATCTTTAACTCCAGTCCAGGGGGAATCCGAAAGCCCTCTTTCTGACCTCCAAGGCATTTCACGACATGGGTACACCAGACCTACAGACAGACAGAACATTCATGCACATAAAAAATAAAAAAATAAAAAATTGGAAAAAAAAAGAATAATAGTAGTTTCTAGACTGGTTCCAGTTTTATTTTTCTATGTCCTATACTAAGTGCATGGTGTCTTCAGCAATATGTCCTAAGCATCTAGTTCTCATGGGCAATCAAGAACAATGATAATAGTCTGTATTGTTTGGGGGGTGGGAGGGACTGCAGGCCTCCCTAACTAGTTAAGTTATAGGGAGCTATCCCGTACCTTGCACTAGGATTTTCCTTTAATAACCTGTGACTTCTGGGAACAGCATTATCTGCCCTTGCAGAATCTTTCCACTCAAAATTTTTTTTTCAATTATACTTTCAGTTAGCTTGTAAAATGACAGGGTTTCATGTAGCTTTTGCATACACCCTTGATATTGGCTACGCCTTCCTTTCACTCCCTTTTTGCTCCAATCCCCAATTTTCCCACCCCATCCCCACCCCATCTTTACTCAATCTTTTCCACTATAGTATTCCTCTCTTTATTTCCTTATTGCATGTGTTTTGTTATCCCCAGAAAGGTGCCCTCCTGTCTCCTGGTCCTCACCATCCTCCCTTCATCCCTCTCTCTCCCTCCCCCCCTCCCTCCTCCCCCCTCCCTCCCCTCCCCTTCCTCCCTCCTCCCCTCCCTTCTCTCGTCCTTCCCTTCCTTTCTCCCTCCCTCCCTTTCCTCCCTCCCCCTCCCCCCTCCCTCTTTCCTCCCTCCCCCCCACACCTTCCTCCCTCTCTCCCTCCCTCTCTCCCTTCCTCCCTTTCTCTATCTCTCCCTCCCTCCCTTCCTCCCTCTCTCCCTCCCTCCCTGGTTTCTTTCTTGCTTTCTGGCCTCTATAGACACTCCAGCTTAAACACAGAAATCGAAACATTCCCAGCTAGGAGCCCACATGAGAAGAACACATGGCATCCCCTTTCTGGCCTGAGTTTCCTCTCTCAGTATATTCTCCAGGTCCACCCATTTTCCTGGAATTTCCCTTCTCTTCTTGTTTGTAATTTTAGACTGTTTATTGATTATGTGCCTTATCTTATAGATTATAATTCTCCCTATGTTTTAACCTTTTGAACATATTTTCATGTATTTTCTTTTTTTAATTTTAAAAGAAATTTATTGGTTAGAGAATTTCACACAATGAGTTTTGATTATATTCAGACCCCTTCCCCTACCTCCACCCTCACTTCCCCCCCAACTTCCAACTTTGTGTGTTCTATTTGCAAATGAAAAACCCCATCCAACTTACATAATGCGTCTAAGTGGGTGCCTGAGAAACCATGCTTCATTAGAGTGTCAGAGATCTATAATTCTTTTTTACATTTTATTTATTATTTTATTTTATGTGTATAAATATGTTGCCTGCATGTGTGTAAGTGCATCTGTGTTGTGCGATGTCCACAGAGGTCAGAAGAGGCTGTTGGATCACCTGGAGCTGGAATTACAGATGGTTGTTAGCCACCATGTGGGTGCTGGGAACTGAATCTGGGTCCTCTGCAAGAGCAGCCAATGTTCTTACCCACTGAGCCATCTCTCCAGCCCCATGATCTGTAATTCTTACACTCATGTGTGCTGAAGTAAGGGCTCATCCCCTTTCTTTTGAATGTGGTTTTGGGTCAGAATATGCCCTGGTTTCCTGGAATGGGAATTTTCCCTCTTAATTTCTGTTTTCTCTTACACGCTGCTTAGAAATGTCAAGTGAGGATTTCTCTTTTTCTCAGTGGTTGGAAATGTTTGATCTTCTTTACCAAAATTAGTTGTTTGTAGCCCTTGCATGCAGGATACACTTTGGCTGTTTCCAGTCCTTGCTCAGCACAATGACCCCACTGTGGAGGAAGGTATTCTCTACCAGGCTGATTCCCCACAGGGTTTCATTGTGCTTAAAAGCAGAAGCTGGGTCCTCACAACAGGCAGCAATTAGCAGACAGGCCTCCAATCCAGTCTCTGAGTGGCAGTTGGGAAGTTTCACAACTTCAGGCAACAGCTTTACACCAGTGTCCTCCAGTTTATTTTCTGAAATTGATAGCCATCTCAGGTTCCTAATGTTGTTGAGGACTGCAGAATGTGTGTCTATGGACAGGACTCCTATATTAAACCTCACCCACCCATGGCTCAGGAACCATTGTGGAAGAAGGGGCTGAAAGATTGTAAGAGCCTCTGTTGGAGCATAAGTATAAAGAAACAGAGTATTCCAGACCTCTAGAGATTTACAAGAACTTGCAGCAATGGTGACAGCATGCACAAGATCCAGGCAAACAAAAACCCAGCATGCTGAGGAAATGGGCATCAGAGCCCAACAGTAGCCAAAGAACTATTTCCAACCTATTACTGATGGGTAAATAAGGGTTGACCTTCTTCCAGATAGACTGATTAGACTCCAGTGGATGAACTTGCCCTGAGGGACATCTGGGTACATAAAAGCTGGGGGAGAGATATGGGTGTGTGTGGATGGGAAAGGGGTCTAAATAGGATAAAGATTTATTGTGTGAAATGCCCAAAAATTCAATAAAAAATACACATTTGAAAAAGACCGTGAATGGCCACATACTTAAGCCTCAATGCCTGTGATTGGCACTAAAGCAAGGCTGATATGAGCCCAAAAAAGTGGTTGTGACTGACCCAAAATGAATAACTATGACTAATCCCAACACCAATTAAGGGGCTAGGTAAGCAGGCTGCTCAGGCTCATGTAGGGAGTCAGCAAAGAGATGCTCTTCTGCACTGCCTCTCCTGATGTTACAGCGTTTGGCCCAATAAAGGCTTCTCTTAAGTGGTCTTCTCTTACCTACTTTAAATAGTGTGGGCTTAGCTGATAAAATGAAGAGAGAAGCCGCAGAGGGTAGTGCTGGTGACATTGCTGCTTAATGCATAAAGCAGTGGTGGTAGATCCAAAGCCACTGGGTGGCACCTGTTGGCTTCGGCCCTCCTGAGTGGACTGCCGAGAGAGTCCACTTAGCCAGCAATGAGTGCTCACAACTAACTGATTCCAATCTTAGCCTGCAGTCAGTCTCTGAGTAGCCTACTGGGCTCCAAGCAACAGATGCTGGAACTAGTCCTGGTGGCAGCCACTGAGTTGTGAAGAGCAGCTGAATTGTCAGAGAGTAAGCAGGGCAATGAGTACTAGGGAGGCAGATGCAGGTGGATCTCTGTGAATTCAAGGCCAGCCTGGTCTAATGTAGAGAGTTCCAGGACAGCTGGAGCTACAGAGAGACCCTGTCTTGAAAAAAAAAAAAGGGGGGAAGTAGAAGCAGATAAAAAAATGTTGATGATGATGATGATGTGTTTGTGTTTGTGTGTGTGTGTGTGTGTGTGTGTAAAAGTGGGGAGGGAGGAGAGAGAGAGAGAGAAAGGAGATGACCAAAGAAGGGAAAGACTAAGAAGACAGAGAAGTGAACCTGCAGACTCTAGTTGGCAGAAGGGGTCCAAAGAACTGTGAAGCTTTCAAGATCATGGGCCACAGAACCCAGGCTGAGAGTTATTAGGGCCCAGATACCTGTGGCCAGCGTGGGACTTGTGATAATGGCAGGGTAGAGGTCCTCAGTCCTGAGGCCACAAGCAGGCTGTAATAAAATCCTGCCAGTTGCTGTTGCTTGTTGCTGCTAAACACTGAGGGACATAAAAGCTACTAGAGAACCAGAGTTTAAAAATTATCTCAACTTCTAGGTAAGATGGTGGATTGGAAAGTGCCTCTGTGTGACCAGCTCAAGAAGATTCAGGCTGAAAAAGAACAGACTATTCCTATGAGAGAAAGGTTCGATGACAAAATCTAAGATGAGATCTATAAAATCCTCTATGGGGAAGCAGCCAGGAGCAGCCATACTGAGTTGCTTGCACTGGTCAGGGGCAGAAGTAGTTGGTATGTGGGGTGCTTTCACCTCCTGGCTTCAAGTGCCATAAGAAGAGCAAGCTGGGGGATTTCCCAAAACCACCTGAGGCACAAGAAGGAGCTGGTTGCTTCAGCCAAGTGAATTGTTTGGTTTGAGTCAATCTTCAATAATCTTTGGCTCAATTGGCTTGTGTGGCTGTGGGGGTGGACTTGTCCTTCTAGCTGTTATAAAAGGTGGGCCTGTGTGAGACTTGAGATTGGGGATTTCCCAAGACAACCTGAAGCACAGGTACTGGGGTGCTAAAGTACCCCTCCCCCCACCAACCCAGATTGCCGAAGGAGTGTGTCCAAGTGGATTCTTTGGAGAACCTTTAGAACAGAAAGACAAGAGTGAGTTAGACTTCCAATAGAAAGCCTAAAACTTAGACAAGTCAACACTCCATAAGCAAGGAGAAAAGGAGAAAAACAAATCAATCAAACAAACAATGAAGGCATCTGAAGGAAGCAAGCAAAGCAAGCCTTCAACACAGTGAAGAGGCATTTGGGATTTGCATTGGAATACAGGCAAAGAGAAACTCACATTCCAGGGACACAAAGAAGAGACAACATGGGAAAGGTGCAGGATAATTCCACACCAAGCTCTAACAACACTGTGGAAGATTCCTACAGTGGGATCCCCCTGGGGATGGCCCAGGACACAGATATTAGAAGTACAATTGTGAACATATGTAAAGAAATCAAAGAGTATAAAGAGCAAGTCAGAGAACTAAGAAAAGAGAATGAAAAACTCAAGAAGGACCTAGAGAGAGAGAATCACAAACACTGGAAGGAGTGGAAACACTGAAAAAAATCCCATGTTGAAAAAGTTAAGGAAACCAATCAGCTAAGCAAAGAGCTACAGGAAGAGATTGAGAAGCTCCAAAAGGAAGTGCCTTGAGGTCCTGTAGAGTTGTGTTTATAAAGATGGTGCACTGAAGTTTGGTGCATATATGTTCATGATTGTGAAGTCTTCATGGTTAATTTTCCCTTTAATAAGGATGTAATGGCCCTCTTTCTCTCTTCTGATTGTTTCTACTTTGAAGTCTATTTTGTCTGATATTAAAACAGCAACTCCTGCTTTCTTTTTGGTAACATTTTCATGGAATATTTTTTCCATCCTTTCACTTTCAGTAGGCACCTATCCTTGAGGGTGAGATGTGTTTCTTGTAGGCAGCATATCGATGGATTCTGCTTCCTAATCCATTCTCCCAGTCTATACCTTTTGATTGAGGAGTTTAGTCCATTAATATTCAAGGTTATAATTGAGAGATGTGTGTTGCTTCCTTTCCCCTTATCATCCATTTACATTTTGGGTCTACTTTTGCAGTTCTGCTTTTAGTAATTTCCCTTTCAAGGTGCCTGGGGATAGCTGCTCCTCTCCTTTGCCCTTTGAATTGCTTCAGGTATTCTCTGAAGATTTGGTTTTCCAGACATGTATTCTTTTATCTTGTTTATGTCATGGAGATTTTTCTCTTTCCTTCAACTAGAATTGACATTTTTGCTGGGTATAGTAACCTGGGTTGGCATTTATATTCATTTAGCACCGGGAATACTTTGTTCCACGTTCTTCTTGCTTTCATAGTTTGCAGTGATAAGTTAGCTATAATTCTAATAGATTTCTCCTTATATGTAACTTTTTTTTTCCTGTGGCTTTTAGAATTTTGTCTTTATTTTGGGTGTCTAACGTTTTAACTATGATATTGTGTGGGGAGTTTGTTTTCTGGTCTTGCTATTTGGTGTTTTATGTGCTTGTTGTATTTGTATGCGTTTGTCTTTTTTTAGTTTGGGAAATTTTTCATCTATTATTCTGTTGGAGATCTTATCAATACCATTCTCTTGGGATTCTTCTTATTCCTCTATTCCTATGATGTGGAGGTTTGATCTTTTCATAGTGTCCCACATTTCCTGGTTATTCCAGTCTTGTGTGTTTTTAAATTTTTCATTGTCTTTACTTGAGCTTTTTAGTTGTTCTGTGTTATCTTCCAGTTCTGATATTCTTTTTTCTGCTTCCTCCATTCTAATTCTGAGGCTTTTTCCCATTCTTTCCTCTTGATTGGATGAGTGTTCAATTTACTTTTTTATTTCATCTTGTGTTTTCTTTACTATTTCCACTTCCATTTGGAAGTTCTCAATCTGTTCTTGTAGCTCCTTGCTTTGCTGGTTGGTTTCCCTTTTTTATTTCAGCATGGGATCTTTTCATTGCTTCCACTTCCTTCCGGAGTTTGTCATTTTCTCCTTTTAGTTCTTTCCCTCTAGGTCTTTTCTGAGTTTTTCATTCTCTCCCCTTAGAGTTCCATGATTTCTTTGAATATATCTGTGATTGTTTTATGATCTGTGTCCTGGACTACCTCCAGGGAGGTCTTCTTGTGGGAATCCTCCATAGGTTTGGTAGACTTTAGTGTGGAATTATTCTGCACTTTTCCCATATTGTTCTTTCTTTGTGCTCTTGTCATGTGGGTTTCCTTTAGCCTGTATTTCAATGTGAATCACAAATGGCTCTTCACCTTGTTGAAGGATCACTTTGTCTGATTCCTTATCTTTATTTATGGGGTGTTGACTTGTCTAGATTTCAGGCTTTCAATTTTGGTTATATATTGGGAGATGTAGCTCACTCTTCCCTTCATATTCTGCAAGAACTGCAGTTGAGTTGGTCTGGGCCAGCCACGTGCTGTATGCCCCTGAACACTTTTTAAGATGTTTCTCAGCCATCTTTATTTCCTCACTTGTGAAGTCTCTGTTCAGCTCTATACGCCATCTCTTGATTGCATCATTTGTTTTCTTACATCTTTTTTTTTCTTTTTTTTTTTCTTTTTTTTTGGTATTTTCGAGACAGAGTTTCCCTGTAACCCCAGCTGTCCTGGAACTCACTCTGTAGACCAGGCTGGCCTTGAACTCACAAAGATCCACCTGCCTCTGCCTCCTAAGTGCTAGGATTAAAGGCGTGTGCCACCACGCTTGGTACATTTTTGTTTTTTTTTAATAAAAATGATTACGTAATTTATTTTTTATTTTTAAAAATTGATTTTATTAATAGCACCTGAAGGTAGGAAAATAGTACATTATTATAGATGCATAAATATATACACATACAGTATAGCCACAAATCAAGCTTAAATACAGAAATCTAAGGTTCATTTTTCATTTTTTAATTCATTAATATTTTATTTTTTGTAATGTTTTTATTGAAGTTTTGTGTATTTCAGACATCATTTTTCTGTTCAATTTAGGCATATTCCCCTTTCCCTTCCCCCAACCTCACCCCAGATCATGTATTCTGCCATAACTGTCCTGCATCTTCCTCTCAGTTTTTTTTATGTTTAGGAATTCACATTTTCCTCCTTTAATTTTATATTACTCTAAAATATGAATACATACTTTCCACCCATATACATTAATTACAGAGTCTGAAAAATAAGTGGTGGGTCTATTCTGGAGCCCACTGAGAGATTTACATTATAACAGCACAGTTGCTTTCAGATAAACAGAAATATAATGATAATGTTTTTCAGCTTGCCTTTCAACTGGGGATTTGGTGTTAGCATCCACGAATGAGGGAAACCATTCATCATTTTTTTTTTCTGGGACTGTGTTACTTCACTTAGCATAATGGCTTCGAGTTCCACCCATTTACCTGCAGAGTTCATGATGTCATCATTCTTTACCACTGAATAGTACTCCATTGTGTAGATGTACCACATTCTTGTCATCCACTTAGCTGTGGTGGGCCATTTGGGTTTGTTCCAGCTCTTTACTATTGGATGTGCATGTATCTTTGTGGTAAGATGCGTCTTGTGGGTATATACCCAAGAGTGGTATGACTGAGTCAGGTGGTAGGCTCATTTTGAGTCTTTTAAGTGTTTCAAGCACTATGTTGAAGAGGACTGGCGATAAGAGGCAGCCTTGCCAGGTTCCTGTCTTTAAGGGAAATGGTTCCAATTTTTCTCCATTTAGGATGATGTTGGCAGTGGGTTTGCTATATATGGCTTTGATCATGTTGAGGAATGTTCCCTTCAGTCCAATCCTCTCTCGGACTTTAAACATGAAGGGAGCTGGATCTTGTCAAAGGCTTTTTCTGCATCAGTTGATGACCCTGCCTTCAGGTCATGTAACGATAGGTACCCGAGGGAGACCCCAAAACCTGAAATATAATGGGCGAGAGAGAAAAGCGAGACTTTGCTAAGGTTGTCAAAGTCTAATTTATTGAGCAAAGACAGCAGTATATATTTAGCAAAAGGCGGGAAGCATATAGGGGGAGTGTAAAGCAGGGTAATCAGTTGGTCGGGCTCTCTGGAGTCAGAGGAGGGTCTGTTTTTGCAAGATCACTGAGTTGAGACATCGGGCTGGAGTATCTGGTGACTTTTACTGCATGTTCGCACCCAGCTCTTGAGAAAGGCTGGTGGCTTTTACTGAACGTCCGCACCCAGCTCTTGGAAAAAGGCTCGAGGTGACAATTCACAGAGTCAACTTCCTTGTAAGCAAGCTCAGCATAAGCAAGCTAAAGCCTGCGGCTCCTTACAAGTTGAGATGATCATGTGGTTTTTGTCTTTCAGTCCATTTATGTGTTTTATGATATTTATTGATTTATGTATGTTGAACCATCTCTGCATCTCTGGTATGAACCCAACTTGATCATGATGGATGATTTTTTTTTTTTGTCTTTTCGAGACAGGGTCTTCCTGTAGCCCCAGCCGTCCTGGAACTCACTCTGTAGACCAGGCTGGCCTTGAACTCACAAATATCTGCCCGCCTCTGCCTCCCCAGTGCTAGGATTAAAGGTGTACACCACCATGCCCGGCTGATGGATGATCTTTTTGATATGGGTCTGTATGCAATTTGCAATTATTCTGTTGAGAATTTTTACATCTATGTTCATTAATGAGATGGGTCTATAGCTTTCTTTTTTGCTTATATCTTTGCCTGATTTTGGTATTAGAGTGATGCTAGCTTTATAGGAGTTTGGGAGAATTCCCTCTGTTTGTATCCTTCTGGACAGTTTGAGTAGTAATGGTTGTAGGACCTCTTTATATGTTTTATAGAATTCTGCTGTGAAACCATCTCTGCCTGGGCTTTTTTTGGTCGGTAGGATTCTAATTACATCTTAAATTTTCTCAAATAGTATGGATCTGTTTAAACTGTCAATCTCTTCTTGGTTAAGCTTTGTTGGTTCCTAGCATTTCAGATATTCATCCATTTCTCTTAAATTTTCAAATTTAGTTGAGTATAGGTTTTTGAAGTATTCCCTTATGATTGTGTGGATCTTTTCATTGTCTGTTGTGATGTTTCCCCTTTCATCACAAATACTATTGATTTGGCATTGCTCTTTCTTTTTTTGGTTAACTGGGCTAGAGGTTGGTCTATTTAGTTTATCTTTTCAAAGAACCAACTTTTGGATTCATTGATTCTATGTATTGTTTTATTTGTTTCTATTTTATTGATTTCTGCTCTGATTTTTGTTTCTTCCTGTCTATTGGGTTTAGGGTTCATTTGTTGTTGTCTGTCAAGTGTTTTTAGCTGCAGTGTTAGATTGTTTATTTGTTCCCCCTTTTTTTTGATGTGGGCACTTAGGTCTATAAATTTCCCTCTCAAGACTGCTTTTAATGTATACCACAGGTTTAGTTCTGTTGTATTGTCTTTTTTGTTCAGTTCCATGAATATGTTTATTTCATTCTTTATTTCTTCCCTGACCCATTCATTATTCAGGATTGTTTTGTTTAGTCTCCACGTGTTCTTGTAGCTAGTTGTGCTTATTCTGGTGTTTATATTGAGCTTTATTGCACTGTGGTCTGATAGAATGCATGGAATAATTTCAATCCTTTTGAATTTGTTGAGATTTCTTTTGTGGTCGATTTTGGAGAATGTTCTGTGAGGTGCTGAGTAGAAAGTACATTCTCTTCTCAATCCTCAGTGCCAGCTCATCCCCTGAGCTGCAGTCAAGGGTCCCTTTACTAAAGAAGGGCAATGCTTCTTCATCCAACCAATAAGTTGCCAGTATTTCTTCAGCCAAGGTTGGGTTCTGCTACCTATTTCTGCAGTTCTTTGGTGGGTTTTTGCCTGGTTAGGCTTGCATAGATCTTGTGCATGCTGACACCAATGCTGTAGGTTCATATGAATGGGGTGACAGGAGCTTGTAGGATTCATTTCCATGTGGTCTTGTACTACCTCCCTGGCTCTTACAATGTTTCTGCCCCCTCTTCTGCAATGTTCTCTAAGCCCTGGGTGTGTGAAGCTGAATATAGGTGTCTATGGAACCACACTCTGTAGACTCCTAATCTCCATGGTTTGGCCATTCATGACATTTTGAGTTCCTGGTCTCCTGTTGCATGGGGGAGCTTCCTTAATGAGAGTTAAGAGGTAGTTAATGCCTTCTTGGGTCCTTGTTCTTTTTTGTTTGGACCTGTGTAGAGGTGTCACGAGGCTTGCGCAATTCACAGATTACACCTGTGTGTTCAGTTATGGGATACTCCATACTATTTTCATCTGGTGCAAAAAAGCCTCTTTTCTGAGTGGTGTCTTGGATATTTGTATGTAAATATAAGGATACCTCTTTTTTAGTTAGTAAGATATTACCTTAGCCTAAGGAAGTGTCAACCTTGGAGATTTCACTAAGATCTATGACCTCTCCAATTATGTTCATCTGGCTGTGTTTACCATACCATGCATGAGTTTCCTCCCACTGAGTGGGCTTTAAGTCCAAGTAGTAAGCCTTTGATTTCCCCCAAGATAAAAGTACCACTATTGCACCGCACTGATGACATATGCTGTGCTGGAGAATTCAATCTTATTTTTGAAAAGAATTAATGATCATATGAAAGAAGCAAACAAATAGATTCATGAATTAAGGAAGTCTATCAAAGACCTTGAAAAGACAATCGGGTTCTGAGTGAATAAAACAACCAAAAAAATTAGAGGTGAAATCCAAAACATGGAGGAAAAATTCAATAAGTAGAGTGAACCATTTAAAACAAGAAAAGCAGAGAAAGACCTCTACAAGCAAACAAGGCACTGAAAAAAGATGTCAAAGAAGATACTAGATGATGCAAAGAGCTTCCATGCTTCTGAAGTGGCAGAATTAATATTCTGAAAATGGCTATACTATCAAAATTACCTATGAATTTAATGCACTACCCATCAAATTTCAGATGTAATATTTCACAGATCTTGGAAAAAAAAAACAATAAACAGAACAGTGTAGGAAATGAAGTATCAGTGAGCAAGCTTCCTTAGATAAAGACTGAATTGGTGTGACCAAAATTGCTTTTTGTATTTTACCTCCAAAGGCCCACATTCTAGTTTCATTTCTGTTGTTGTGATACAAGTTCTGACAAAAAGCAGCTTAGAGGAGGAAGGTTTATCTGGCTTACAATTGCAAGTTACAGTCCATCATTCAGGGAAGTCAAACAGGAATTCAAGCAGCTAGTCACATCATATATACTGTCTGGAGCAAAGAGGGAATAAATGAACCCTTGCTTGCTTCCTAGCTTTCTTCATTCTTGTACAGTTCATGGCTTAGCCTAGAGAGTGGAATCACCCATGATGGGTGGAGTTGTCCTATATGAGTTAACAATGAAGATAATCCCCCACAGATGTCCACAGGTCAATATGATCTAGCTAATTCCTTATTAAGGCTGTTTTTCCAGGTGATTCCAGGTTGTGTCAAGTTGACAGTTGAAACTAATCATCACACTTGGTAAATTACATAATTAGATCAATAAAATAACATTAATTTAGTGATTGATAAAAGTAAATTGCCCTTCATGACTAAATAAAAAGTGTAGTATAGCCGGGCATGGTGGCACATGCCTTTAATCCTAGCACTTGGGAGGCAGAGGCAAGGGGATCTCTGTGAGTTCAAGGCCAGCCTGGTCTGCATAGCGAGTTCCAGGCCAGCTGAGAGTAAAGAGAGACCCTGTCCCTAAAAGACAAAAAAATTTGTAGTATATATATGGAAAAATAATTTTTTACAGTTAAAAAGGAATGAAATGCTGATGTATGGTATATTCTCTGGTGTTTGGGTGGAATATTCTGTAGATGTCTGTGAGGTCCATTTGGTGTATTGTATTGTTCAGTTATTCAATGTCTCTCTGTTTATTTTTTGTCCTGTTGATCTATCCAAGGGGCTCAATGGGATGTTGAAGTCCCCCAGTATTAGTGTTCTAGGATTAATCTGTGTCTTGAGGTCCTGTAGAGTAGTGTTTATAAAGTTAGGTGCACCAGAGTTTGGTGCATAGACATTTAGGATTATGAAGTCTTCATGGTTAATTTTTCCTTTGACAGGAAACCAAAGAAGTCCTTTACAAGGGCCATCTACTGTGTGAGTCTATGTATATAAAATTGAATCCCCATCAAGTACTTTAAGTACTTGTAAATAGTATACTTACTTACTTTACGAATGAAAAAAATCACAACACTACTTTTCCCGTGAAAACAAACTCAGAAGTCAGATATAGTGCCATATCCCCATTATCCATTCTTAGGAGGTTTAGGTAGGAGGATTCCTGCAAATTAGAGGCCAGCCTAGGCTACATTGTATCAGGCTGGTCAGGGTTACATAACAAGATTCTGTCCTCAAAAAACCAGTGAAGCAAACAAACAAAACAGTAAAAAAATCAAGCCAACTCAGTGAATGACTGGCAGAGTTAAGCTTGCATTGCAAGCCTGCCTTATTTCTAAGCATTGGCTTTATTCACTAGCTGTTTTGGTTGAATTTGTTTCTAAACAGTAAGACCTGTTGGTGGTTTGTGTGGTTATTAGTTGTTAATATCCCTAGTTGCATGCAGCTGGATGGAATAACAGGAAGGTAGTGAGTCCAGGAGAGTAGGAAAGAGACAGTAGGATTAAACAGTATCATAAACTAGTAAATACTAAATTTATTTTTCAGGTTTCCCTGATGATATGGTATGAAACAGAATAAATTGGAATTTAAGACTACTGCAAGTTAGTTTTTCTGTAGGTGGAACTTTTAAGGCTTTAAAAATATTTTGTTATTTTTATTTTATATGTTTGAGTGTATTTATTGCCTGCATGTATGTAAGTGCATGCTTGTCATGCAATGCTTGAGGAGGTCAGAAGAGGGCATCAAATCCCCTGGAACTGGAGTATATTGACTGTTAGCCACCTGTGGGTGCTGGGATTTGAACCTAGGTTCTCTGCAAGTGCAGCCAGTGAGTGCTCTTAACTGTTGAGTCATCTTTCCAGCATCCAAGATCACTTTTTGTAGGTGGAATGTATCTTTGAAGGAAGATTTCATTTGTTTTGATGAAAAATCTTAATGAACTCTTAGATTCTACAGGAGAAAAAACAAAGTATACTCTGAAATGGGAAGTTGAATTTCCCCACATAATAATGCAAAACCTTGTTCTAACTGGGGGAGAGTGATGCTTCTGCATAATTCTTATTAGGAAAAAGTTTGTAAAGAGCTAAGTTAATGCCCCTTACTTGTCCTACTATACCCAACATGAACTGTTGAGAAAACAATTGATAAAAATGGAAGAAATCTTTCCATGTTATGTAGACCTTATTTACATTTGATTTAGTCCCTTTTTAGTATTTGAATTGCTGTAATCACCTGATACTTGCTTGGAACAGAGGACAATAAATTTTCATCATCATCACCGAGACTATCTTTGCAACCCCACTATTCATTATGATTCAGGGTGATGCATTGTTTTACCCATCCTCTGAAAAAAGGTTTCATGATACAAATGAGATAATGTAATGTTGATCTCTGAGTGTTTTGCAGATGGGGAAACCCATTTGAAAGATATTCAATTACACATGAAGAAACAAGGATGGAAAATAGATTTATAAAGGGGTCCAACCATGCACAGCTGTAAAATTCTTGGGAGCTTTATGGTTGGGTAAAGCATGAGTGATGGCCGCCAGGATGGCTGGGAGAAACTACAACAATCTGGGCTTGCAGATGGTAAAGAGTAAACAAAGATGGCTTATAAAAATAAAAACAGAGGCTCCCAGAAAGTATTCACTGGTTAGATGAAAATTTCAGTGCCAGAGGTGAGTTGACACCCTAAGAGCTGTTGGCCAGGGAGGCCACAGAGGCTCTCAAAGGGATAAAGGCCATTGCCACTTATGAAGGTCACATTCCAGAAGTAAATTGTATGACCTTATTGCTCAAGACACTGCATGATGTGAGCATGGGAAAGCGGGAGGTCAAGCTCGGGCTAAGTTGGGAATTCCCTTCTGCTGGATGGCTGGCCCTCATAATGCCAGAAAGCACTTTACAGATCACTTAGAGGGTTTTCCCCAACAGTTCTGCTTCATGACTGACCCATGTGCTGCACTATCAACATGTCAAGCAAGACGTGCCTCCTGGTGCAATAGCAGCACAGCCAGTATATGTACAATCAACAAATTCCATTTGGCTTAAGGCTTGTTCCTCTGGGAGGAATACACATCTGGTACTGAAAGCCAGGCCAACCCATGGTGGCAGGGGAGATAGAAGCTCCAATGGGGAAGCCACTACATTTGTTTTGTTAGGTGGGTGTGATGGGCCTGCTAGAACTCCTCCAAGCATTTGTGTTTAGGCTGTTTCTATGTTCCTACTTCTTCCTTGTCATTTGTATTTTTATAGTAGAAGGAATACTACTGAAATGAGCACACAGCTATGTCCTGAAAACATGATGAAAAGAAAAACTAAGAGTTCAGTATCTCAACATAATGGCGGGAAGCTCATCCTGCGCCCATGTCAATCCCTCCAAGGCTCAGGGATTATTTCTAAAGAGAAAGTTGCAGGACATATATGGCAGAATGCAGGGACTCCAGTGGTGGTGGTGGTGGTGGTGCATGGAATAGGAAGTGACTCTAGATTTGATTGAGAAATGATGTATGACTTATGGAAAAAGTTTAATAACAATAAAAATGCCTAAAAAAAAAGAGGATAGTGGGAAATTACCACTGTAACAATTGGCTCTAGTTTACAGTTAGGGAGTGGTTTCATTACCATCATGTTTTTCTTTTTCCTAAAAAAGGGGAGAGGTAGGAAGTTTTCTCAGCATCTGGAAGGTAATTCCTATAAAACAGGCATAACGTATTAACTGATTGATAGGCATAGGAACTGTGAAAGGATATTTCTCTATCTAGAGCCAAATTCAATAGTGAAGTGTTTATAAGTTGAGTAATTAAGCAAAATATATTACTACAGGAAAGCTCTGACATCAGCAATGAATTATTCTGCCTAGGAGATGTTGGCTAGGGGATTCAAACCCGCCCCCCCTAATTATAAAGGCCTTTTGCCTATAAGTGGGATATATGCAAGGAGAAAGGCAGTAAGTCCCTGTTGTCGAAGACCTGGTGTGAGCATGAAAAATGTTATGAGACGTCACTTGCTAGCGTACAACTGGCCTCTGAAATGCCAGAGAGCGTTACCAAAGGCCACTAAAGCAATACAGCAAAATATTGGTCTCCCTGAGACAAGCAAGACTCCCCCGTCAATATCAGCTACATCTCAACTGCCTGGAGATACTGTGCAACAGTGGCAGCCAAGTGTCTATATATATATCCCAAATCTATTTGGCTACTAGCTCTCTCCTTGGAGGAATAACTCACAGCGGATGCCACAAGCTTATGTCCTCTAGTGGTTAGGCGATGTTATAAGCCACAATAAGAACTTGTCACCCTTTATAGAGAAACCACAGTTTGCGGATTAGCATACCATCCAAGCATCTGTGTCTATGCTCACAGCTTAGCTTGACATAATAAGTGGTACTGCTTAAATGCCTGTACATCCAATAGCTTGTGCTTTGTTAGTATGACTAAAAAGGTATCACTGGAAAAGCTGTCAATCCATGAAGGGAAACAACCTGAACAGACTGGAGTCCAAAATGACAACTCCAAAGAAATTAGACTGTTTTCTTCTCACCCACTTGTGCCCCTTTCCCAAAGCCCAGGGAACAAACTGCGGAAGAGGAGGCGTGGTAGATTGTAAGGGCTGTAGAGAGATAGGGGTGAATCATGAGACTACAGGAATATAGTCTGGACTCCTGATTGATCAACATGCCTGTGCATACAAGCTTCTCCAACTGGACTATGGGAACTTGGGTTGTTCAAAATTTGGACATAGATACTTGCAAAATGCACCAATTACCTAATTGTATGACATACTGAGTAACATCAATGTTATCTGCAAACAACTGTGTCATTATATTGTAGAATCCCTTAAAAAAATTAAAAAAAAAGAGGATAGTGGAATGAATGTTAAGAGCTAGAGGAAGGGGTGAAGTGTTGTGGAGAGCCATCCTCCAACAGGCAGACCATGTGCAGATGCCATCTTCCCGAGCTTGGTTGCATACGCTTGCCAAGAACCTTATATATAAGCTTGTTGACTGTTATTCTCCACAAGAAAAGAGGGGTAGGAAGAGTCAGCCAAGCCTCCCAACCAACCAGTCAGCCTTAATTGCATTATGGGGAGGGGCTAAGGGTATATACGCTGAGAAAGCAAAAGAAGGGCTCTCTTTCCATTTTGTGTGGCTGGGAGGAAGTCACCATCCATGTTTGGGTGGAAACTTTCTAGTAGAGCCTTAGGAGGGGGGTACCCACACTCCTGAAGTAAACTCTGACTCTTTGCCTGTAAGTAAACTGAATAAACTCACTAGTTTCCCAGACTGCCATTTGATGAAATTGTACCTTCATTTGTCCTAAGTACCAAGGGAGCAGGGGGCAGATGTTGTTTAATCCTCCCAGAAGGAATTTTAACAACAACCTTATTGTAAGAAGAAAGTCCCTCTAATTCCCATTAGTATTAATTTTCTCAGTTGTAAAGTAATGGACTTTGAAAGCTATTTCAGGAGTTTCTTCATATTCTGGAAATCTCAGAATACTTGCTCAGAAGATTTTGAAGATGAGCAGAAGTACTCTATAACATGGCTCAGAGAAAGGAATGTGAACTGCAGAACCAGTGAGACTTGTGATTGGATTCATCATAGTCTTTCTGGTCTTAACTTTGGGTAACTTGCCCACACTCAGGGAGCTTCAGCATGCTTTCCTGCAAATTGAGAATAATACTATTTTACAGGGATGTTAGCTTAGATACCCATACAATACTCACAAGCTGTCTGGAAAACCCAGAAGAAAGTTTATTAATTTTGACATTTGGGTCATCATTGGACCATTGGATATAATTTTCACTAGTTTATTTTTAAATGGAAATCTTCGGGGGAAAAAAAAAGAGAATTCAGCTAATTCAGAGAAGTGATTGAATTTAAGACAGATTTTATTGACCAGCTATGGCATGACCAGTAGAAACCAACTGAATCATGATAACTAAATATGTCAATTTGGGAATGCATATTAAGATATGAAATGATCGGTGCTACTGTGTGTCAAGCTCTGAAGTGTGGACATATTTCATGTCCTAGAAACTCTTCTATGATTGATTCAGAGAGACAGAAAAAAAACCTGTGTAATATAAAAAAATTAAGCCAATAGTGCCACGACAATGTTATGAGATACAAAGAAGTACAATCTTAGATATGAATAAATGTATTTGAAATAATGCACCTGTTAGATTACTTTTATGCCATATGCCAAAGGGCCTTCAATGGAAAACCCTAGGTAGAAGGATACTCTCTCTATGTTTCTGCCACTTCTCAGTGGACCTGAGTACACAGATGTCACTGGTATTTTTATTTTTGCTTCTGTTCCATATTCTACGGAGACCAGCTTGCCTTCAGCCTGACCATTGAGTCGATGCAGGAAGTCTGGCAGTTCTTTTCTTTCCCACACATCTCCATTCTTCCAGAAGGAATTTGAATCTTGTACTTCACCTAAAAGTTGCTCAATTTCAGCCTTGTGAACAAGACTGTTAAGACCTTTCTTTTTCCCTAGGTAGAAAAGTGTGCTTGGTTGCTTGGACCTGCACATATTTTTGTACTGTCTCCTGAAAGATCTATTTAGGGATGAGACATAATCTTCTATGTGTTTGGAATCTTGATCTAGCTCTCTGTTTTCTGGCCAGAAAAGGAGGCAGGCCAGGAAGTAAGGATCAGGATATGGGTAACTTGGTCCTACAAGTTGCAGAACTTCTCTGAGATGTTTTTTTAACACAGTAAATGGCTGGATGTACTTGGAACTGGGTTTTAGACAATTGAGGATGATGTTGGCCAAAACGAAATTTTGTTTCTCCTTTTTCAACTGCTTATTGGGGTTTTGCTGTAACAGGGAGCTGTAGTAATTCACTATATTTTCCATGTTGGTTGCAGCATCTTTGTGGTTTGGATTAAGATATTCGAGGAGTCCAGAAAACTTATCTGCTCTCAAAGCCTCTATGTGTTTTCTGCAATTCTCTTCTTGTAGTAACTGAATCTCTTTGCCTTGTAATGAGCTTGAATCCACGCAGAAAAGGTTTACATATTTCTTGAAACAACGGCTGACTTTCTTACTAAGTAAGAGCTCTGTTATTTCTTTTGGTGTGTTTCTTGGTTTCAGAAGAACCATATAATCAATAAAAAAATCAAAGCATCTTTTCAAATCCATTTGTAAATTTTGTAAGTGGGATGTGAACTTGCTGAGAGCCTCATAATATTCATTCTTTGGATCAGGGGGGATGTTCCCATTTCCAGATAAAAACTGTACCATAAATTCTTTCAATGATTCATTTTCTTTGTGGAAAAAGGGAGTGAGTTGAAGAATCTGAATAGTATAAAGACCTACTTCGATTTCTCCTAAGAAACCAGCAGTATTGTATGTATCGTATCTTCTCTGACACTTCTGGGGTGACCAGGCCTCAGTTTCATAGTCTTTACTATCAGTTTGCTTCTGGGAGTCTCTGAAAGCCTTTGAGGCTTTTTCGGCAGCTTCCAGAAAATGTGTTAGATCATTAACACTAATATTCCTACAGGTTTCATTTTTATCTAGCCACCATTTGATTTCACTTTTGTAGACTTGACCAAGTGTATCTGAAATATAGGAATTTTTGGGTGCTTTCTTTTTGGCCAAATTTGCCCAGACCAAAGCAGTTTTAAAGTCTTTCTCTTTAATATAGAAATGTCTTGCCAAGGCCTGACAAATAAATGCATTTTGTGGGAATCGAACACTTCCTGCAAACAAGACCTTTTCAGTTTCTTCATTCTGCAAGGCTTCAATTAATGGGGAAAACAAAGTGTCTGCTTCAGCTCCATGCTCTTTTCGGTGTCTTGTAAGCAAGAGAGTTTGCACATCATGCTTAAATTTGTTTCTTCCTATCCCAGAGTCATAGAATATATTCTCTTCTAGTATTTTCAACGCAATTTGACACTTGTCCATGTTACAGCTTTTCTCCAGTTCCGTTAAACAGTAATCAGCAATGAGAGGGTGAATCATACGGATACCAGTGTACCGCCCATGTTCTAAAACTTCTGCTCTTATTAGAAGTGTTGAATATGTTCCCATGTTGTCTTCTATACTTTCAGGTTTCCGGAATTTACTAGTGTATGTGATTCCCAAAAATATTTCACATTGTGACACGGAAATTGTAGAATCAGTAACATAAAAGTTGAGTAACGCCAGGAAAGAAATGAGCTGTGCTTTCTTCTTATGAGCATCCAGCTCTTTCAGTGTATTCTTTACTACATTTTCTATATAGGTTTCATCAAAATTGCTCTTCAAGATCATGAAGGAATAAAAGTTTTCACAGTTCTTGTACTCCTTTTCAATTTCCTGTAGTTTGGCTTCGAAAGCTCTTTGTTCTGTGGGAGAAAGTTGGTATTTTAGAGAAATGCTATCTGCTAATTTTGCACTTTGATCTGGATTCTGAGATCTCATACAGTTTAAGATAATTACTAATGTTTTTTCATATCGCAATCCCTTCTCTGCTAAAAAGGAATTGATGGCATTCTGCAGAATGCTGATATTTTCCTGTTCTTGAAAATCATCCACAAGGAGAAGAACAGGGATGTAATCTTGGTGGTTGGTGGCCTTGTAGCTGATCAACTTGCTTACTTGTTCTCCAATTTCTTCAAAATCAGTTGTTTTGTTTTTCAAGACAGCACATCTGAACTTTTTCTTTAGGTCCCAGAGAACGTGCATAGCCAGTGTCGTACCTCCACACCCTGGATGATGATAAAGGTTGATGACTTTCGCAAATAATGGTTTAGGAGAGTCTGCACAGATTTGTATTAATGTAGCAAGTTCTTCATAACTATCCCTTTTCACAAAAGCCGAAGAATACTTCGCAGAAGAAAAATAGAAGTTCCACCAGGAGACTCTGCCACCTCGATAAAAGTGTTCTTCTTTTGATTTCTTAAAGTCTGAGAATTTAGATTTATCTTTCTCTATATTTGTGTCTTTACACTCATTTTCACAGAGGATTTCCAGTGCAGTCAGGATATCTTCATCCTTTTTCTCCAGGAAAACTGAGGAAGACCCATAGGAAGGCAAAATCCTCCTTGAAGACTGAATTGCTGATTTCAGTTTAAGGATGGTACTGTTGATTAGTTCAATATTTAAAGTGGAAATGCTATGATTTTCTAAATCCCTCTCAATTTCTAGTCTTACTTGTAGTAGATCTTTCCAGCATTGGTAAATCTGTGAGTTGACACAGATACACAACATGTTTTCCATTCCATTCAAAACTTGATAAAAAGCACAGAAGGTCTCTATGAGTGGATCTTTTTGATTTTCTACTGGAGAAAGTAAGAGAAACACCACCAAAAATTTTCCTCTTGACATTATACTTTCATCTGTGAGAAATGAAATTAGTTTCCTAACTCCAGATGCTCTATGTCTCTGCCATAAATGTGGGTCTAGAGGTTGACATGAGTCACTTGGCAAATCTAACCTGCCATTGCAGAAGATCCAGCTGGGCTGGTCATAAAGTTTCATAGTAGAAATCTTCTCCTCTATGGTAGTTTTTTCTTCATACTGATCAAGTAGGTGAAGATTTGCTACTCGGCTTTCTCTGTAAGCTTTGACCAGTCCTTTGATCTGAGAGTGAGGATCAAACTCCAGCACAGCAAACAATTTAATTTCCTTGAGAAAATCCAAGTGCTTTGTTTGATTTGATTCACTATTATTCGTTACAAGAATGTACCAGTCATAATATGAGTTATCTAATGACTCTTGGTTACCAGTGAAAAGTTTAGCCAGTTTTAGTCCTTCACTCTCTTTCTTAATCACCTTCCTTCTATGTTCTTCTTCAGCTTCTTTTCTCAATAGTATCCATGACTTTAAATTTTTTTGAAATTCTTTAAAATTTCTATCTCGTTGCATGACATTAGCCAGGATATCTGGAGATGTAGCTCCTTCTCTCACAAACAGTGAAACATTTTGGTTTTGTTTCTGTGCTTTATCTGTATAGCTTTGCATCTTAACTTGGAAATACTTTTCTTTACATATAGAATGTTTGGGAATAACATCCACTTCAATAACAAATCTATTAGAGAGTGTATTGTTCTGCAGTAGGACTTCCACAAACCTTGGTTCCCGAATACATTTTCTAGCTTCATTGATATCACTGTTTTCAAAATATTTTTTGATCATTGAATTGAAATGGTCAATGAAGGATTCTTTCCTGGTGATTTCTATACCAACAATTTCTCCATGTGGCTCGTCCTTGACTCCAAAATGGATAGTACCATTGGTGCGTGAATTCATACAAGCTGATGCAAATCGGAAGACTTCATTGCTAAATTTCATCTTGATGTCCTGCTCTGTGGCTGTTTCTGTATTTGTGAGAGCTTTGAACTCATGTATTGGGTCAATGAGATTGAGTGGTCCTGTTTCGACAACTTGGAGAATTGAATGTTCTATGTAGTGTTTGCCGGCATGGAAACAGTCAAAAGGATACGGCATACAGAACATGGGCTCTGTTTTCAGGTTACTGTCTTCCATGTCTTTGGGCACTGCTTTTCCTGATGCATTTTCCCTCAGAAGATTTGCTTTTTGTCCTTTGATGTGCCCTGTCTCTTTGAGGTCATGATCAGTATTGGAAGACATTAGTTTCTCTTCCTCATTTTTGATCTGTTTGGGCTTATTTTGTTGCTCCTTTTTGGAGGGTTTTTTATTATCTAATGGTCTGGAATCTTGACTGTCACTCTCAGGGGAATTATTCAATTTGTCGTATGAACGTTTTATCAGAAGTGCTGGACCCCGTGGAAGCCCCATTTCTCTAAGATCCTCCTCAGTTAATTCCTGCAGGACCAATCCTGTCACTTCTTCACTGAGCAAGATTTTCCCATATTTCTCATCAATATTAAGGACTTTAGTTATCCATTTTTTAACATGCTCTTTGGTCCAGTCTTTGATCATTGTTGGTAGAGTTACTTGTTCATCCATGTCAAAGCTTTTAATTTGTTCCTTAGAAAAAAGTAATACAATAAATATTTTAGCATTGAATTCACATAGCCAATTTTGTGTATAATCTTATATAAACAATATATATATATTCAAGAATAGCTAAAAACTGCTTGATGATGCTTAGTCTACAGTTTTACAGTCCCAATTATTGCCTTTGTTTCACACGTAATTGTAATGATAAAGTAAGCAATAGCTGCTTGTTAGGTGATATACCCTTTAATCTTTATGATAATTTTCTCTTTTAGGCTTAACTATAAGTTCGATTTTTATAACTTAAAACTAGAATATTCAGTAATGGAAAAATTTTCCATAGCAAAGTATTGCAATTAAACTTTAAATCTATAAGTCACTGAAAAAATAATTTAAAAATTGACCAGTAAATGGGCTAATGAATTGAATAGGCAAAAACAATTTTAAGGAGAAAGAACAACACGGAGGTGTCACAATAGTTGATCTCAAATTACATTATAAACCCATGGTAACAAAAACAGGATGGTATTAGCACAAAAGTAGACATTTAGACCAATAGAATAGAATAAAAGGCCTAGAAATAAACCCTACAGCTATAGCCACCTAATTTTTAAATTATATCTCTCTCTCTCTCTCTCTCTCTCTCTCTCTCTCTATATATATATATATATATATATTTGTACAAGATTATGTTACTAATCAAATCTAGACCCGTGTCCCCCACCCTACCCCCCCATCTCACCAGAGCTCATACATTCTGCCAAACATGCTTTGCATCTCTTTCTCAGTCTTTCTCAAAATTAGCCACCTAATTTTTGACCAAAACACACTGGAAGAAAGACAACCTCTTCAATAAATGGCTCTGGAAAAAATGGATACCCATGTAAAAGAATGAAACTAATTGAATTTTCTCATGCAACACAAAAGTTCATTCAAAATGAATCAAAGACCCTAACATAAGATCTGAAACTCTAAAACTCATAGAGAAAAAAAAATAGGGGAAACATTTCAAGATATAGGCATGAACAAAAACTTTGTCAGAAAGACTTTAGTAGCACAGGAAATAATCTGAGGAATTGCCAGATTTTCCTGGTGTGGTAGCTCATGCTTTTAATCCCAGCGCTCGGAAGGCAGAGGTGGGTGGATCTCTGTGAGTTCAAGGTCAGCCTGGTCTACATACCAAGTTCCAGGACAGCTGGGGCTACAGGGAGACCCTGTCTCAAAAAAGACTAAAAAAACTGCCAGATGGAGTAATATGAAATAAAAATCTTTTTCATGGCAAAGGAAGTAATTACCAAAGGGAAGAAAAAGTCTACAGAAGGAAAAAAATCTTTGGCAATTATATATGTACCAGACAGGAGATTTGTGATGGCTAATGCTGAGTGTCAACTTGACTGGATCTGGGATTAACTAAAATGAGAGAGACCTTCAGATTGGATCATTTGAAGCTGGAAGACCCGCCCTTGTGGGCATGTGCAGGCTTGCACATGCTTGGCAACATGAGCTGACTTGTTCCCTGCACACCCTTTTCTGGGTCCACTCCAGGAGCTGGGGGAACCTGTAATAATGTAAAGGTCTGGCATTGGCCACTAGGAGGTGATGTCATGCTATCGCTCCCAACCTATATAAGCCAGGTTGTCCTGCAACAATAAAAGGAATTCCTTCCCCACATATTTTCCTTAACTAGATCGATCATGGAACTTTTAATATTTCATCTACCCTTTCAGCTTGTCTGGTCATGGGACTTGCTCCTCCAACTGGTTGGGTGGTCAGGAAGGCCAACAACCTCTGGCCATGGGTTCTTCCAAGTGTGGGGGCCATGAAAGCCAACAGCTTCCTGGCTGGGTTTGACTAAGAGGCCCATCAACTTCATGGTTGTGCACTGTGGGGCTACCAGCCTCAGGCATGGGTTTGGCTCTGGGGTCATCAACCTTACAGCTGCTAGAAGACAGTCTTCTGGGCATCTGGCACTTATAATAGCAGAATCTTTCGACTTTATGACACACGATAACTGTGGCTGTTATTTTCTGATGGCAGCTGGTAAAAAAGGCCATGGCAGAAGGGAGCAGGTCCCTTTTTGCTGTTTGCCTCTCTCTGACTGGTGAGTTCATCTTGCTGCTGTGACCAGCTCCTCAGATTCCAGTGTAGACTGAAGACTACCAGATATTCCAGAATCCATCAGGCTTTCCATGCCAGACTGGAACTGCTGAAACATCCAGCCTTGTGGACTGAGCAAGTACCAGATTCTCAGACTCTCTAGTTTCATTCTACTGATTCTATTTCTTTAAAGAAACTTGATTAATACAGGATTGATATCTAAAATATATAAATAACTAAAAAATAAATATCAAAACCCCAAATCACCCAATCAGTAAATGATCTAATGAATTGAACAGTTTTCAAAAGAAGAAATCCATATGATCAATAAGTATTTGAAAAAGTGGTCAACATCCTCAGTGATCAGAGAAAGGCAAATTAAAACTGCTTTGACATTCCATCTCAGCCCATGTAGGAAACAAATGACAACAAAAATGGCCAGAGTGTCTGGAAAGAAACCCTTCTTCATTGCTGGTAGGAATATAAACAGGCACAGCTAGTATGGAAATTAATATGAAGGTTTCTCAAAAACCTAAAAACAGAACTACCATTATGACCCTATGGCTCCTGAGCACATAATCAAAGAACTCTAAGTCTTGCCTTAGATACTTGCACATCTATGTTTATTAGTGCACTAGTTACACTAGATAAGAAATTTAGCCTGACTGAATATTCATCCACAGATGAATGGACAAAGAAAATGTGATTCAAGGCCAGGCGTGGTGGTGCACCTTTAATCCTAGCACTTGGAAGGCAGAGGAAGGTGGATCTCTGTGAGTTCAAGGCCAGCCTGGTCTACAGAGTGAGTTTCAGGACAGCCAGAGCTACAGGGAGACCCTGTCTCAAAAAAAAAAAAAAAGAAAAGAAAAGAAAATGTAATTCATATACACAAAAGAATTTTATTTAGCAATGAAGAAAAAAATCCCTACACCTACAGAAAAATGGATGGAACTGTTAGTGAAATTACTCAAAATCAGAAAAAAAAATCCCACATACTTTCTCTCATACCAGCATCCTAAACTTTAATTTTTAGAAATGTGTGTGTATGTTTATGCATATGTATGGCTTGAAAATGGAAAGGGAACCATGAGAGGAGAGAGAGATCTTATAGGAGGTGGAAGGGGTGATAGAATGCATGTGATATAACAGTAAAAAAGGCCACTGGGGTGGGGGAAAACAGCAGCAGGAGAAAGGGGATGGGGAGGTTAGGAGGGGAAGAGAATTGACACAAAGTATGTTTGAAAAATGCCGTAATGAAACCCATCACTTCCTATCCTAAATTAACAAAACTAATTGAAAGATGGTTTAAGGAACCTATGTTTTAACTTATTAATGTATGGATGATCAGTCATAAAGTCTAGCCAAACTATAAATATAACCTAATTACTCATGGCTGCCAGGAGGTGATGTCATGCTATCTCTGCCAACCTATATAAGCTGGTTGTCCTGCAACAATAAAAGGAATTCCTTGCCCACATATTTTCCTTAACTAGATCAATCATTGAACTTTTAATATTTCAGCTACCTTTTCAGCTTGCCTAAGAGGGAGGAATTTCTTGCAAAAACTTGTCTGGAAATTCTTCTCAACGTTGTACAAGAAGATCCAGTGAGGAAAAATTGGGGCTTCAGCTGGAAGGCCTGGAACTGGCCAAAAAAGAAAAATATGCTAGCTAAATATGGTGTGAATACTGTATTGTCACCAGAATGATAGCACAGGCTATAGGCATACCATCACAGAGGAGCATTCATTTGCCTTGTTAGTTTCTTTCCTAGTTGTCTTAGTGTCATGAATTCTCTTAGTTACTTTTGGCTTCAATCTGAAGTCACTGAGCCAATTAGGACTATGAGCAAACAGGCATGGTGAACCTTATAAATGTATTTCAGAGGATCAACTCTGCTCATTTGGTCTCAGAAGTCTCACAAACACTACTGCATTTATTGTACCCAGATATAGGGATATATCCTTTTTCATTCATTCTTTAAATGTTTAGTGACTATCGTACACCATGTATAATGTTCAAGAAAAACAGTGTAACTAGAGCAAATGTGAAATTCTTTGATGATAATTCACTGGAAAAGAGTAAAATCTGTTCCCCATGCACACTTAAAAGTTTATAATAAGCTGTGATAAAAACTTTGAGTAAAACATAGGAGCATAAGACTGGAAAGTGTGAGGAGAAGAGACTGTGATTGGGAGAGTGGAAGGTGGAGGGTAGGTGAGATCAAAGTGGGAAGCAGGTGGGGGAAGAAAGTCAGGAAAACAAACTGAGGCGCTGAGCAGTGATTTAGCCAGGACTTCCACGGGAAGTGACATGAATGTGGTGTGTGTTCCAGCACTGGGCAGGCTCCTCTGCACCAAGGGCCAGGGCACTGGTGTGCTCTAGAGTTGTCCTGGGCAAAGGACACAGACCAGTAGCTGACTCTTCTGGCCTGGGCACTGAAAGACTCATCCTTGGTCTTCCTTTCTCCTCTACAGAGGCCCACAGTGGCAATGTTCTGGGTCAAGTTTAAGGTTTTGAATGCTTGCTTCCCAGTGGGGAAACTGTTTGGGGAAGCTGCAAAGCCTTCAGGAGATGGGGCTTATCTGGAAGAAATAGGTCACCAAGCACAGGCCTTTGAAGTTTATTCCTGACCCTTAGTTCCTGCCTCCCCCTGCTTCATGGCCCACCATAGCATGAACAGTTTTCCTCTACTGTAGGCTTCCACTGCTACAATGTCCTCCCCAGGGACACAAGACCAAACAAACATGGACTAAATTATCAAACTGTGATTCAAAAAATATATTCATCCATGAAATAGCTTCTGTCAGGATTCTGTCAGTGACAAAAAGTAACCAATATAGTCATCCCAGGGAGGATGTTATGAAGGTTTGGCTGAACACATTTTAGAAAAGGGTGATTTTAAGAATTATTGCACTTGGAGTGCACAGAGCTTAGATCAGGGGATTTCCAAGGATCACCTGAAGCACAGAGATCCCCCTGCCCCTGCCAACTGGAATTGCTGAGGGAGTGACCAAGTGCAACCACAATAGTGATTCTGGGGCGCAAGGCAAGACCATCACCAAGCCCTAGAAAAAAACCTAGAGAAACTGGCTGGCAGGAAGCAGAGTGAGCACAATGCTCAGCAGGATACTGACTGGGTTGTTCCCTACCCAGTTTTGGGGGAACCTTCAGAATACAAAGGGAAGAGTGAGTTAGACTTCCAATATAAAGGCTGAAACCTAGACAAGTCAACACTCCATAAACAAGGAGAAAAAAAATGAACACATCTGAAAGAGGCAAGCAAAGCAAGCCTTCAACACAGTGAAGAAACATTTGGGATTTGCATCAGAATACAAACAGAAAGAAACCCAGGTGCTGAGGACACAATGAAGGAACAACATTGGAAAAGGGCAGAATAATTCCCCACCAAACTCTACCAATCCCAAATCACAGATCTTAGAGGAACAATTGCAAACATATTCAAAGAAATCAAAGAATATAAAGAACAAGTCAGAGAACTAAGGAGAGAGAGAGTGAAAAACTCAAGAAGGACCTAGAGAGAGAGAATCACAAATGCCAGAAAGAACTAGAGGGAGAGAATGACAAACTCTGGAAAGAAGGAAAGAAGGAAGGAAGGAAGGAAGGGGAAACACTGAAAAGATCTCATGCTGAAATAAAAAAGGAAAGCAAACAGTAAATCAAGGAGCTACAGAAAGAGATTAATAACCTCCAAAAGGAAGTGGAAATACTAAAGAAATCACAGGATGAAATGAAAAAGGAAACCGAACACTCATCCAATCAAGAGAAAAGGAATGGAAAAAGCCTCAGAAGTAGAATGGAGGAAGCAGAACAAAGAATATCAGACCTGGAAGATAACACAGAACAACTAAAAACTCAAGTAAAGATTATGAAAATTTAAAAAATACACAAAAGTGGAACAACTAGGAAATGTGGGACATTATGAAAAAAATCAAACCTCAGCATCATAGGAATAGAGGAAGGAGAAGAATCCCAAGAAAATGGTATTGAACAGATCTTCAAGAGAACAATAGATGAAAATTTCCCCAAACTGAAAAAGATAAACCCATACAAATACAAGAAGCACATAGAACTCCAAATAGACAAGATCAGAAAAGAAACTCCCACACCATGTCATAGTTAAAATGCTAGACATCCAAAACAAAGACAAAATTCTGAAAACCACAAGAGAGAAACAAGTTACATACAAGGGGAAACCCATCAGAATTACAACTGACTCTTCAGTGCAAACTATGAAAGTAAGAAGAACGTGGAGCAAAGCATACCCAGTGTTAAAGGACTATAGATGCCAACCCAGGTTACTATACCCAGCAGAAATGTTGATTATAGTTGAAGGAGAGAGAAAAATCTTCCATTACATAAACAAGATGATAGAATACGTGTCCAAAAAACCAACCCTTCAGAGACTACTTGAAGCAATTCAAAGGACATAAGAGAGCAACTCTGCCCAGGCACCTCGAAAGAGAAATTAATAAAAACATAACTGTAGAAGTAGAAACCTAGACTAAAAATGCACAAGGATAATAAGGTGAAAGGAAGCAATACACATCTTTCAATTATAACCTTAAATATTAATGGACTAAGCTCCCCAATCAAAACACTTAGTTTGGGAGAATGGATTAGGAAACAGAACCCATCTATATGCTGTCTACAAGAAACCCATCTCACCCTCAAGGAGGATAGGCACCAAATTAAGGTGAAAGGATGGGAAAAATATTCCAAGAAAATGGTACCAAAAAGAAATCAGGAGTTGCTATTTTAATATCAGACAAAATAGATTTCAAAGTAAACGAAATCAAAAGTGACAAAGAGGGCTATTACATCTTTATCAAAAGAACAATTAACCATGAAGATTTCACAATCAGGAATATATATGCACCAAACTCTGGTGCACTAAACTTTATAAAGACAATTCTCCAGGACCTCAATGCACAGATTTAACCCCAGCACACTCACAGTAGGGGACTTCAATTCCCCACTGAGCCCTTTGGACAGGTCAACTGGACAAAGAATAGAGAGACATCTGAACTGAATGATACAATACACCAAATGGACCTCAGAAGCATCTACCAAATATTCCACCCAAATACCAGAGAATACGCTTTCTACTCAGCACCCCATGAAATATTCTCCAAAATCGACCACATACGGGACACAGAAAAAAAAAATTCAACAAATACAAAAAGATTGAACAGGCTGCTCCACAGTAGCTGGGCCAAGAGACTATGCAGAATGGAATTGACCATGAATAAAGATGGAATGCCTAGACTTCCGTATGCTTTTAGTGCTGACCCAATTGCATGGCCTTCAGAAATCAATTTTGATGGCATTAAGCTTGATTTCTCTCATGAGTTTTCCTTGGTTGATTCAAACCCTGAGGCAAACAGTTTGGGACCTAAAGATTGCCTCCAAGTTTGTCTTCGAATAAGACCATTCACACAGTCAGAAAAAGAACAAGAGTCCGAGAGCTGTGTGCATGTTTTGGATTCACAGACTGTTCTGCTGAAAGACCCTCAAAGTATCCTTGGCCAGTTAAATGAGAAGAACTCTGGGCAGATGGCATAGAAATTCAGTTTTTCTAAAGTTTTTGGGCCTGAAACTTCACAGAAAGAATTCTTTCAGGGTTGCATTATGCAGTCAGTAAAAGATCTCTTGAAAGGACACAGTGGATTGATCTTTACATATGGGCTGACCAATTCAGGAAAAACATATACATTTCAAGGCACAGAAGAAAATGTTGGCATTCTGCCTCGAACTTTGGCTGTATTATTTGATAGTCTTCAGGAAAGACTGTATACCAAGATGAACTTTAAACCACATAGATGTAGAGACTATATACGGTTATCATCAGAGGAAGAAAAAGAAGAAAGTGCTAGCAAAAGTGGATTACTGTGACAGACTAAAGAGGTTACTATTCATAATGACAGTTACAATATGCTTTGTGGAAGTTTAACAAACTCTTTGACTATCACAGAGTTTGAAGAATTTATGAAAAACTCTGAACAAAGCAGCTTGAATGTGACCAATAATATAAAATTTTCTGTGTGGGTTTCTTTCTTTGAGATTTACAATGAATGTATTTATGACTTGTTTGTTCCTCTGTCATCTAAGCTCCAAAAGAGAAAGACACTTCACCTTTGCCAAGATGTAAAGGGCTATTCTGTTATAAAAGATCTACAATGGATTCAAGTATCTGATTCCAAAGAAGCATTTTTAAAACTTGGAATAAAGCACCAGAGTGTTGCCTTCACAAAAGTGAATAATGCTTCTAGTAGAAGTAACAGCATATTCACTATTAGAATATTACAGATTGAAGATTCTGAAATGCCTCATGAAATGAGAGTCAGTGAATTGTCTTTATGTGATCTTGCTGGTTCTGAATTAAGCACGAGGACACCAAATGAAGGTGAAAGCTTAAGAGAGGCTGGGAATATCAATACTTCTTTAATGGCTCTTGGAAAGTGTATAAATATTTGAAGAACAGTGAAAAGTCAAAGTTTCAACAGCATGTGGCTTTCTGGGAATGTAAACTGACCCACTACTTTCAAAGCTTTTTCAATGTAAAAGGGAAAATATGTATGACCGTCAATATCAGTCAGTGTTGTTTGGCCTATGATGAAACACTCAATATATTGAAGTTCTCAGCCATTGCACAAAAGGTTTATGTCCCAGATACTTTAAATTCTTCTCAAGAGAAATCTTTTGGACTCATCAAATCTTCTCAAGATGTATCACTAAACAATACTTTGGATAATAAAATGCCAATATAAAAAGAATAACTATTTCATGGGAAAATACTCTAGAAGATCTTGTAGAACATGAAGATTTGTTTGAGGATTTAGAAGAACCTATAGAAACACAAAATATGGAAACTGAACTTACTAATGAAGATATGGATAAAACATTAGAGAAATGTAAGACTTTCAAAGGCTATGAGCACACGAAACTGTTGGATTTAATAGAAGATTTGAAAAAAAAAAGACTAATAAATGAAAAAAAAAAGAAAAGTTAACTTTGGAGTTTAAAATTTGGGAAGAAGTTACACGGGAATTTACTCAATTCTGGGCTCAATGGGAAGCCAATTTTAAGGAAGCACTTCTTCAGGAATGAGAGATATTAGAAGAAAATGCTGAATGTCGTTTGGCATTCTTCGAGGATTTAGTTGGAAAATGTTACACCCAAGATGAGCCAACGGATAGGATATGTACCATAAAAGTTGAAACTGAAGAAGCTATTGCTTATTTGCAACAAAAGTTTAATCAAGTTAAAGCTGAGTTAGCCAAAACTAAAGAATTAATTAAATCCCAAGAAGAACTTAAAAAAAGACAAACTGAATCAGATTCATTGGTTCAAGAATTCAAGGCATCTAGTAAGGCTCATACATTCTTAATCAACAGTAAATCAACTTTTAATGAAGCCGTTGAAATGCCTAGGAAGAGCAGACCTGAAACCTACTTAGAAGGAACAAGATTAAATAGAGATGGACTTGAAGATGACCTTCCAATGAAGAAAGAGCTTATTAGTCCACCTGTCATTGAAGAACAAAAGAAAAGTGAAGAAATGCAAGAGGCCATTTCAGAAGATAAGGAAGACATTAGAGTTTTCCAAGAAAATAATGAAGAGCTAAAAACACTTTTAGTTAGAACCAAGAATGAACTAAAAAATGAAAAGGAGGAAAAAAAAACAGAATTAAATAAATGGATTGTTAGTTTGCAGCAGGAGCTTTGCTTTTCTGAGGAAAATAATTCAGCTCTAAGTATAGAGGTCAAACAAATCCAGTCAAATAAATTATGAGAGTGCAATTGCTGAGTTGCAAGTGCAAAGATGTAAATCAAGAACAGGAGGAAAAGATCATGAAATTGTCACAGGAGATCGAAGCTGCTACAAGAAGCATCACAATGTGTCACAAATAAAATTAATGCAAACCAAAATAGATGAGTTATGTTCACTAGATTCGGTCTTTCAGATCTCAAACATGGATTCTCTCAGTCTCCAGGATCTGTCAAATGGTTCTAAGGAGGATAATTTGCTGGATTCACCATTACAACTTTCATGTAATAATTTGATGTCAAGTAGCAGGTTAAAGACTATCATATTCAGGAACTCAGTAGGGAAAATTATTTCTATTCTAGTATGTAAACCATTTGGGAAGAATGTAAGGAGATTGTGAAGGCCTCATAAAAAAAAAACAACAACAAAAAACTCACCAGATTCATAAACTGGAGCATCAAATTGAAAAACTACAGGTAGAACTGAAAGGAGAGGGAAGGTAAGAAGAAAGAGGACCAGGTAAAAGAAAAAGTCTCATACAGCAGCTGAAAGAAGAACTGCAAGGACAAAAGGAAAGTCAAGTACAGCTTGTAGCTGAAGGAAAGCAAATTGTTTCAGAACTTACCCGATGTTACTAGGTATAATGAAAAAATAAAGGAACTTGAAATGATCTTAGAGACTCAGAAAGATGACTGTAAGCACTTAGCCAAATTAGAGCAAGACATTTTAGCAAAGGAATCTATCATCTTAAAGCTAGAGCAAAGTCTGAAGGAATTTCAAGAAAATTACCAGAATCATTTATAAGACACCAAATTTAACTGAACAGGAAGTCAAGTTGAAAGGAGAAATCACACGGTTTTCAAATAATTTACAAAATATAAAACATTTACTTCAGTTAAATGAAAAAGAAAAAGAATCCAACAAACAAGAAACAGAAAAATTGAAAGAAAAGCTTGCTTCAAGCTTCGTTATTACTCAGAATCTAAAAGCAGATCTTAAGCAAAAGGAAGATTATGCCGAGCTGAAAGAGAAACTCTCTGATGCCAAAAAAGCAGATTGAGCAGGTACAGAAAGAGGTATCTGTATTAGTCACTTTTCTGTGGTGTGATAAACCACCAGGAGCAAGGGAACTTATAAAAGGAAGAGTTTATTTGAGCTTACGACTGATGGTTCCAGGGAATCAGAGTCCATTGTGGCAGGAAGCATAGTGGCCGGGGCTGGAGCAGCAAGCTGAGGGTCACATCTCGAAATGAGCACAGGAAGCAGAGAGAGAGAGACTGGAGACCACAAGGCTTGTTAAACTCAATAAGCCTGCCACCATGAAGTACTTCCTCCAGCACAGCCACACCTTCTAAGACCTCTAAGAACAGTGCCACCAACTGGAGACAAAAATGTCTTAATACTTAAAGCCTATAGGGGACACTCATTCAAACCACCACAGTATCTATAATGTGTGATGAAGAAAAATTACTGAGGAGTAAAATTAATGAATTGGAAAAAAAGGAAAATTCAGTGTTCTCAAGAAATAGATATGAAGCAGCGAACCATTCAGCAACTCAAGGAGCAGTTAACTAATCACAAGATAGAAGAAGCCATACAGCAGTATGAGAAAGTGTGCAAAGATCTAAATATTAAAGAGAAGATGATTAAAGACATGCGAATGGCATTAGAAGAACAAGAACAAACTCAAGTAGAGCAAGACCAGGTGCTTGAGGCTTAACTAGAAGAAGCTGAATGGTTAGCCACAGAGCTGGAGAAGTGGAAGGAAAAGTACAAAGATCTAGAGACCAAAAGTAATCACAGGTCAAATAAAGATCCTGAAGATGCCACAGACCTACTCAAGAAGAAGTTTAGTAAACTTCAAGATGAATCATGGGAATCTGAAGAGAAATATGAAGCTGATAGAAAGAAGTGGCTAGAAAAAAAATGTTTATCACTCAAGCAAAAGAAGCTGAGAATCTATGAAATAGAAAAATGAAAAAAATATGCAAAAGACAGCATACATTGCTTAAAGCTGCAGAATCAAGTGGAAATACTGACAGCACAACTGGCAGAAAAAAATGGTTACCTTCAGAAGTGGAGAGAAGAACGGGACCTGTTAGTTACAGTTTTAGAAGCACAGATGACAGCACTGATCTCAAATAACAAGGAAAAGATAATGAAATTAAAAGATTACAAACAATCACAGCACAGATTTCTCAAACAGAAAACCAGACTGAGAATCATAATCCTACACACAGTGGCTCAGTTGATCCTGATAGAGATGAAGTTGAAACTCAATCAACAAGTTTTGAAATTTCCAGTAATACAGTGGAGGATCCATCAGACCATTGATGGACACTTAGTACAACTTTTATAATCTATAAAATTCCATTGCTGAAATGAAATATTTTCAGTATATTCATATTTTACATTACAAGGAAAACATGCTCCATAGCTAGAGGCTCTCAGTATTGTATAAACTGTGAAGTTTTAAATGCTATTATTTTGACTGTTACAAATTTAGAGTCATATTGTACTCTGATTAGAATTTTCAACTAGATGTCAACGTTTTATTTTTGAAACTAGTTTTTCATGACATTGTGACTAACCACAATATTTATTTTGTGGGACTTTTTAAATGTGTAGACTCATGCTTAATGCCCATGTATTAAGTATTAATTATTAAAATTAATACTAATTTACTTGTTATCAAATTGACTTATAAGTCAGTTGTCATGTAAGATAGAACTGATAAGTTATAATCTGGGTCCTTAAAATATAGGTTAATTTTAAAGAATGATTACTTCTGCTCCAGTGCAATTTAGTTCTGGCTTTAGATACATTTTATAAGTGGGGACATTTGACCACTAAGGCTTCTAAAGAGTGAACAAACAGGTTTGTTGGGGTCCATATCTTTGCCAAGCCTATGTAAAACATCTCTAAACTTTTACAGGGAATTGATTGCTTAAAAACTGCTCCAAGCCTTACAAGGGCATCTCAAAATTTATACATTATGATAGTGTTCTTAAGGTAACTGTTCATTGATACATATACACAGTAATAAATATTAATTACTTAGTAAATTTTCACAACTAATGGCAAATGTGTTTATATATGTTACATCTCATGGTATAAAGGAAACAAAAGAGTTAAAAGTTTGGAAAAAGGATAAAGAAAGATTCTTGTATAAATATTAAAATGCCTGAGTATTTACAGGACAGAAAAAATAGTAAAACACTTAAGGTCTTAACAAGATTATAGAGATACAGTGTTGTTGTTAATTTTCAATCCACTCATGGCTTGTGCTGGACTCCCAGTTACAGATTTGGATTAAATGGACACAGATGAGTATTGAGTTACCCAAGGGTACTGAACGATGCTTTTTATGCTTTTCTGTATTAGCTAGTGTTACTTTTGATAATTCCTTTTCCCATATTAAAATAATTTGGCTCAAAAGAAGCTAGGTTTTACCTCATTGAACCAGTGATATGGAGTCCAGAAGGAGACAGGTTGGATGGGCTTGGTAAACCTTACCAGCTTATTTCCTGTCTATAGGTATGTGACACAAGTCCTGCCTTCTGGAAAACTATAAATCAGGATATAGGTGTCTGGGAAGGAAAAGTGACTGCTTTCATTTGTAGTAAACAGTCTACATTTAAGATAGGCCTGAAATTGTTTTAAATCTCTTTCATGGGGTATGCCTTCTTAACCTATGATGTGAAATGTCTCTTCAAGTCAATGTTTATACAAGGCTGCTTTATCTAATATTATAGTAATTAAGTATCGGGCTGGTATAACCGAGCTTCCTGGATGGTTAATGACTGTACTTAATGCCCATATGAATCTGGTAAAAGGAACTTAAAGGATTTTTCCTTGCCCTCCACAGGTTAACAAAGTCCCAGCTAGCTTTTGAAATGTCCTCTAACTGGGTGAGTCACATGTCTTCTTGTTCAGAGAGGTCATGGAGTCATCAGAGGGACTCAAACCAATGTTCAGTCTATAAAGAGGAAGGTCAATACAAAGGAAAGTCATTTTGTGCTTTGGAGGGAAGCCTGGTCAAGCAATACCTGATATTATTCTCATGTAGATGGAGCTAGTAAAAGGAAGTCCAAAAGGAGACAGGGGAATCCCCCTGAAACCTGAGTGGCCCCTGAGTACCAGATCTTCAACTGACCTTGAGAAAGCAAAAATTAGTTAATCTGGGCTAAATGTATGATCTTAAACACTCAAAGGGGAAGTATAACCAAAGATAAGTAATTAATATATTTGTTTTGAATCCTGAGAAATTGTACTTCCCAAATATTAAGCTTAAAAATTCATATGAGATATTGTTTGGCAGGTAAAGAACTTCGGATCTTGGCCTGGATCAACAGTGCAGTGCCACCTGCAGCTCAAGGACAAGTGCACCATTATTGTAAAAATTAAATGATTGCTACATTTCTTTTCTCTGTCTCTAGAAGCTACTTAAGAGGGAACTCATACTGTGACTTTAGCCACTCCAAAAACTATCAAAATGCCTGAAAAGCAGATCCTGAGTCCAGCCATCATGGCCAAATCAAAATAAGGAGAAACCCAATAAACAGATGCTTTGGAAGCCCTCATCAGAATTCTATGGACTGTTAAACAGGACTTCTAAATTCACCCTGTTCTTATTTCTCCTGGTTTCTTGCCTATAACATGTGCCTAACTAATATTGCCTTCATTTCACAGGTACCACTCAAGGATGTTGTTTTTTCTATAGCTACACTTTTGGGGGTCCCTCAGATAAATCCACTGAAGGGGTAACCCAGTGGCCACACATACATCATCCTGGCTCAGTATGAAGAAGGCAGAGTGAATGGCACCCAAATACCCTAATTGTCAATTAGGGTTACTTCTTCAGAGGGAGGAGTAATAAAACTAGGCAGTTTCTTTCTCAGATGAGAGGAGATTTCCTGGATCTGACATTAAACTTTTCCCTGTCAGAAACTAAACAAGCCAGAGCTATCAAAATGGAGGTATCTGTGCTGCTTTGTGCAAGTCAATCTAGCACAGTTAGAAAAAAATGTGAAACTGCTATCAATCCCACATAGTAAAATGCCAGACAGCTGCTTGGGAAAAATAAAGGCCAGAAGAAAATTTATCTTTCTGGAAGACATGGGGACCCCGGCTGGCCCCACTGTCTCTGTATGATAGCAATGTATGTCCCTCTGCTCAGTACAACCTTTATAAACTGCCATCACCAAATTTAATTAGAACCTTGTTTATGAGTATATGTATGAAGTATTGTTCACTTTTAAGCTGGAGAGATAGCCTAGCGGTTAAGAGCGCCAACCGCTCTTACAGAGGACACAAGTTCGATCCCCAGCACCCACATGGCGGCTAAGAACCATCTGAAACTCCAATTCCAGGAGAACTCCAGTTCCAGGGGAATCCGATACCCTCTTCTGACCTCCGCGGCGTTGCACGACACGGGTGCACAAACTTGCATGCAGACAGTACATTCATACACATACAGAAATAAATAAAATTAATAAAAAAAATTAAAAAAAAAGAATTCTATAATGTAGTTATAGAATATACAAGAAATTGTGTTCCACAGCTGGAGATCCTCAGTACTGTGCAACCTGTGGACAGTCCCCTAGCAGGAAATGTATACCTTGTTACAACCTCAAGTGAAACAGGCATATATAAATATTGAGCTACCCATACATACTAAAACTGTTTTATATACCTGTTAAATTTTGCACATGCTACTTTTAATATTTTTAGCAAAAATTAGGTTTTACTTCTGGGGACCACATGAGACAGTCTGAATGTAACCAATTTGGGTGAGCTTTAAGTATTTCCTGTCTGCTGTAGGTATGTGATAATGCCCCCCTCCTTTTCCTTTTGCCTTTCATGGTTTAGATTTGTTCTATGTTGAGTACCTAAGTGACCTTTACAGACCTTAAAGAACAAATTGCAGGCTTTACTGGATAGGTTTGATGTCAACTTGATAAACCTGGGTGTGCTGGATAGCTTTAGTGTCAACTTGACACACCTGGGTTGAGGGAGCCTCAATTGGGGAATTGGCTCCATTGGATTGGCCTGTGGCCACATCTGTGGAGTATTGTCTTGATGGTCGAGCAGTGTGGGAGGGCCCAGCCCACAATGAGTGCTGCCACCCTGGGCAGGTTGTTGTGTACCGTATAAGAAGGCAGGCTGGGCATGAGCCAGGGGAGCAAGCCAGTGAACAGCATTCCTCCATGGCCTGTGCTTCACCTCCTGCCTCCAGTTTCCTACACTGAGTTCCTGCCTTGGGCTCCCTGAGTGATGAACTGTGACCCAGGAGATGTAAGCTGAATAAACCCTTTCCTCCCCAAGTTGGTGTCGGTCAGAGTGTTTTGTCACAGCAATGGAAGACAAACTAGAACATTGGGCTATGAAACTTCAATAATTGCCTTCATTGGACCGGCCTGAGCCCATTGTGGGCAATGCCATCCTTGGCCAGATATTTCTATACTGTATGCAATAGGCTGAACATGAGCTAGCAACACAAGCCAGCAAGTAGCATCCTTTCCTAGCCTGTGCTGCAATTACTAACACCAGGCTCCTACTATGAGTTTTTATTATTAGTCAGAATATTTTGCCACAGCAATTAAGAATTTATTGAGTGCTTAAGTCAATGTTCAAGCTTTACTTAGGTGTTATATAGTAATTAAAATACCAAATTCATTCAAATGATCCTTTTGGATGTTTATCAACCATACTTAAATCTCCAATCTGATTTGGCAAGAGGGATTTGAAGGGACAATCTTTTGGCCCTTACCCTCTAAGGTGGACTTAAGTCCTTCATGGGAACATTTCTACATGTCCTATGGCAATGGGTCACCAGTCATCCCAGGCCAGGGAGGTCTTAGAGATTCACTTAAAAGGACTTCATCCTTGGGGCTGGAGAGATGGCTTAGTGGTTAAGAGCACTGACTGCTCTTCCAGAGGACCCGGGTTCGATCCCCAGCACCCACATGGCGGCTGAGAACCATCTGTAACTCCAATTCCAGGAGAACTCCAGTTCCAGGGGAATCCGACACCCTCTTCTGACCTCCGCAGCATTGCATGACACGGGTGCACAATCCTGCATGCAGACAGTACACTCATACACATACAAAAATAAATTAAAATTTAAAAAAAAGGACTTCATCCAGCCAATATCCAGTCATAAGATTGTCAGCCTCTGGAAGAAGTGGACATCTGTGTGTCCCTTGGAATTCTGGGAAACCCAGACTTAACAAAAAGAGGGTAATGGGAGGGCAGTCAGTGCTGTCTTGGTTGTCCTGGATGGTTGTTAAAAGAAATGCACAGCAAACCTCTGTGTTAACAAGGGTAAAGGGCCATTGGAGCTGGGAAGTCTTCCACCTTATAGGCAGGCTGAAGCATTTTGGAACTCAGTTTTCTTTTTAGTATTCAGTTCTACAATCTATGGAGCTATGTAGACCAGGCTGGCCTTGAACTCAGAGATCTGTCTTCCTCTGGCTCCCTAGTGCTAGGATTAAAGGCATGTGCCACCACACCTGGCCTTCTTGAAGAACTTTTACTTGCTGTCTTTGTGACTAAGTAAAAAAGCTCAGAGAGGCAAGCTGTTAAGTGTTACTGCTGACATCTAAGTGCCTAGGGCTTAGCAGCCACCCAGGTCTCCCTGCCCCAAGCCTGGCTAGTGCCCAACAGGCCCCACCCTGCTCTCAGCTGTGCAGGGGAAATGAAACCACAAAGCAGTTAGTTTCATTTTCCTGAAAGACATATTGCCACACTGCATTTTTTTCATATAGTCTATATGCCGGCCACAAAGGAAAGAATGCAATGCTGATTAAACTTTGGCAGGTTCGCTCTCTGATTAGATGTAACTTTTGATATATTATATTGAATAGAATTTGTAGTTGCTTATAGTTTTCTACATAGTTTAGTATGCTTGGATTCTTTTTTTTTTTTCTTGATCACCCCAGAAACATTCTGTATGCTCACCCACCAGGCTTACTGGCAACTTTCTTTTAAAAGATTCTATAGTTGGCACTAGTCACATCTAAAGGCACATACATGAAAGAAGTGATATTTCTCATTCTTTTTAGAAATATTAAATAAGAAATTATATATACATTTGAAAATATATGTATTTTAAACTGTCTGTTTTAGTCGTTAGAATTGCATTTTATTTCTTTCTTGCCTTGTTTGAAACAGGGTCTCATGTAGGCAAGGTAATGTTAGAAACTCACTGTCCAGCCGAGGCTGGCCTCAGACTCTTGGTCTTCATGCCTCCACTTTTCACATGTTAGGATCATGCTTGGATTTAGATGTTAGCTTTTAAATAGAGTAAATGAATTTTTAGTGATTAGAACCTTATCAGATTTTTTCTGTAAACTTCTACTTTTATATTAGAAGCTTGAAATGCATCTTCTTGGGACTAGTTGATCTGAAATGTGCAGGAGTAATGTTTAGGAAAAGTCTCGCCTAACTTGCCACCTCAAACATTTTCAGCACGAACCTTATAGAACACTGAAAGCAAAACGCTTCTCTGGGATGGCATCTTTTCCTGTGTGAAAACACTTTAATACAACTGAACACCCCAAAACACGCTGCAAGCATGCTTTTTCTCTTTTCCTACATTTTCCTGCAAGGACTAAATTCCTGATAAAGAACAAGGGTCACTGGGGAGTAATAAAGAGGATATAATCCTTGCTTCTTCTTGGTCTGAGATGAGGACCTGGCAGGCTTTTTCTCCCACCAGCAGGGCCTCTTTTCTGTCTGTCTGGTCCAAACCAGTTTAGATAAGACTAAGACTAGCTGTCCCCATTCCCCTGCACTTCAGCTCTCTTTTCCATTTGTGGAGGGCTTGTAATGGACATAGGAAGACTTGCAATGTTGTGATAATTAAGAATTCTGGAGCAGGAAAAGCTCTAAGAAAAAATAGAGAACTATAAAAGGCAGACTGGAGTCTTCCCCATGGCTTCCTGCGGATGCCCAGCGTAGAAGACTTTCCTGTAATCTTTACCCAGGACAGAAGTCCTTATTTATCCTATAGCTTTTGTGATCATATGTTATCTGTAAACTATTTACTTGATTACCACTTATGTGTTATTTGCTCTTTGCATTTGTCACATGGGTATAAAAAGGCCTCCCAAACTTGGCTGAGGGCTGACTGAGATGGAATGATCCACAGGTCAGCCCCATTAGTGTAAACTAAACTTCCTCTCCTCACCTGACTTAGGCTTTGGACTCATGATTTTTCCATAACAAACTTTTCTCTGTAATAGTATGTGTATGTGATTTTTTTTCACTAAAACAAAAATAAAGCAGTTCGCTTGTTTCACTCTGCCATGTCTAAGATATCCCCTGCCTTTTAATTGGGGAAAAAAGGAGAATACAATCAAGACTTCTAGATGATAACATGGCCACAACCCTGCTCATAAGGTGAAGTAAATCCCAAGTTGGTCCATCTATACCCAGCATCTGATCGCCTACCACCTCTTCCCTCTTCTGGTCCAAGGCCCAAGTTATCTCTCCTGGATTGCAAGAATGGCATCCTTACTAGTTTCTCTCTTGTTAACAATCCCTGCAGAGAATTCTCAAAATCTCAATGGAGTGACCCTGTTGAAAATGTAAGTAATAGCATATCACTATTCTATTAGTCTTCCCAGAGCCTTTCCAGATGACTGACAGTAAAAGCCAAGTTCTTTATTATGAATTAAATTTCCCTAATGACCTGGCCTTCTGCTCCTCATACTATGCCTTCCCCATCCTCTCTGCCTCCCTCCCTCCATCACTCCCTCTCTCTCTCCTTCCCTCCTCTTTCTAAACCTTAGCCTCCTGGCCCTCTTGTCGCTCCTTGTTGCAAACAACACATGGTCTTGTTTCTGGCTGTTATACCTGTCCTTCTCCCTGGAAAGTCCTTGGACACCTGTGGTTCTTGGGTCTTTGGTTCTTTATTCCCTTGAGGTCTCTTCTCAAATGTCACCTTCTCTGGGAGGCGCTGTGTGGCCAGCCCACTGGCACCCATCTTCCCCACTTCCCACTGTTCCCTATCCTCTGGCTTTTTATTTTTTTAACATTTTTAAATTTTATTTATTTCTGTATGTGTATGAATGTACTGTCTGCATGTAGGTTTGTGCACCTGTGTCGTGCAATGCCGCGGAGGTCAGAAGAGGGTCTCGGATTCCCCTGGAATTGGAGTTCTCCTGGAATTGGAGTTTCAGACGGTTCTCAGCCGCCATGTGGGTGCTGGGGATCTAACCCGGGTCCTCTTTAAGAGCGGTCGGCACTCTTAACTGCTAGGCCATCTCTCCAGCCCCTCCTTCTGGCTTTTTTTTAACCTGTTGAGAACTTATCACAAACAAATATTTTATCTATTTTTTTGCCTATTTATCTTCTTTAATTTCTGTCTCATTATTTCATGTTCTCCATGAGACACGAGATTTTATGCATTTTGTTCACTAGCTTATGATGCGTAACATACACTAGTTTCTTAACAAAGCTCAATGAATGAACACCATTTATTCTTAGAGTAAAAATACACATTTTCAAAAGCCCTGAAGCTAGATCAAAGGTCTTTCCTCATCTTATCAGGGTCATTATTTTACCTGGCTGGGATGCCAGTCAGCTATCTGGGGATATCTCTTTACTGTGACACTCATTAAGTCAGAACAGACTCCAAATTCCAAGTGGTCACATGAAAAATTTTAGGAAAAGGAAAGAAGGGTGATTACAGTATTCTGTCCTGCTTCCGGTTTTATAGCCTGCTTTCCCAGCTTCCTCTTGTGCCACTCAGTCTGAGAGCGAGGCCATTTCTCATACGAAGCAGGCCCTGAGGGAGGCTGCTTGGTGTGTTCCTGGGCCCCCTGTCAGAGTTGCAGCGCCAGTCCAGAAGCACACTTCCCAGAGAGGGAGCGGCTCCTTTTCTCAGACTCGCCCTGACCCGATATGTGAAATGCCACCTTTTTCTCACTTGTATTCAGATTCTGTCAGCAGATAGTAAGGGTGTATTCTTCTCTGATAGGATCCTGGTTGAATCACCAAATCTTGAATCTTTTGTTACATAGAAAATTGGCAATACTTTGTCTCAACATGACAGGATGATTCAAACTTATGGTATTCAGTAAAGCTTTTAATATATTTTGCACTTTGCAAATTTTAAGAGCATCTGCACATGTAGTGTTGAAACTAAGCAAAATCAAACTTCTGTGGTTGCTTTAAAGAAATTTTAAGAATATCTTATCAAAAGTCTTGACATCTTAGAGCCCCTCAGCTTCCTGCTTTGAGGTGTGACATCAAATCTTACGTTAATTATTAACAGCAGTAGAATGTCATTCTCCAGGGACAACAGCAGTTTTCACTCTTTGATATTTACCAAGAAACACCATCTTAATAGAGCTCTTAGGGAAAAGCATAGTGGCCTACTTTCATCTCATGGATTACCCTTTATACCCATGCCCTGAAAAGGTACTCTCTCCCCAGAAATGGAAGAGGAAACAAACTCCACAGACCTGGCTGCAGTCCAGCCCTCCCTCTGATGACCTGATGAAATGAAACCACACACAAGCAACTTAGGTTTGTTTTCCTGAACTACAGAGTGCTCAATGATTTTAAAAAACTTTTCAGCTAGATTGCTGCATGAAATAGAAGTGAATGGAAGATTTAAATTTCTAGATTGTCTTTGATGAAGTACAAAACTTTTAAGACCATATCCATAAGTATCCATAAGTTAGGTGTAGAGGTAACTTTGTAGATGTGTCGCTAAAGCTTGGAAATTCACAGATTATGTCTGTATGTGTCCAGTTGTAGGACTCTGTTGTATGCTTCATTTGGTGGGAAAGAAGCTTCTTTACTGAGTGATGTTTGGGATATTTTTCTGTAAATATAAGGATACCTGCGCTTAAATTCCTGATTCTTTTTATAATGTTTCTTTCTTTTTCTCCTAACAGCCCATCTGGGGCAGGAAGAAGCCTTTTCACTACCTTGATGGAGTTTCATCATCCTAATTGTATTTAATGAAACATTTCTTTCTAGAAAAACATTTACAAGCTACTGTTAGTTAAATATACTGTTATGTATGTAATATTCTGCTATCCCTAATTAATTAATAGTTTTTAAGCATGGTTTATTTATAAGTATATATTGATATAAAACATACAGCTAGACCTTTAAGAAATAGCTTTACCATCATCAGCATAAGAAATGAAGAAAGATTTAACAGTTCAGAGGCTTACCAGAATTTTCCTGAAAACTTCTGTCTTTATATCAGAAACTTGAAGACAGTCTTTGTTTTCTTATTTTTCTTCAGATATGACTCTAAAGATCCTGTTTAAAAAATAAAAGCAAAGAATAACAAAAACGAGAAGCTGGCTGGCTTCCTGTTGCTCTCTGCTGCTGAGCGTGTGTGAGGACTCCCGTAAAGAAGCAGAGTGAGAAGGCCGGCTCCAAGAGTTTCGGTTTTGTTTGAGAGCACAATCTACTGTGACTTAGATGCACAGGGCTGGTGGGTGTAGCTCAGTGGAAGAATACTTATTTAGTATGCACGATGTTCCAAGTTTGGACCCCAGCAGTATAATAAATACATATATACATACATACATATATAAACACACAAATAAAATACCTACACTATAAAGAGAACACAAAGACAAAGAAGAATATCAAATCTTTGTGTGCTCTATGTGTGTTATAGATTGGATTGCACCTCCTCCAAATTAATATGCTAAAATTCTAAGTCTCTGAATATGATTATATTTGGAGGTAAGGTTCTAAGGAGGTAATTGATTTAAAATAAAATATTCCTATATAGAAGAGGAAATTTGGAAATAGGTATGCTTGTATGGATGGAAGATGTGAGACACAGGGAGGAGACAGTCAGAATGAGCTCTCAGAAGAAACCAGTTCTGATACTTTGACTTTAAATTTCCAACTATTAGAGTTATGAGTACACACATTTCTGTTGTTTAACATATCCAGTCTGCATGGTAATTTGGTATGGCTGTGCTAACAGAATAAAACAGTACCCATAAATGCTTCTCTTTGATGAGTCATCATTCATTTTATTATCTCTTGAAAATTAAAATGTTATATTTCTCTTTGGAGGAGATGAATGTTTCATCACTTGTTTGTGGTGGTGGGTCTTCAGGTGAATGTACATGTCCAAATTCAACGATTGTCCATATTAGCTGGGCCAGGCAGCACAGGTCTGTGCTCAGAAGGATGAGGAATTCAAGACCTGCCTGGATTACAAAGTGAGCTCAAGGCCAGCCAGAGTAACAGAGTAACTTAGTGAGTTCCTACCTCAAAATAAAGGGATAATTTTTTCCAGGATGAATATTTTAATATGAGTAATTATTTTTCTTTTTTTTAACTTAATTTTTATTGAATTTTTTTGTATTTCATACATAAAAATCGATATTAGTTTTAACCACTGTGATGGTTAATCCTGGGTGTCAACTTGACTGGACTAAGGAACAAATAAGAGAAAAGGGTCTTCTGATTGGACCACCTCAACCCGGATGGCCCACCCCAAATGTGGGTGTTACCTTCTGCCGGCAGGCAGTATTTAAGGCCACGGCAGCGGGAGCTGGTCCCTTTTTCCTTCTTCCTGCGGCTTGCCTCTCTCTCATCTGGTGAGTTTGCCTTGCTGCTGTGATCAACCTTTCGGATCCCAGCGTGTACCGAGACTGGCAGATCTCCTGGAATCCATTCGGGCCTTCAGCACTAGACTGGGACTCCTGAGACATCCAGCCTTGCGGACTGAGCAGTTCCCTGGATTCCCGGCCTCTCCAGTTCGGCGCTACTGTTGAGCTCCGTCACGTGAGCAAATCAATAAATTGTATATAGTTATATATATTCATCCTGTTGCTTCTGTTTCTTTAGAGAACCCTGACTAATACAGATTTTGGTACCAGAAGTGGTTCTAGAGAAACAGAATTGAAAGGATGAATTTCTTTAGTGGGCTTGGTAGCCTCTGGAGCCAGCTCTCCAACCCAATGAAGCCTAGAGTTACTGAAGGCTCTCCTGGTGGCATGAAGAGGAATGATAATCCTTGGTGCAGACTATTTGATCTAATTATGAAGATAGATCCATTTGACTCACCTAACTCACCTCTTGTGAGAAGCAAGGAATTTAGTGACTCTATATATAAAACGTTCGAGAAATTGCAGAAAAATCAGGAAAATAATGATGTTGCCTTGTTGCTCCTAGCATGTCTGGATAAACTGTTAGACGAAAATATGGAGCTCGGTGATAAAAATGACCAGCTCCGGATTCGAAACAACAGTTTAAAGGTTTCCAAGTGTGCTCTGGAAGAGAATCTTCTCTCCAGCAGCCAAAGAGCTAAAGCAGCAGAAAATCAAGCTGGAGCCCTTATTATACGGTTGGCTGATTTACAACGCAAATTTAATTCCCAGCCACGAAAAGTGTCAGCAGTTAAAGTGAGAGCACTGGTGGGGAAAGGGTGGAACCCTGAAACTTGGGATGGAGATGTGTGGGAGAACTATGATGATGAGGATTTTGAACCCTCGGATTCTGAGGGATTTTCTTTATCTGAGGAATTAACCTCCCCACCCTCAGCAGAGAATCCACACCCTGCAGATCCCTCCTCCCCACCCTTGCCTGAGGAAATTAATCCCCCCCTCCCAGTGGGAGCTGATGTCCCTCAGGGCCCAACAATTGTTGCCTCTAGACCTATAACCAGATTGAAGTCTAAGCAAGCCCCTCAAGGTGAGATAGAAAGTGTGGTCCACGAGGAGGTGCGATATACTACTAAAGAAATTAATGAGTTTGCTGATTCGTTCCGGCAGAAGCCTAAGGAATATGTGTGGGAATGGATTTTAAGGGTGTGGGATAATGGTGGAAGGAATATAAAATTGGATCATACTGAGTTTATCGATATGAGCCCACTGAGTAGAGATTCTAGGTTTAACATGGAAGCTCGAGCAGTTAAAAAAGGTGTTAAAAGTTTATTTGAATGGTTGGCTGATGTATTTATTAAAACATGGCCTACTAACAGCGAGTTAGAGATGCCTGATATTCCTTGGCTTAGTATTGATGAAGGGATTGTGAGGGTCAGGCAGATGGGCATGCTCGAGTGGATTCGAAGTGTAAAACCACATTCTCCACAATATGAGGACCCAGAGGACATGCCACTCACTGAATTTATAAGATGGAAAGTACTGAGAGAGACACCAGAACATTTGAAGAGCTTTGTTTTTGCTCTATTTCTTATGCCAGATCTTACAGTTAGAGAAGTTGTGGCTCGTTTGCATAAATTAAATGTACACGTAGTAGGTCTAACAGGACCTCAGGGTAGGCGTCAGGTGGCAGCACTGAATCGCAGAAGGCCAGATGAGCGTAGTTACAGTAATTATCATAATGGGTGGCAAAGGCAAAACAATACCTATAATGGCATGACCCGAAATGATCTTTGGAACTGGCTAATTAATCATGGTGTTCCCAGGAACCAAATACATAAGAAGCCTACTAAGTTTTTATTTGATCTGTATAAGCAGAAAAGCTCTAGAACGAATGACAGGAAGTCAACATTTGATTTTAGGAGTAGCGAATCCCGCCCAGTTGACCGGTTTCCAGACTTGAGACAGTTCACAGACCCAGAACCCCTTGAATGAAGGGGTGGCCGGGTTCCAGTGAGGAAGGACCTTGTCACAATACCAAAGAGTTATGCTGTTTGCCTTCCTCCTGTCCTTCCCCAGAGGGACCTGAGGCCTTTTACTAGGGTAACTGTACACTGGGGAAAAGGAAATAATCAGACTTTTCGAGGCCTATTGGATACTGGTTCTGAGTTGACACTGATCCCAGGAGACCCTAAAAAGCATTGTGGCCCTCCGGTTAAAGTAGGGGCCTATGGAGGTCAGGTGATAAATGGAGTTTTGGCTGAAGTCCGACTCACGGTGGGCCCAGTGGGTCCCAGAACGCATCCCGTAGTTATTTCCCCAGTCCCAGAATGTATAATTGGGATAGATATAATTAGAAATTGGCAGAATCCCCACATTGGTTCCCTGATCTGTGGAGTGAGGGCTATTATGGTTGGAAAGGCCAAATGGAAACCATTGGTGTTGCCTCTACCAGGGAAAATAGTGAACCAAAAACAGTATCGTATCCCTGGAGGGATTGCGGAGATTAATGCCACTATCAAGGATTTGAAAGATGCAGGGGTGGTGATTCCTACCACATCTCCATTTAACTCTCCAATTTGGCCTGTGCAAAAGACAGATGGATCATGGAGAATGACAGTTGACTATCGAAAACTCAACCAAGTAGTGACACCAATTGCAGCCGCTGTACCAGATGTGGTGTCCTTACTCGAGCAGATTAATATGTCTCCTGGTACCTGGTATGCAGCTATTGATCTGGCCAATGCTTTTTTCTCAATACCGGTTCATAAGGACCACCAGAAGCAATTTGCTTTCAGCTGGCAAGGCCAACAGTATACCTTTACTGTCTTACCTCAGGGGTATGTTAACTCTCCAGCGTTGTGCCATAACTTAGTTAGAAGGGATCTTGATCGCCTGACTCTTCCACAAAATATCACACTGGTCCACTATATTGATGATGTTATGTTGATTGGACCCAGTGAACAGGAGGTAGCAGCTAGCCTAGACTTGTTGGTAAAGCATATGCGCATGAGAGGATGGGAAATAAATCCAACTAAAATTCAAGGGCCATCTACCTCGGTGAAGTTTCTAGGAGTTCAGTGGTGTGGAGCATGCAGAGACATTCCTTCTAAGGTAAAGAATAAGTTGTTGCACCTGGCCCCTCCCTCCACCAAGAAAGAAGCACAACGTCTGGTGGGTCTTTTTGGATTCTGGAGGCAGCACATTCCTCATCTGGGTGTGTTACTACGACCCATATATCAGGTGACTCGTAAGGCAGCAAACTTTGAGTGGGGCTTGGAACAGGAAAAGGCTCTTCAACAGGTCCAGGCTGCGGTGCAGGCTGCTCTGCCCCTAGGGCCATATGATCCAGCAGACCCAATGGTGCTTGAGGTATCAGTGGCAGATAGAGATGCTGTCTGGAGTCTGTGGCAGGCTCCCATAGGGGAATCACAGCGGAGGCCCTTGGGATTTTGGAGCAAGGCTCTACCTTCATCTGCAAACAACTATTCTCCTTTTGAGAGACAGCTCTTAGCCTGCTATTGGGCCTTAGTGGAAACTGAACGTTTGACAATGGGCCACCAAGTCACCATGCGACCTGAGCTGCCCATCATGAGCTGGGTGTTATCTGACCCACCAGACCATAAAGTAGGACGTGCACAGCAACAGTCCATTGTCAAATGGAAGTGGTACATACGGGACAGGGCCCGGGCAGGCCCTGAGGGCACAAGCAAGCTACATGAAGAAGTTGCCCAAATGCCTATGGTTCCCACTCCTGTTACAATGTCTCCTGGGCTTAAGCATGCACCTATGGCTTCATGGGGTTTGCCCTATGATCAGTTGACTGAGGAAGAGAAGACTAGGGCCTGGTTTACTGATGGTTCTGCACGCTATGCAGGCACCACCCAGAGGTGGACAGCTGCAGCATTACAGCCAATTTCTGAAACAACCCTAAAGGACACTGGTGAAGGAAAGTCTTCACAGTGGGCAGAACTTCGGGCAGTGCACATGGTTGTGCATTTTGCCTGCAAGGAGAAATGGCCAGAGGTTCGATTATATACTGATTCATGGGCTGTAGCCAATGGTTTGGCTGGATGGTCAGGGACTTGGAAGGAGCATGACTGGAAAATTGGTGAGAAAGACATTTGGGGAAGAAGTATGTGGATAGAGCTCTCTGAATGGTCAAAGGATGTGAAGATACTTGTGTCTCATGTAAATGCTCATCAAAAGGTGATCTCAGCAGAGGATGAGTTTAATAATCAAGTAGATCGGATGACTCGTTCTGTGGATAGTCAGCCTCTTTCTCCAGCTATCCCTGTTGTTGCTCAATGGGCCCATGAACAAAGTGGTCATGGTGGCAGAGATGGAGGTTATGCATGGGCTCAACAGCATGGACTCCCACTCACTAAGGCTGATCTGGCTACAGCTGCTGCCGAGTGCCAGATTTGCCAACAGCAGAGACCAACATTGAGCCCCCGATATGGTGCTATTCCCCGGGGTGACCAGCCAGCAACCTGGTGGCAGGTTGACTACATTGGACCACTTCCATCATGGAGGGGACAGCGTTTTGTTCTTACAGGAATAGATACTTATTCTGGTTATGGATTTGCCTTTCCTGCACGTAATGCTTCTGCCAAAACTACCATCCAGGGACTTACGGAATGCCTTATCCACCGTCATGGTATTCCTCACAGCATTGCTTCTGATCAAGGAACTCACTTCACAGCCAAAGAAGTGCGACTGTGGGCCCATGGTCATGGTATCCACTGGTCTTACCATGTTCCCCACCACCCAGAAGCAGCTGGCTTGATAGAACGATGGAATGGCCTCTTGAAGACACAGTTACAGCGCCAATTAGGTAGCAATACCCTGGAGGGCTGGGGCAAGGTTCTCCAGCAAGCAGTATATGCTTTGAATCAGCGTCCACTATATGGTACTGTTTCTCCTATAGCCAGAATTCATGGGTCCAGGAACCAAGGGGTGGAAGTGGGAATGATTCCACTCACTATCACCCCTAGTGACCCAGTAGGAAAATTTTTGCTTCCTGTACCCACGACCTTGCGTTCTGCTGGTCTAGACGTTTTGGCTCCAATGGGGGGAGTGCTTTTGCCAGGAGATACAGCAAACGTTCTATTGAACTGGAAGCTAAGACTTCCCCCTGGCCACTTCGGGCTTCTACTGCCTTTAAGCCAACAGGCTAAGGAAGGAATAACAGTAGTAGGAGGAGTGATTGATCCAGACTACCATGGGGAAATTGGACTTTTTCTCCACAATGGGGGCAAGGAAGATTATGTCTGGAAGGCAGGAGATGCTGTAGGGCGCCTTCTGGTGCTACCATGTCCTATGATTAAGGTCAATGGGAAACTCCAACAACCCAAACCAGACAGGACAATAAATGGCCCAGACCCTTCAGGGATGAAGGTATGGGTCACTCCTCCAGGGAAAGAGCCAAGACCTGCAGAGGTGCTTGCTGATGGCGGAGGAAATACAGAATGGGTAGTAGAAGAAGGTAGTCATAAATATCAGCTGAAGCCACGGGACCAGTTGCAGAAACGTGGATTATAATAGATATTAACCTTCGTCCTATTTGGTTAAGAATGTGCTTGTTTATATATGTATATATATATATGTATATATGTATGTATATTAAGTGGATACTTGTGTTCCCCTTTGAATGTGCAACTGAGATATGTGTTAAGTGTTGTCATATTTAGGTTATTAGATACTGAAGGACTAAGTTCTTCTCAAGGACATTACCACCTACTCTAAGATATAATGCTTTGCTATTGCACATGAGATACTTATAACATGTTAGGTGGAATTATGACCCTGCCATCGTTTGCAATTGACATTTAAGCAGAGGCTATTTATTGGGTGTCAAGTTGACAAGGGGTGGACTTGTCATGGTTAATCCTGGGTGTCAACTTGACTGGACTAAGGAACAAATAAGAGAAAAGGGTCTTCTGATTGGACCACCTCAACCCGGATGGCCCACCCCAAATGTGGGTGTTACCTTCTGCTGGCAGGCAGTATTTAAGGCCATGGCAGCGGGAGCTGGCCCCTTTTTTCCTCCTGCCGCTTGCTTCTCTCATCTGGTGAGTTTGTCTTGCTGCTGTGATCAACCTTTTGGATCCCAGCGTGTACTGAGACTGGCAGATCTCCTGGAATCCATTTGGGCCTTCAGCACTAGACTGGGACTCCTGAGACATCCAGCCTTGCAGACTGAGCAGTTCCCTGGATTCCCGGCCTCTCCAGTTCGGCGCTACTGTTGAGCTCTGTCACATGAGCAAATCAATAAATTGTATATAGTTATATATATTCATCTTGTTGTTTCTGTTTCTTTAGAGAACCCTGACTAATACAACCACATTTATACCCCCTTCTCCATTGGTACGGTCTCTCCCTCTGGAGTTCACACAGTCTGTCATTTGTGTCAGGGCCTATTGTGCCAAATTAATCTCCCTGGCCATTCCTCAGTGCCAGTTCATACATTGAGCTCTAGTCAGCCTATCTAAAGTCCTTCACTTAAAGAAGGCTGGTTCTTGCTCACTCAACCATAATCAGCTGCCAAGACTTCTTCAGCTGAGATTGGGTTCTGCTATCCATTTCTGCAGTTCCATGCCAGGTTTTTGTCTGGTTGAGCTTGCATGGGTCTTGTGCATGCTGACACCATCGTTACCATATGAGCAGGGTCCCAAGAGCTTGTAGGATTCTATTGCCATATGGTCTTGCACCACCTCCCTGGTTCTTACAATCTTTCTGTCCCCTCTTCCACAAAATTCCCTGCTCCCTGGGAGGGGGTTGGTGGTGGTGGTGGTGAAGCTAAACATAGGCGACCTGTCCCTGGGCAGACACTCTTGTAGACTACTAATCACTACAGTTTGGTCATTCATTACCTTTTGAGTTCCTGGCCCCCTGTGGCATGAGGGAGCATTCTTAATGTGAATTAAGAGGTTAATTAGTGTCCTCTTGGCCCCTTGTTCTATGTTGCATGCACCTTAGGTGTAGAGGTAACTTTGTAGATGTGTCACTAAGGCTTGGGAATTCACAGATTATGTCTCTGTGTGTCCAGTTGTAGGAATCTGTTGTATGCTTCATTTGGTGGGAAAGAAGCTTCTTTATTGAGTGATGTCTGGGATATTTTTCTGTAAATATAAGGATACCTATTTTTCAGTTAGTAAGATGTTACCTTAGGGTAGGGATGTGACAGCTTTGAGAATTTCTCTAAGATCTATGATAAATTGAACACAAAAGAGAGAGCTGAGTTTGTAGTAGTTCAGTGATAGAGCACTTGCCTAGCATGCACTAGGCCCTGGGTTCTATCCTTAGCACCAAACTCTCTCTTTCTTAAAATGAGGAGAGAGAAAGAGAGAGAGAGAGAGAGAGAGAGAGAGAGAGAAGATGCACCCATGAATGTGTAGCAGATGAGTGCTTACCTAGTATGAGTAAAGGTCTAAGTTCAAACCCCAATACTAAAATATATATGGGAGAGAGAGACAGAAAGAGAGAGAGAGAGAGACAGAGAGAGAGAGAGAGAGAGAGACTGATTTCAGTTAAAGAAACAGAAAGAGAAACTTTATATGGTAGAAAGCAAAGAAGTTTCCTTGCTTAAAACCTGGAATGTTTGGCAAAACTGGATCACCATTTGTAGAAGAATAAAATTAAACCCCTACCTCTCACCATGTGGAGAGGTAGGGATTTAATTCTATTAAACTTCAAGTGGATCAAAGACCCCAACATGAACCCCCAAACTCTGAAGGTGATAGAAGAAAATGTTGGTGGCAACTTACAAGACTTACACTTAGGAAAAGACTTTCTAAATAAAACAGCCACACAGGAAATAAGGTCAACAGCTGACAAGTGGGACCTCATCAAACTCAAAAGATGCTGTACAGCAAAAGAAACAATCAAGGAAGTGAAGGGAAACCCCACAGAGTGGGAGGAAACCTCCACCAGTGATACATCTGACAGAGCATTAACATCCAGAAAATATAAACTACTCAAAAAACAAAGAAGAAAACAAATGACTCACTCAAAAGATGGAGTAAAGGGCTGAACAGAGACTTCACCAGTGAGGAAGTAAAGATGACTGAGAAACATCTTAGAAAATGTTCAACATCGTTAATAATTAAGGAAATGCAAATTTAATCTGCTCTAAGATATCATCTCACTCTAATAAGACTGGCTAAAATCAAGAAAACAAAGATACCAAATGCTGGAGATGTTGAGGGGAAAGGTGAACACTCATCTACTGCTGGTGGAAATGTAAACTCATACAACCACTGTAGAAAGCAGTGTGGAGAGCCCTTAAAAGACTCAAAATGAGCCTACCACCTGACCCAGCCATATCACTCCTGGGTATATACCACAAGACTCATCCTACTGTAAAGATACATGCACATCTATGTTTATTGCAGCTCTCTTCATAATAGTGAAGAGCTGGAACAAACCCAAATGCCCCTCAACTAATGAGTGAATAGATAAAATGTGGTACATCTACACAATGGAATTCTATTCAGCAGTAAAGAAAGATGACATCATGAAATTTGCAGGTAAATAAATGGAACTCGAAACCATTATACTAAGTGAAGTAACACAGTCCCCCAAAACAAAGGACAAATGATATCCCTTATGTGTAGATGCTAGCACCAAATCCCCCAGTTGAAAGGCAAGCTAAACATCATTATTGTTATATTTCTTTTTTATCTGAAAGCAACTGTGCTGTTATAATGTGAATCTCTTAATGGGCCCCAGAATTAATTTACCAATTATTTTCAGACATTGTAATTATCATATGTGGTTGTAAGGTATATATTCATATCTTAGAGTAATATAAAATTAAAGAGAAAAAAATGAATTCCTAACATATTTTGGAATTAACAAGTTTATTTCCAAAGGAAATAATTCTGGTATATATATGACCTTTTTTAAAAATTTTTTTATTTTTATTGATGCTTTGTGTATTTCATACATCATTTTCCAATTCAGTTCAGGCATATTTCCCTTTCCCTTCCGCCCCCACCCTTTTTATAGGCATATTTTGGAACAATAAATATGGGAGGGAACAACAACAACATAAGGACTGGATCAAAGAACTGATTGATACAGTTAAATTCTGCCCGAAACAATGAACCTCTGCAGAGAAAAACTTTAAAAAGACTGAGAGAAAGATGCAGGACGTGTATGGCAGAATGCAGGAACTGGGGTGGGGTAGGGAGTAGGGAAAAGGGTATATGTTTACATTGAACTGAAAAATGATGTATGAAATACAGAAAACATCAACAAAGGTATAAAAACAAACAAACACACAAACAAACAACCTGGAATGTCTTCCACAGGCTTATGTTAACAGTGCTTATTCCCCAGTTTGTGATGCTGTTTTGGAAGGCTGTGGGAACTGGCTGTGGGGCCTAGCTGGAGAAGTAGGTCAGTGGGTGTGCCATTGAAGGTTACAGTCCAGGGCTGATTCTGGTCCTTCTCTCTGCCCCTTAATCTACTACCATGTGAGGAGTCTCCACCACATACCCTTGCTATCATGAAATTTCCATGTCTTCTCCATGATGGACTGAAACCCTTTACAACCATGAGGCCAAATAAATATTTCCTTTTTTACATTGTTTCTGTTGTCAGTTTGGTCACAAGTATGTGAAAGTAACCACAGAAAGTCTCAAACAATGATCGGAAATTGTCAAAAGTTCTCAAAAATTCAATTTGAATAAACTTTGACTAGCTAAATCTAGGCCAATTTGAACACCAACATTAACTGCAGGAATATACTCCAATACGTTCAATGATGAAAGCCATGAGTTTATGCAAACAACTCAGTAAACTGAAAGTTTGTTAGGAAACAGTGTATTTCATAATGTTTTACATTTCATCCCCACAAAATATTATCTAATGACAAAGAGAGGAGGGTCCCATTACTGTGGGGAAGCCATACGTCCTTTGCACTGGTATTTTCAACTCATCAAGATGAATATCATCTGTAATTGGACAAATCAGAATCCTGTGCCCTCTGGTCTGTCCCTTTAATTCTTGCTCTATCACCATGAGAGGTTTCTTCCCAACACACTCCAGCACGTTAGGAAAGCTGTCATACCTTCTCCACCATGAGGCATCGGGGCTCTCTGTTCCCATCTCCACTGCTTAATTTTTGGACTTGGGAATCTTGGCTATTGGAGTAGCATACATGAGACACTGATTCAGAGTACATATATCCTTCTGAAGAATCTTGTCCCCATCTTGAAAGATATTGTCACCTATCTGGTGCTATAATGAGGCCTACAAGGCCACTACAGTTGTCAGTCTAGCTTCTTCTGAATGTTAGCAGGTAAGACCACGGATTCCATGAACAGGACCTATTCTTCTGCTCTTTTTTTTCTCTCTACAGTGAGTTTCCTGCTGTCTTACCTTTTCCTGGGAGGACATGAGTAAATGAATGTTTTATTACCCCAGATAAGCACCAGTGACAGACTAAAGTACAATTTTACTAATGTCCAGCTTTGAGGCCAATGGGATTGTTTATAGTGAAGAGGAAAAGAAATACACCCATGTATTTAATGGCACTTTTGTGTGTGTTTGATACTATTTTTATATTTTTATCTGTTTTTACACTTTAGCACATAGTATTCACCTTCTAGTGGTTTTATGAAGGCTTTCAAAAAGTTTGTGCTGAAAGGAATCAAAACTAAAGTGGAGAACACCAAAGAGCTCAAAAGAATCTGGAGAAATGAATGACACACTTACTGGGTGTCAAATCTGTTTGCAACTACTTGCTTCTAAGGTAACTGCAGAACAGTTTATTGTTAAAGAATGTCCTAACCCCAGCACTTAATATCTGCTTCTGCAAACATGCCTGCAGAAGGAATTTCTTCTCGGTGGTCTTAGGGCACATAAGGAACTGTGATAGTAATCACATGGACTCACTCATGTTGTCACAGGTAAGAAATGATGTGGGGAAACCTAGGTAAACTGTGAGGGAACTAAACTGGGAGCTGGGGTTTTTCAGGAGGAAACTCTGCTCGTCTGCTATGTGAATAAATTTTCCTTCTCTCTCCACATGAGTCTCTTGGGTGCCTTCTCTGTGCATGTCAGGTGCAATGCCTCAGTTTCCTGTAACAAGAGAGCATGGGTGAGGGGTTGTTTATGAGGGGTTGTTTACAGGAGTGCAGGCAGCCCCCAAACAGTTGCAATACTGCCAACCCCACCCATCATTGATAGGGGACCTCTTAGAAGCTGTATATTGTAGTCTCACTTTCAATCCACCTCCACTTCTTATATATAATCCAGCAGCTCTCAAAATCACTTGCAACTGGGGAGGGTTCAAAATCTCAGGTGAGGTTTTCCTGACTTCACTTCCCCCACTCCATAGGGAGTGTCAGGATCTGTGTGACCATTACCACAGACCTGGCTATCATTGGATTGTTTTTCACTAGCTGTGATAGCTACTGGGAACAAAGTCTAAAATGGAATCATATTGAGAAAAAGCCACCATAAAACAATTCTCTTTTTATTAGTTATTGGGCAGTCATGCTGCCTCAGCAGTCATCTATTGACAATAGCAAATTATAAGTTATGGCATTAGTAACCCACTGTATGAAGTTTTCCGACAGCCAAGGCAGACAACAACAGTAACAGCAACAATACTCTATGGGTGTAAGCACAAACTTTTAAAACGGTCATTTGACAGGCTCATCCAACAAAAGATTAGCAGTTGCTTCTTGTCTGGGGCCTATGATCTCCCCAGCTACAGATTTTTGTGTGAACTTACAATACCAGATGTGAATTTTCCCCTGTGGAGGGGCTTTAAGTCTAAAGTTGTTAGTTGCATCCAAAACAATTCATGCCACTGTCCCACTGTGGCATACCTTGCTGAGCACTTCCGTGGTGCAGTACACAGGATCCACAGCTGAATGGGACCTTGGCAGCAGTTCTCCAGCAGTTTTCATAGCACATGGCAGCACTATGAAGCCAGCCAGCAGGGAGGGAGCTCTTCCAGCTCAGTCCTGGCTTTATTTCTCCATATCCTGCCACCAAGGCATGCAATGCCTGGAGCCTTACCATCTATTTGTGGCTTGCAACCAACAGCAATGGCAACAGCTTTTACCACTTGGGGCCCAGAGCCTCCCTGGCCAACAACCTATATGAAGACAACACATCTTTGGCATTGGATTAACCTTGTGGCTTTTGGGCATGGCATTTTTCTCCTGGCATACCTCAAAACAAAACAAAACAATACAAAACAAAACACTCTCTTACTTTTGTTTTTACTATTCTTTCAGATGCTTCTCAAAATCTATGACACTCAGAGAGTACCATTAAAACACTTGTGTAATGAAATCTTTTATAGAGGATGGGCAGGATCTCCAAAATCCTATTGTAATCAATTCCAAGTGTCACTTAATCTCAAGAGTCAACAGCTGAGGGTATACTAAAAAAATATATTAGGATAGTCCAACACAGCCTGAAAAGACTATATTTCTTATGTCAATTTATCTCCTTAGTAATTCTAGACACAGCTGTGTAGATGGGAGGCAATGTGTTAGCTAGTCTTCCATAATCCAGTTATGCTGAGTCATCCTACTTCCTTATCCTGGGGTGTTTCCCTGGGGGCTACTGTGCATCTTCCCACTCCTGGTGGGTTCAGTAGGCCTGGATCACGCATCTTCCCAGTCCTGGTGGGTTTAATGGATCTGGATCATGCATCTGCCCACTCCTGGTGGGTTTAGTGGGCCTGGTTCATGCATCTTCCCAGTCCTGGTGGGTTTAGTGGATCTGGATCATGCATCTGCCCACTCCTGGTGGGTTTAATGGATCTGGATCATGCATCTGCCCACTCCTGGTGGGTTTAATGGGCCTGGTTTATGCATCTATCCACTCCTGGTGGGTTTAGTGGGCCTGGGTCACATATCTACCCACTCGTGGTGGGTTTAAAGGGGCTGGCTCAAACTGTTTGGTCCAACCCAGATCCAATGGGGGAGGGCAGGGCCATGATTATGCTTGCCATCTGAGTTGGCTCCTTAGATCTGATAGGCTCTGAGCTGCAGTCACTGCCCTTGTCTCTCCTACAGCCAAACCCATCTGCTGTGTGAGAGAGCACTGGGCTAGCCCAACACTTTCCACCCTAGCATACTCCTCTGTTGGAAAGAAATATACACATCTCACTCAAAGGCAGGACTGCTCATGCCTATGACAAACTTAGTCTTTTTTATTTTGTAGTTTTGTCATTTATGCCTTTTATGAATTTCTATTCAGTATTTAAAGCCTTTCACAGACTCACTAGTACATCATTTGCCTTTTTGTCAATATTCTTTTTAGAATCTCCCACTGAGCACAAATCTTGCCACATTTGTTTTTGAGTGACCTGGAAAGACCCCCTTTTCTGCTTTGTCTTTCTTTTATCTCCTCCAGATTGTTTTTTACCACTTTACAGACCCCATTTTACATGTGGCCCTTAGTCATATAGATCTTCCAATGCCACATTTACCCAAAAAATATCATGCCCCTCCAAAGCACTCAACAAAGCCACTAAAGCTGTGTTCCTGGTCTAGGTCTTTGCTGGATTAATCTTTTTCTTAACTTTCTAGTAACCATATTCTATCAGGTCTAGCAAACTGGGACTCAGACATTACCTATTCTTTAATGCCCACTTTCCTCAACAATGCTTCTCATTCCTTTTTTTTAAATTTTTTATTTTATTTTATTTATTTTTGTATGTGTATAAATGTACTGTCTGCATGCAAGTTTGTGCACCCATGTTGTGCAATGCTGCAGAGGTCAGAAGAGGGTATCGGATTCCCCTGGAACTGGAGTTCTCCTGGAATTGGAGTTTCAGATGGTTCTTGGCTGCCATGTGGGTGCTGGGGAGCGAACCCGGGTCCTCTGCAAGAGTGGTCAGCGCTCTTAACCGCTAGGCCATCTCTCCAGCCCTGCTTCTCATTCTTCTACTGTCTTCTGGTCCCTGATATTCATTAGGACCTCAGACCAGAACAACCAAGTGTCCTTAATGGCTTGAACAGGCCAGTCTATCAAAGACTGATTTACCTAGTATTTCCAAAGATTATGCAGCCTGTTTGTTACAGAGTCAAGATCACCGAAGGAGACAGTTAAGTTATAAAGATGCAAACCCCTGATAAAAGGCTCACAAGACTTAAGTCATCTGGGAACATGGTTTAGCTCCATTGCCAGGGGGGGCTACCTGTTGGCCTGTGGTGGAGTAGGCAACAAGAGCAAATATGGTGACTGACGCCCACCCATTTACAGCCAAAGGGCTCAGGTACAGGGGAAGAGGTCAGAAGATTGACAGCCTCTGGAGGAAATGGACAGGTGTGTCCCTTGGAATTTTGGGAAGCCCTGATCTAACATTCCAGACTTTTGATTATGATAAGGGAATGGGATGCCATTCTCTCTTCTGTATCTGCTTCAGAGCTGGTGATGGGGGCGAAGTCTCAGGGGACCGGGTTTCAGGCTGGAGGGTTAGAATCTGGTTTCCAATCTTGGCTGCTCTGGGTGCTCTGCCTGCTGGGTTTGGTCCAAATCAATAGTGGCCAGTAGTTAGTGGACATTTTCTCTGCAGCTGAAAAGACAAGCTGGTTGAGTCATCTATGAGTATATCAGTGCAGGGACTTCACAATAACAATAGGGGGCCTACTCGGTGCATTATCAATTGGAGGGTCTCTGTCTAGGGTCTCTAGAGGGAGAGAGGACCTGTACTCTATTTCTGAGGAATTGGAAAAATATTTTAGTACACAGGGCTCCACAATGAGAGCCAGCATAACCATGAGACTGTAAAGGAGGAATTTCCTGACATGGCACAGTAAATCTGTCACCTATCTCTGAGATATTTTCTAACATGATACAGTAGATTTCTAACTTGGCATAGTAGGTTTCTCACCTATCTCTCTGGTAGTAAGTCATTTCATTTTCTCTTCTTTTGATTATAATTTCCTGTTAGGGTGTTTAAAACCACACAGTTAGCTCAGATAAATAAAATTAGCTTTGGTGTTAAGGTCAGTTGAGGTTATTGGTCCTTAGGGGGGTCATTCAAGCCTTGCACCTGGCTCTTTTTATCAGTTCCATCTATGTGAAGACAAAGTCAGGTCTTGCTTGACTGGAGCTTCCCTTCGAAACATGAGGAGTTTCTTGTCTATATTGACTTTTCTCCCTTGAAAGGACACTTGCTGGATGATGTTATTTATTTATTTATTTATTTATTTATTTATTTATTTATTTATTTTTAATTAATTTTATTCATTTCTGTATGTGTATGAATGCACTCTCTGCATGCAAGTCTGTGCACCCGTGTCGTGCAATGCCGCGGAGGTCAGAAGAGGACGTCGATTCCCCTGGAACAGGAGTTCTCCTGGAATTGGAGTTTCAGACGGTTCTCGGCCACCATGTGGGTGCTGGGGATCGAACCCGGGTCCTCTGCAAGAGCGTTCGGCACTCCTAACCGCTAGGCCATCTCTCCAGCCCCTATTTATTTATTTTTATGTGTATGAATGTACTGTCTGCATGCAGTTCTGTGCACCCGTGTCATGCAACGCAGTGGAGGTCAGAAGAGGGTGTCAGATTCCCCTTGAACTGGAGTCAAAGACAGTTCTCAGCTGCCATGTGGGTGCTGGGGATTGAACCCAGGTCCTCTGCAAGAGCAGTTGGTGCTTTTAACTGCTAGGCCATCTCTCCAGTCCAGATGACATCCTTTTAAGTGAATCTCCAAGACCTCACTGGCCTGGGATGACTGGTGACTCACTGCTCTAGAACATGTAGAAAGGAACCGAGGCAGGACCCTTGGACTTAAGTCAACCTTAGAGGGTAAGGGCCAAAAAATTGTTCCTTCTAACCCCTCTTGCCAAATCAAATTGGAGCTTTAAGTATGGTTGGTAAACTTCCAACAGGATCATTTGAATGAATTTGGTATTTTAATACTATATAAACACCTAAGTAAAGCTTGAACACTGACTTAAGCACTCAATAAATTCCTAATTGCTGTGGCAAAACATTCTGGCTACTATTAAAAGCTCATGGTAGGAGCCTAGTGGTAAGAACTGCAGCACAGGCTAGGAAAGAATGCTTCTTGCTGGCTTGTGTTGCTGGCTCATGTTCAGCCTATTGTATAGAATATAGAAACATCTGGCCAAGGATGGCATTGCCCACAATGGGCACGGGGCAGTCCAATGAAGGCAATTGTTGAAGTTTCTTAGCTCAGGTATATAAAGTTGACATTAAACCTATACAGTAAAGGAAAAGCCAGTTATGTACTCAAAGTGGAATGGATTTAAACCATGAAAGGCAAAAAAAAAAAAGAAAAAAAATGAGCCCTTGAAAAAAATTTGAGGCATATCAAAAGTAAAACTAATTTATTGTTTTTTTGTGCACAATATGGAATGAAAGAAGTTTGAAGTGGCCATTTTGTTTTGACAGAAATTAACACATAGGAGAACATGGACACATGACAGTTACATGAATCTCCAAGGCACATGGGAGAATGGTTATAACACACAGACAGGTTGGACAGACACATGACTTAATTGTATCTATTAACTCTGGACAATAGATCCATTTTTTAAATGTTACAGCTCTAAGTGTTGGCACCCAGAATAACTTGATGTCAAGGCACAGAATGTTCTGAGTTCCCTGATTGGCTTCACATGTAAATCTAAAGTTGTCCATAGTTGTGCAGGGCTGAGGAAACATTAATTTTAATTGTCACATTTACACAGAATCATTTTGAGTTTAAGACATCTATTCAGGTGGGAATAGCCTGTGTGCCCATACTGTGCTTTGTGGCACAGGCTGTATGTGTGTGTGCACGTGAGCGCGTGTGCGTGTGCACCTGTGCAGAATGACAGGCAGATGGGCAGGCAGCTGGATTTGGCTCGTGTGGCTTTCCTGTCTCCAATGGGCTTACCTGCTAATGTAATGAGAATAAATTTATTGTTAGTGGAATAATCAAAAGTCCCTTAAGGGGAGGCAACCAGGTGAAACTTTACTCCCTGAGGCAAGATCTGGATGTCAGGTGGGGGACTGGGTGTGGTTGACACACGTCATAGTCATAATCTCAGATACAAAGGCTTGTATCAAGAAGTAGAAAAAAAATGGGAAGAGAATAAAATGGGATTTATGAAGAGCACTGATGAAAAGGAGGGCCTGGTCAAAATGTCAAAATCTGAAATAATCCCTTAAAAATAGGTAAAAGTCTTGTAAACAAAAACATAAAAAACAAAAACAAAACAGCATTTGTTAAAAAGCCAGATAATGTGCTGGGCTTGGTGGTGCATGCCTTTAATCCTAGCACTTGGGAGGCAGAGGCAGGCAGATCTTTGTGAGTTCAAGGCGAGCCTGGTCTACAGAGGGAGTTCCAGGCCAGGGAGACCCTGTCTCAAAAAGACCAAAAAAAAAAAAAAAAAATCCAGATAATGTAAAAATCTCAAACAACAGCTTGCAAAAAAAACCCATTAACTACGCAGGCAAAAGTAAAAATGGAAAATTAATTTCACATTGAAATAAAATGAAAAAGCTGTAAAAACAAAACTCAGTTACTCTGTCAGAAAAATGTATAAATTGAATCTCAATTGCCTTTTAATAATAATACAATATAAAACCCCAAAACCAAAATTGTGAAAAGATCAGAACATGCCATTAAATAAATTGTAAAAGAATTAGAACATGACAGTTGTTATAAGCTTCTGATGTAAATTTAAGTTTCCAATAAGGCATTCCTGCCACGTAGTCAAGATGGCGGCTGAGGAGTTTAGGTTTAGATACCATGGAAATGGTAAACATAGATAAGATGGCCATAGTAAAAAAAAGAAAAAGAAAGAAAGAAAGAAAGAAAGAAAGAAAGAAAGAAAAATAGCAGGCAGAAAAAAAGCTTGGATTTAAGGTTGCAGTCTTTTGCTGCAGAAATGTGTTAAGGTTGCATGGAGGTTAGGAAAGAGGAAGAGACAGAGATCTCAGAGCCAAAGTAAGCATGTGGGGTCGGGGAGGGAAGCAAAGCAATGTGGAACAGAAAGAACAGTTTAGGAAAACTCAGCCTTAAAAGTACTTTTCAGTGTTAAGGAAGCGTCCTTTCTTAAACTCAGAAGTATGGAATGGGACCCACATGCCTGTAGACTCAGTGTCCCAAGAACACAGGGGAGGTCAATTACGGGACCTTAGCATCTGCAGTTTAGGCATTCCGAGGGTGCAGAGGAGGATTTGGATCTTGGCAGACTTGAAAACCCAGTGAGATAGTCTGCAAGTCACATTGGGTTCACAAGGTGGCAGGCTACGGCTGGGAAGAAAAGTGGAGAGAGGAGGGAGAAAGCATGAGAGGCAGAGGTGGGGAGAGAGAGAGGGGAAGGAGAAAGAGTGCGGGAGAGCAGAGAGTGTGTACCTTACTGTGAGATGTGGAAGCTGGTTTCCTGGAGAAATATGCTTCTGGCAATTCCCAGGGGCTTGTAAAAAAAAAAAATGTTAGGTTCTTTTCCAGAGGAGAACAGGTGAGCATTCTGCCTAATCAAAAACATCTCAATCCCCAACCAAGTTCACTACACCATTATGTTAGGTTAAAAGATGCAAACGTCCAATAAAAGGCACATGAGACTTAAGTCACATTGTTTACTTCCATTCCCCGGGCAGGCTACCTGTTGGCCCATGGCGGAGTGGCAACAAGAGCAACATGGTGACTGAAGCCCACCCATTTATAGCCATGGGGCTCAGGTACAGCAAAAGAGGCCAGAAGATTGACAGCCTCTGGAGGAAGTGGACATCTGTGTGTCCCTTGGAATTCTGGGAATTCCAGATCTAACAGAGACTACCAGACAAAATTTCAAAATTTAAAAGGAAAAATGATTTATTTTTGAGTGAGTGCCATGACAGCGGTCTGCCAGTTGAACCACTGTGGGGCAGGAATCAAGATCCAGGGATTGTAAAGGCATAAACCATAATTACCTCAACTCTAGAAATTTCTCGATACAGGAGGCATTATCATTGTGTTTTTAGCTAGGAACCAATCATGGATTCTCTTTAGCTAGAAGCAAGATTATAGAAGAAGAATGAGCATTTGGTTAGTATTTACTCAATATGGGGAGGGGAAAGAATAGTAGGGGACTTCAATACCCCACTGTTCTAGTTTGTCTTCCATTCCTGTGACAAAACACTCTGACCAACACCAACTTGGGGAGGAAAGGGTTTATTCAGCTTACATCTCCTGGGTCACAGTTTATCACTCAGGGAGCCCAAGGCAGGAACTCAGGGCAGGAACCTGGAGGCAGGAGCTGAAGCACAAGCCATGGAAGAATGCTGTTCACTGGCTTGCTCCTCTGGCTCATGCCCAGCCCACCTTCTTATACAGTACACAACAACCTGCCCAGGGTGAAACCACTCATTGTGGGCTGGGTCCTCCCACATTGCTCGACCAGCAAGACAATACTCCACAGATATGGCCACAGGCCAATCCAATGGAGCCAATTCCCCAGTTGAGGCTCCCTCAACCCAGGTGTGTCAAGTTGACACTAAAGCTATCCAGCACACCCACTGAGCCCTTTGGACAGGTCAAATGGACAAAGAATAAATGGAGATACATCTGAACTGAATGATATGATACACCAAACAGACCTCACAGACATCTACTGAATATTCCACCCTGATACCAGAGAATACACTTTCTACTTTGCACCCCATGGAATATTCTTCAAAATCAACCACATACTGGGACACAGAAAAAACCTCAACAAATACAAAAGGTTTGAAATAATTTCATGCATTCTATCAGGCCACAGTTCAATAAAGCTCAATATCAGCACCAGGATAAGCCTTACTATCTACAACAACACATGGAGACTAAACAACACACTCCTGAATAACGAATGAGTCAAAGAAGAAATACAGAAAGAAATAAAAGCATTCCTGGAACTTAATGACAATGATAGTACAGCACAACAACACCTATGGATACTTTAAAAACAGTCTTAAGAGGGAAGTTTATAGCCCTGGGTGTCTACATTAGAAAAACAGAAAGAGCACAAGTGAATGATTTAACACTGTAACTAAAAACACTTGAGAGACAACAACAAATGAACCCTAAATGCAACATACAGGAATAAATAACAAAAATCAGAGCAGAAATCAATGAAATAGAAGCAAAGAAACAATACAAAAATCAATGAATCCAAAAGTTGGTTCTTTGAGAGAATAAACAAGATAGAGCTCTAGTTCAGTTAACCAAAAGAAAGAAAGAGCGACTCCAAACCAATAAAATCCATGTTGAAAGGGGGAATATCACAACAGACAATGAAAAAAATCCAGACAATCATATGGGAATACTTCAAAAACCTATACTCTACAAAGTTTGAAAAACTAGAAGAAATGGATGAATATCTGAAATCCTGCGAATCAACAAAGCTTAACCAAGAAGAGATCGACAGCATAAACATACCCATAATACATGAAGAAATTGAAGATGTAATAAGAAACCTCCCAACTAAAAAAAGCCCAGACCCAGACGGTTTCACAGCAGAATTCTATAAAATATTTCAAAAAGACGTACAATCATTACTACTCAAATTGTTCAGAAGGATACAAGCAGAAGGAATTCTCCCAAATTCTTTCTATGAAGCCAGCCTCACTCTAATACCCAAACCAGGCAAAGATAAAACCACAAAGGAGAACTATAGACCCATCTCATTAATGAACACAGATGCAAATATTCTCAACAAAATACTTGCAAACCACTTACAGACCCACATCCAGAAGATCATTCATCATGACCAAGTTGGATTCATACCAGAGATACAGGGATGGTTCAACATACTAAAATCAATACATATCATAAAACATGTAAATGGAATAAAAGACAAAATCCACACAATCATCTCAATTGAAGCAGAAAAAGCCTTTGACAAAATCCAGCATCCCTTCATACAGGGAATTGGATTGGAGAGATCATTCCTCAATGTAATCAGAGCCATATGCAGGAAACCCACAGCCAACATCATCCTAAATGGAGAAAAGACAGAAGCATTCCCCTTAACGGTAGGAACTGGGCAAGGCTGCACCCTGTCACCACTCCTCTTCAATATAGTGCTTGAAGCACTTGCTAGGGCAGTAAGGCAAGAAAAGGAAATTCAAGGAGTACTAATTGGAAAAGAGGAAGTCAAGCTATCTCTTTGTGCTGATGATATGATTGTTTACTTAAAGGATGCTAAAAACTCCACCAGAAAACTCCTAGACATGATTAAGAGTTTCAGTAAAGTGCCAGGATACAAAATTAGCCTAGAAAAATCAGTACCCTTTCTTTACACCAACAACAAGCAACTGAAGAAGAAATACAAGGAGACCTTCCCACTCACAATAGCCTCAAAAACAATAAAATACCTAGGAACAAACCTAACCAAAGACACAAAAGATCTCTACAAAAAATTTTTAAACCCCTGAAGAAGGAAATTGAAGAATACATCAGAAGATGGAAAGACCTCCCATGCTCATGATTGGGAAAGTTAATATAGTAAAAATGTCCATTCTACTCAAACTATTGTACAGATTCAATGCAATCCCAATTAAAATCCCTGAGAGTTTCTTCACAAACTTGGGGAAAAAGTCCTTAATTTCATTTGGAAAAGCAGAAGACCATGAATAGCCAAAGCAACACTGAGTGAAAAGAGAATTAAAGGAAGGATCTCTAACTATACTACAGGGCTATAGTCATAAAAACAGCTTGGTTCTGGCACAAAAACAGACCTGTTGACCAATGGAACAAAACTGAAGATCCAAACTTGAGCACATACAATTACAGCCCCTCATATTTGACAAGGAGGCCAAGAAGACACAATGGAGGAAAGACAGCATCTTTAGCAAAACTGGATCACCACTTGTAGAAGAATGAAATTAATCCCCTACCTCTTGCCCTGTACAAAAGTCAACTCCAGATGGATCAAAGACTTCAATGTGAAACCCAAAACTCTGAAGGTGATAGAAGAAATAGTTTCTCTGGGAGGAGCAACTGATCCTAAAAAAGATGTTGGGGAGCAGCTCAGTCTACCCCTTGCTAGTCTCTGCCTGGAATTTGGTTAATGTTTCTTTAATAGTCCTGTTGATCCTTTCTACCTCTCCTGAACTCTGAGGTCTATAAGCACAGTGAGGCTTCCTTTTTATTCCTGGAGCCCTGGCTACTTGTTGTGATACTTTGGCCATGAAGGCTGGCCCATTATTGGCTCCCAAAGAAAAAGGAAGGTCAAAACGGAGGAGAATTTCCGTAAGCAATTTCATAGTAACTACATTAGCTGTCTCTGACCTGGTAGGGAAAGTTTCTACCCATCTGGAGAAGGTATCTATAAAAACCAATAAATACCAGTAACCAAACCTTGCTGGAGTCACCTCAGTAAAGTCCAGTCAATTCCCAATGCTTGCCAGGGCTGAGTCCCCTTTCGTGCACACACGTGGACACTGTTCTTCCTCCTTTGGGGTTTACTTGGACACAGAAGACCCAGAAATGAATAATTTGCTGGACATTTTCATCCAGGTGAGTCATAAAATATCTATCCTTAATCATTTCCTTCAGCTTGCTTGATCCCAAATGGGTGCTTTGGTGAATTTGGGAGAGAAGAGACAGCCCCAGAGACTTGTGACCAATGGGACAGCTGTCATGGAGAATCTACCAGTCCTCTGTTTTAGAGACCCCTTGCTGTTGAGTCCATGTGTCATTTTCACTGATATATTCAGGATGTTATAACCGATCAGGCTTGGGCAGGCAAATGAGGACCAAGGGGAAGCCCAGGACCTGCAGTGGACCCACTGGCTTTTAGGCTGCATTCTCTATGGTAGCATGGGCTAACCTGTTGCCTCAGACCTCATCTGAATTTCCTTTCTGGTGCACTGAACAGTAGATAATAACAAGTCTTTCAGGCAGCCAGATGGCTGCTGGGAGGGCTGAGGTTTCCTCTTTATTTTTATTTCCTTTCCTGCTGAGGTTAATAGACCCAGTTCCTGATATAAGGCCCCATGGATATGAGCAGTGGCAAAGGCATACAGCGGTCAGTGTAAATATTGATAGTACACCCATTTATCCATCTCAGGGCTTGAGTCAGGGCTATTAATTCTGCCCTCTGGGCTGATTTGCCTCTTGGTAGGGACTGATTCCAGGTCACCTCAGAAAGAGTTACCACAGCTGCTCCAGCATACCTGACCCCATCTTGGCATGTAGCTGGTTCCAACAGTGTAGAAAGTTGCATCTGTGTTTCACATGGGTTGATCCTGGAGGTCAGGCCATCCATATTGTAGATGATCAATCATCTACAGTTGGATGCGGTTGTGAGTAGGTTGTTCTTCATGGTCAGGCAGGAGAGAGGCATACTGCAGAGGGTGAGAACTTGACTCTGGGCACATCTAAGAGAAGAGCCTGATAATGAGTGATGCAAGCATTCAGGGGTCCCCCCTAAGGAGGGTCTTGACAGAATGAGAGGTGGTAACAATCAGTTCCTGTTTCATGGACAATTTATAAGTCTCTTTGAGCAGTATAGCTGTGGCAGCAATTGCTCAAATACATGCTGACTGTCCAGCTGCTACTGGATTAGGTGTTAGACAAGTGGGCCATGGGCTTTTTCCAGGATCCCAAAGCTTGAGTCGCACACCTTTTGCTACTGCATTATGCTTGTTCACAAATAGATGGGAAGGCTTTGCAATGCCAGGCAGGCCTGAGGCTGGGGCTGAAGCTAGAGCCTCCTTAAGTCTCTGGAAAGCTTCCTTTTCCTTATCCCCAAAGCTCAGACTGTCATTTCCTCCCAAGCTCTGCTATTGTGGTGTGGGTATCTGCAAAATTTGGTATCCAGATTCTGCAATACCCAACTGTTCTCATGAACTCTCTTGCCTCTCTCTTGTCCCTTGGCTCAGGAATATTCATGATGGCTTGAATCCTGCTCAGAGACAGGGTCCTGCTGCCACCCTTTAGGCAATACCCCAGATAGGTCACCTCATTGGAGTATAGCTGGGCTTCTTAGCTGATATGTGGTAACCTAACTTTTGGAGTATTCCCAGGAGGTCCTTGGTGGCCTGCTTGTACTCATCTGGGATTCATGCAGTAACAAGAGTATCTACATACTACAGGAGAATGATGTTTGGATGCCCTTGTTGATAATCAAGCAAGCCTGCATTGAGGACCTCATCAAACAGGGTGGGAGAATTTTAAATCCTTGTGGTAGTCAGGTCTAGGTCAGCTTGGCCACTGTATCCTGCCTCTGGGTCTACCCACCCAAAGGCAAAGATGGGTTGGCTTACGGGTGCCAGGGCCAAGGAGAAAAATGCATCTTTTAAGTCCAGGACAGTATACACCATCCTTTCTGGGTCTAGCAAGCTGAGTAAAGTATCACAATTGGCACTGTTGGGTGTATGGTCTCTACTCTCTTGTTAACCTCTCTCAAGTCCTGAATGGGATGGTGGTCCTTGGTACCTGGTTTCATAATGGAGAATGACAAGGGACCAGGATCCCTGCATCTTTCAAGCAGCAAATGTGCTTTTTGATGTCAACTTTAGTATCTCTTGAGACTGGGTATTGCTTAACTCTCACAGGAGTGGCTGGGCTTACAAGTTGCACAACTATTGGTGGCTGGTGTGAGGCCAGTGCTGGGGAGCTGGTTTCTGCCAATACTTTGGGGAACTTTTGAACCCATTCTCTGAGTAGGGCCTTGCCAGGCCCAAGTTCATTAAACTCATCAGGATTTTTCCTCATCAGTCTGAATCCATCTGACACAGGACAAGTTACCGGAACAGCCAGGGGTGGGTCCTCAAATCTCAGGTGGCCTCGGTTTCACTAGATGTAATTGTGGTGCCAAGTTTTCTCAGCAAGTCCCTGCCAATGAGGGGGAATGAAGAGTCTGGCATAGCAAAAAAGCAATGAGTCTCAGTACCTTGTCCATGGTCTGCGTTTCTGGCTGTTGTCCAGGCATAAGTTCTGGTTCCAGTGGCCTCTTGAATTTTGGTTCTTTTCTTGGTAAGGGAGCCCAAAGTTTGAGGCAACACTGTATGGGCCACACCAGTCTTAATCAGGAAGTGAGAGTTTTGTCCCAGAACTTTCTGGTAACCATGCCCCCCCTCCCCAGGGCTGGGGATAGGGCACTGGGATAGAGTCCTGGCCCCGTCAGTAAGTCTCAGGCAGGTAAGTACCTCTCCTCCCTTCTTCTACCTGCACTGAAGGCATTCATTTTCCCAATGTCCTTTTGCTTTACAGTAGGCACATTGGTCTCTCTAACTTAGCTCTGACCGGGGTTGGTTGTTTGGGTGGCCCTTGTCCCCTCTCTTCTTCCTCTTTGAACACCACTACCATTATCTTTGCAAATCTCTTGTTTCTGGTTCTCTCTGTTGTCCTTTCTTTCTACTCCTCAATTCCTGTACAGCTGAAGACTCTGTGTTGCTTCTGTCAATTCAGACCTAATTTTTTCTTCAAACCATCCCAGCTTTTGCTTCTAATATCTGGGACTGATTGCATCACACAGGGTATGTTTATGGCCTGCTGGTTTTCCAGGAAGTCCAGATTAATTGGGGTGTATTCTCAATTGGCATTTAAGAGCTATTCAAAGAAACCAACAGGGTATTCCTGGCTTTCCTGGATGACTTCAGATAGCTTAGAGTGGTTGATTGGCTTACTAGCAGCTGCTCTCATTTTGGTCAGTAGGGGCTGGCAGTGGGTGCCTAGTGCTCCCCTACCTTCATTGGTGTTGGGGTCCCAGTTAAGTTGGGTAGAGGGGAGAGTTCACTCTACTCTCTCATCAGCTTCTTCCACAGTTGCTCCCAAGCCTGCTGCAGGTTTCTGGGCTTCAACCATTATTTTATCTCATTCTTCCACTGTGAAGAGAGTATGCAGGAGCTGCCCAAAAGCAGCCCAAGTAGGCTGATGAGTGAGACAAATAGTTTCCAGGAGGCTGATCAGGGCATGGGGTTTCTCAGAGAATGGGGTGTCTCACTTCCCCAGATATACAAATCAGTAGAGGAGAAAGGGCCATAAACTCTGCAAGGGGCCCTTGGAGCTCCATCATGGGGTGGGGTTCCCTTGGGAATGCTTCCCAGGGGACACAGCCTGATTTGAGTCTGGCCTAGTCCACTCCTACTGTGGTAAGGAAAAGGTAAATTTGGATAAACCTGGGGAACAGGGGCTGCAAGGGGGAGTGGAGGAATGGAAGGTCCCCCTGAGAGTGCTGGGTCCTGGAGGGGCCAGAAAGGTGGCCAGCAGGGAGGAGGGATATCATCCTCTCTGTCACCCAGCAGGGAGGAGGGATATCATCCTCTCTGTCACCCAGCAGGGAGGAGGGATATCATCCTCTCTGTCACCCAGCAGGGAGGAGGGATATCATCCTCTCTGTCACCCAGCAGGGAGGAGGGATATCATCCTCTCTGTCACCCAGTAGGACAGGAAGCTTGGGTGTAGATGGATGGGGTCTTGGAATGGGTGACATTAACAAGACAGAGAGGGAAGGGCCTTGCCAAACCACAGAGAAGGATGGGAGAGCAGAGTGAGCCATCATTGGTCAATGTAGGGAAACTTGTCAGGTTGACCAGGTGTGCTGGATAGCTTTATTGTCAACTTGACACACCTGGGTTGAGGGAGCCTCAATTGGGGAATTGTCTCCATTGGATTGGCCTGTGACCACATCTATGGAGTATTGTCTTGATGGTTGAGCAGTGTGGGAGTGCCCAGCCCACAATGAGTGGTGCCACCCTTGGGAGGGCCCAACCCACAATGAGTGGTGCCACCCTGGGCAGGTTGTTGTGTACCGTATAAGAAGGCGGGCTGGGCATGAGCCAGAGGAGCAAGCCAGTGAATAGCATTCCTCCATGGCCTGTGCTTCAGCTCCTGCCTCCATGTTCCTGCCCTGAGTTCCTGCCTTGGGCTCAATAAGTGACGAACTGTGACCCAGGAGATGTAAGCTGAATAAACCTTTTCCTCCCCAAGTTGGTGTTGGTCAGAGTGTTTTGTCACAGCAATGGAAGACAAACTAGAACACCAGGCCTCCCTGTAACTACGTTTCACACTTTACCAGCCACCCGGGGATCAAGGGTCCCCATATCTGGCTATGCTACATCAAGGGTAGGACACTCTAGTTCACACAGTGTGCAGTTTCATGGCAGGCATCTTGTTTCCATAGTTTGCCTCAAGGAACTCCCCAAAATGGCATAGCATGAAGCCCAGAGGAATCTTAGCTGTGCTCAGTCCTGCTCCGATTTCTGCAATAAAACTTACAAGCACACCAGAAGGTGCAAATCCATCAAGCAAAAGAGAGAAGTAAAAAGAGAAAACACAGACACAGGTGAGACAGACCAAACAAACATGGTAATACAGTGGCTCCCTCTCAGTCACATGTCCAACTCAGACATTCAAGTCACAGTTATCAATAAGTGGATGTCCTTAGATTGCTACAACCCTAGTTACTCCCACTAAATCCTAGCAGAGGGGAGTAGGAGATTGTCTTCTCTGTCCCTAGAAGTTGGGCCAATGATCGGGTTTGATCCCTGTAAAATGTCCCCAACAACCAGACCCCAAACCAAAACTCACCTTTTGGTCTCTTTTGAAACTTGAGTTGGTTGGCTCTTTTCACTTTTGTTTTGCTTTCAATTTGCTGAAGACACAGTCATGGGTTCCCACAGGCCTCCAAGCCACTCAATGGACTTGTCTGGAAGTCCGGCCTCACCGGAACTGTGGTACTGGGTCTGGGATCTTCTGTATCTCTCTGGGGCCTCTAAGACCACCAGACAAAATTTCAAATTTAAAAGGAAAAAACAGATTTATTTTTGAGCAAGTGCCAGGACAGCAGTCTGCCAATTGAACTGCTGTGGGGCAGGCATCAAGATCCAGGGATTTTAGAGGCATAAACCACAATGACCTCAACTCTAGGAATTCTTTGCTACATGAGGTGTTATCACAGTTTCTATCTAGCAACTGATCATGATTTTTCTTTAGCTAGAAGGGAGATTAGAGAAGCAGAATGAAGTTAGTATTTCCACAATATGGGGAGGGACAAGAATGGGCCAGGTAGGTCTGAGATTAGCCTCTTCTTTTTGGGGGGGAGGGGTTGTTTATCAAGAATTAACTGCTAATTGGCGAGCCCTAGGTTCATGCTCCAGACATCCTGTGGTATGTGGCCTTAGGTTAACACTGACTTCTAGGACCTTTTGAAATATAACAGCCTGGTCAGAAATTAATTTAAAATGGAATTAATTTAGCCTCCACAGGTATCTCAGGGAGGGCTGAGTAGCTATTACTGAGTAGTTACTTAGTTTCTCTGCTTCCACAGCACTCTGATCCCATCTTACCCCATGTGCCACAGCCTTTAGAGCCAGGTCATAAATCATTGCTTCATTTCTTGCTTAAAATGAAGCAACTCAACTGAAGCAATTCAAAGAGAGACTATTACATGAATGTCAGTTTCCTGTACTGGCCATTATTACAGCTCTTCTGTGAGCCGAGTCATGTTTTGTTTGCTTTTCCCTTTATCTACTAAAGTTCAAACCTGAGCAGTATCTTTTGTAATTTCTATCTCACCCTCTCATTTCTTTTTTTATAATACTTTTATTGATGAATTGTGCATTTCATTCATTATCTTTCAGTCCAATTTGGACACATTCCCCTCTCCCTGCCCCCATCCCACCCCTTTTCATGCCTTCTGCCATACATGTTTTGCATCTTTCTCTCAGTCTTTCCAAAGTTTTTCTCTGCAGAGGCTTGTTGTATTGGGCAGAGTTTAAGTGTATCATTCAGTTCTTTAACCCAGTCTTAAGTTGTTGTTTTTCCCTCCCCTTTCTATTGCTCCAACAGATGCCTATATAATCATCACATATGCATCAAAATTATGACCTCTGTGAATAAACTGTATGTTAATTCCAAAATAGGTTTAGGAATTCACATTTTCCCCCTTTAATTTTATATTACTCTAAAATACGAATACATACCTTCCACCAATATACAGTAATTGCAGAGTCTGAAAATAATTTGTAAGTCAATTCTAGGAACCACTAAGAGATTTATATTATAACAACATAGTTGCTTTCAGATAAAAAGAAATATAACAATAATGTTGTTCAGCTTGCCTTTCAACTGGGGATTTGGTGTTAGCATCCACAAATGAGGGAAATGATTTGCTGTTTGTTTTTCTGGGACTGCATTACTTCACTTAGCATAATGGCTCTGAGCTCCATCCATTTACCTGCAAAGTTCATAATGTCATCTTTCTTTTTTTTATTTTTTAGTTTATTCTTGTATCTGTATAAATGTACTGTCTATATGTAGGTTTGTGCATTTTCTCCCTAAAGTTCTCTGATTTATTCTTTATATTCTTTGATTTCTTTGAATATGTATACAATTGTTCTTCTGAGGTCCATCTTGGTTTCCTTCCAGGGAGATCTAGTTGTAGGAATCTTCTGTAAAGTTGGTAGAGTTTGGTGTGGATTTATTATGAGCTTTTCCCATATTGTTTTTTTCTTTGTGTCTTTGCATGTAGATTTCTTTTCTCATTTGTTTCTTTGTTTCTTTGATTATTTGGATTCTGGTGCCTCAACATTGGCTACGCAGACTAGAATCACTAATACTGTGCCTGCTAGATCCTCTGTACCACAACTCCAGCAGCTTGGGGGTGGTGGTGGTGGTTTGTGTTCCTACTTTGGTCGTTGGTACCCTGTTTAACCTGCTGGCCATGATTCTATGTCCACCCAGGCTGCCATGTGCTGGAACCCGAAGCTGGGAGGTTTCTGGGTGATACCAAGCCTCCATGGTCGTAGTTGGGGGGTGGGGTGCATGCAAAGCACCAAAGTAGGTGGGCCTCACCTGGGCTCACACTGGTGTTGTGCTGGCCGTGAGTCTATGTCCCCCGATGCTGTGTGCTGGGCGCTCTCCGATCTGCCTCCAACTACTCCATGTACTAGGACCCGAAGCTTGGAGGTTTCTGGGTGGTACGAAGTCTCCACGGGCACAGGGGTGTGCGAAAAGCACCAAGGCAGGTGGGCCTCACCTGGGCACATGCTGCTGTTGTGCTGGCCACGAGTCTACATTGACACATGCTGTGCGCTGGGCACACACTGGTCTCCTCTCCTTATTTCTAACCATCAGAGTCCTCCATGTGTTCCAGGTTTTTTCTGAGCCCTACTCAAAGCTACTCCACATTGAATACAATAGTGGCTTTTCAGGCTTTGTATTTCTCTCAGAGACTCATTTCAAGAGGCTTTTGATTCTGCTTTGAGGAAAAAGGTTGACTGTAGCCCTTGGGTGGACCCAGGAACTGTACCACCATTAGGCACCCTCCCTCCAGCAAGCTCGAGTTATTTCTGGGAGTACAAAGGGAGCAACTATGTTAGTTTATTAGAGATTACTGAAACTGTAGTGGGACACATTGTATTAAAATAACATTAGAGAAGAGCTGGAGAGATGGCTCAGTGGTTAAGAGCGCCAACTACTCTTGCAGAGGACCCAGGTTCGATTACCAACACCCACATGGCGGCTAAGAACCATCTTTAACTCCAGTTCCAGGGGAATCTGACGCCCTCTTCTGACCTCTGTGGCATTGCATGACATGGGCGCACCAACCTACATGCAGACAGTACACTCACACACATAAAAAATAAATAAATAAGTAAATAAATAATAAAATAAAATAAAATAACATAGAGGAACCAGTTCCAATAACTTACTGAAGATGCCAGATGAAATAAAGGGTGTAACTCTGCCATCTGAGTCCCATAAATGATAGATATCTATCACTGTGATGGCATGGCCCCACACCAATCTATTATCTGACACTTGGTGTGTACATTAAGGACTGACAATGTCCCTGGAGCTTTCACTCAGCTTGGTCTCCTGCTGTTGACACATCCTACTCAATTGCATACTCACCTACCTGTTTGCCCAACAGGATCTAGATCCAAACCTGTGCCTTCCTGCTCCAGAGTTGGTCACTCTTCTGTTTTGGCAGCTGAACTCTAGCTTTGCTTTTAAACTCTAACTGCAGCAGCCTTAATAGCAGCTCTCCTGTGGAAATTACTTTTACAATATAGACATACTCTGGACAACTGACTTTTGCCTAACATTTCAACCAAAAAGTTAATCATATAATGTAGACAGTCTCATTGTACTAATGTGCTTCTCTGGTGACCTGATCATGTGACCTTAGTCCCTCATGACCACTCCCTGTCCTTGACTTAAAATATGAATGCATGTGTGTTTGTTTATTGTACCTGCAAACATCTCTCATCTCATCGTAAACAATAACAAAAATTGATAATATCTATGATTATGTATTTGCATGTGTATGTGAATGCATGCAGAGGGGTGTGTGTGTGTGTGTGTTTGTGTGTATGTGTGTGTGTGTGTGTGTGTGTGTGTATAGGTCTTGGGATCAGAAAGTGAACAATTCTCTCCTAGGATAAGTGTCCAACTTTTACTTCCCCATTTATAGCTGGATATACCTTTTCAATTTAACAAAGATCTAGCCCCTGTTTAGGAGAACAGTTCCAAGATAATTTGGAAGGAGCATGTTCTCAGCAATTCAGATCCACTCTTGACCTTAAAATACATGCTAAGAGTTAAAATGTCTCTACTAAAGCATAGCCATAATATGGCATCACATTGTAACCACCATTAGTTTTTCAGTTCTCTCTCTCTCTCTCTCTTTCTCTCTCTCTCATCCCTTGAATTCTGATGCAGCCTCTTTAACTTGTATTCATTCTATAAATCATTAATCTGCATATAGCTATATTCACTGTGGGATGTGTGATATGAGAGTTAATATTCAAAATTAAGAATCTGCATTCACCTTGGGCAGGCTACAAGGTAGGTAGGATTATACAATAAACTACTGTCATTAAAACAACTAATCTTATGCATGTCTGTAAATATAAGATTTCATAGTTAGTGTATGGTAGGAAACTTCATTTGTGTAGAGATATGACACCGATAGGCTTTTCTCTAGGCTCTATGTCCTTTCTAACCCTGTGCTTTTGGCTGAGTTTATAGTGGCTCTCATGGGTTCACTTCCAAGTCCAATTAGATAGCTGTTGAACATCTTCCAGACAACAGTGCCTCTACTGCACCAATAGAGGTAGTTTCTGCATAGCTCATCATGGTTTTTAGGGTTTGGTGCTGGGTTGTATCATTTATTGATTTTCTCTCTTATCACTGTGCACATTATCTAGCATTATAGGCACTTAAGTTTAGACAGAAAGGTTCCAGGTCAGTTCCTGTTCCACTAATCTAAGTCCTATCCCTGAAGCATGTCCTGTTCTGAATAGTAAGGTCTTATTTTCTTAACTACAGGAGACCGAGTACTGTTGGGTGAGGAATAGTATGCCTTACCTAGGATTCCTAGATATGCTGACTAGATTCCAGGAGATCTATTTGCACAGAAGAATGTCTGGGTTTGGGAGATTGACTGGATAAGGCTTAGCTTGGGTGTTGTAATGCATGATATTCTGATGGGGGGATTGGTTTGATTGGGAACCATTGTAAGATTTGTATAAATGCTCAATTAATTTTTTTTTTAAAAAAAGAAGCAGTCTGTGCTGTGACTTGACAACTCTCAACTTAGGTTCCTGGCTCCTCCATGGTCCTTGTCACATATGCTTTGCTGAACTAAGTCACATCATGTAAAACTTTCCATCACTTTGAATATGTTATAAAAAGTGAGATTTCTCCTTTGTTTGGAGAGGTTGCTCTGAAGTCTTCTTTCTGAAGAGCCCCCCCCCCACCCCCCAGTCACAGGGAAACTTTTTTTCTTTCTATCCTTTTCTCTTTCTTTCTCTCTATCTTTTCTCTCTCGGTCTCTCTCTCTCTGTCTCTCTGTTGTTTTCATTCTCACTTGTAAAGAAGCTCCTTTCCAGGCTTTAAATAGAAGACCCCTTCTTTCCCTTAAGGCTCCATTATGTTTAGTCTCCACATACTGAGTTGTTTCCATCCAGTGTTCTTCCTCTCACCTTGAGGACTCACCATGGCCTTTTAGCCCTTTCATTCTAGTAAATCTCATACCTCAAAGGAATTAGGTATTGTGTTTCAGCTTAATTTCTTTATATTTAGCACTTTCTGTATGTTAAACCAAGCCATGTTCTGTCTTGCCAAGCCACTCACAGAGGGCCACCTTTGATTGCAAGTTTTAGCCAACAAAAACCCCCATCATGATGACAACCTCCACTGTCACTACCATCCAAGACTAACAACAAACCACAGAAAAACTGTAACAGTCTTTACTTATTCCTTCAACAACTGCCACATTAAATGCAGTATCTCTTCTTAGTAAGTCCATGTTCAATAAACCATCCTAAATCAACCATATCTGTCCTCCAGTATTATCTCATACTCTTAATATCTACCTTCATTCATGTCCCATATATTTCTGTTTCTATAAACTCTAGTGATGGTGGAGTGAAAATGTGCAGAATATAAGCCTGAATGGAGGAAATGTGCTGCTAAGGAAGCACTCTTTTGTGATTATGGACTTGCTTTCCCAATATCTTGTAATAAAAGAGCCAAAATAGTGGAACTTCATTGGAAGGATATTTGAAAAGAGATAACAAGGCTCAGAGAGAAGAGCAATTTGGAGTAAATATATTTTACCTTCTGGAGAGTCCACTATTTGCATATTTTTCTGGAAACTCAATAGAGGACATTCTACAGCAGTGTAAAATGTGCTGATCCAGGGGACACTATCTGCTTTGAGAAGCTTGGAGATGGTTGTTTGCTGAAAGCCAGTGTTTATAGTAGGACAAGGGTCAGTAAGGATGATGGTATTTTAGAATGGCAATATCCCAGAGACAGACCTGGAGTCAAGAATCAGGACCAGACCCATTATAGTAGAAATGGCATGAATAGAAGCTTCTGAAGGCTTCACAGAAGCTGCATAGTCTCCATTGCCAGGATAATACAAAGTCATGGTTCATCCTGAAGAGAGCGAGATTAGAATTCCTACCAAAAGCTTAACAAAAAACAAGTGGTTTTGCTTATAGGAGTTCCATTCAAATCACATCTAGTGGTAGCATATGTGGTGGCAGGCTACATCAGCTTAATAGTATGACTGTCCTTGTCTCAGCAGCTCTGTTAGATTTCCTAACTTCATTGAAGCAGATCAACATAGACTCTGTCATTTGTGTACAACTGCTGAAGTGGTTAATGCATTTACTTAAATCTCTATCACAAATGACAACTAAAACCACTTTGTTTTTGTGCAGGAATGAGATCAATATAAATCCATGTAGGTGCTACAGGTAGCTATTACTTTTCTTAATAGTCTGAAAGGACGTAGATCATGTAATTCTCCACAGAATATCATCTTTGTCAACTATGTAGCTGACATCTGTACTAACTGGTCAAGAATACAGGAACAGCAAGTACTCTGGTTTATAGATATTAAGCTAAATAAATGCTAAAGTGTTGGATGATATATCATATGAATTCACTGTCCCATCAGTGGAGTTTTTAGAAACCTTATGATTTGTGAAGTCCAGAAACGGCTTTATAAAATATGCAAACTCTAGCAGAAGTTGCTTGTTGCTGGAGCCATGTATCTAAGCAGGTCTCATGATAATAAGAGTTCTGCATTATGATACAAATGCTGGGCAGGGTCCCCAGAAATGAGACAAATTGGGGATTCTTTGAGATTCTGGAGTCGTGACAGGACTTTGTGCAGAAAGACCTCTAGAATTTGCTAACCTCTTAATCACAGGATAACAAGTGATTACATGCTTAGAGTGTCCTAACAAACAGGATATGATCAATTTTAGCATATGAGCTATCAAAGCCAGCACGAAGCAGAATAGTGTCAGTCCCAATGAACCATGCAGTCAAGCAGGTACAAGACCAAGCTGCAAATGATGGAATTATTCATCCAGGTCATATCTGAACAAGCCCAGAGGTCACACCCAATATCATTAATAGATGACACAGAGCTTCACATACAACCTCTGGGTTGTACTGTTGACTCTCTGTCAAATTATTCTTGCCACATCACAGATATTCTTCATAACCAAATGAAAGAGGAAACAGAAACTAAGGTTAGGTTCATGAATAGGTTATTCAATATGTTGAGGCTAACAGAAAATGGACAATTGTCCTATAATTGCCTCATGAGGCAATAATCTTGACAAAAAATGGTGAAGGGAAATCTTTCTAATAACAGAGTATTACAAATGATCCTTGGTTTCTATGGTTGAGTGAAGTATGGATATTCATAAATCCTTTAGCTGTGGTCCTTCAGGGGCCTAGAATGAGCAAAACTGAAGTATTAGAAACAAGGCATTTGGGGAAGAAGAATGTAGGTGGATCCCTGAAAGTGATTATCCACTTTGTGGCCTTTTGCCTTGTTCTATATGAACAGGGAATGTCTTCTAAGAGAAGAGCTGGGGCTGGGGAGATGTTTTACTTAGTAAAGTCCCTGACATGCAAGTGTGATGACCTGGGTTTTGAACTCTAGTAGCCACGTAAAGCCTGGGCAGGGCAGCACTTGTCTGCTAACCTCAGTGCTGGGGAGTTGGAGACAAGAGGATCTCTGAAGCCATTGGCCAGCCAGACTAGCCAAATTCATAAGCTCCAGGCTTAGTAAGAGATCCTGCCCCCCCCCAAACAAGGTAGAGTTATTGAGTTAGGCATGAAAACATGTGGCCTATGTATGCGTGTGTGAATACACACACACACACATGCACACACACACACACACACACACACACACACACACACACACACACTGACAAGTCACTAAACAGCCCACCTTTCTACTAGACAGATAAAGTCATTTAAGATATCAATAACCAGGCTGGGCTTTTTATCTAGCACTTTAATCCTAGAACTTGGGGGGCAGAAGAAGGTGGATCTCTGTGAGTTCAAGGCCAGCCTGGTCTACATAGTGAGCTCTAGGCCAGCTGGGATTAAAGGGATACCCTGTCTCAAAAAGTAAAAAAAAAAAAAAAAAGATATCATTACCCTCTGTCCTCATCCGCTACTTGAAGGCCTTGAAACGGTGTGCCCATAGTGATAGATTTGTACTCCAAAAACATCAATAGCAGGGAATTTCTCTCATGAAGCTGTCTAGAGCTACTGGCACTACTTATTGGTTACTTTATGTTGCTATAACAGAATACCACAGACAAGGGGAGTTATAAAGAAAATAAATTTATTTTTATAACAAGCCATCCTCATGATAACTAACCCACTCCTGTGAAGATGATATTACTAGAGTTATGGGGGTTTGCCCTCTTACCAGGCCTCTCTTGACCACCTCTCAGGAGGCCACATTTCAAACACTGTTGATTGAGGATTAAGTTGATCATATTGGAAAGAAAAAGAGAGTTCATTTCTATTAATCCCATTTATGTTAAAAAAAATACACAAACAACTCTGTTTACCACAAGTTCAGAATCTTAGATGCATTGAGCAATTTCTCGAAAGAAACAAATCAGCTAAATACCCATAAAGGAAAAATTAGGTAATCTGACTAGTTCTGAAAGCTAAGGATAATCAAATAATGAAAATAATTAAGGCTCAGTTGGCTTCAACTGTGAACTCTACTAAAAAGTTACTGAAGAAATGATATTGAATACATATAATATTTTCCCGAATAGAAGCCAAGGAAACAGAGTCTAACTCATCAGAGGTTAGATTATCTATCTATCTATCATCTATCTATCTATCTATCTATCTATCTATCTATCTATCTATCTATCTATCATCTCTATCTATCTCTATCATCTATCTACTTATTTTTTATTTCTTTATTATTTATTTATTTAGGATTTCATACACAAATTTCTATTATGTCCACACATCCCTCTCCCTCTCCAAACTTCTCCCATATTCCCCCAATTACCCTCTCAAAGTTATGATCTCTTTTATAATTATACACACACACACACACACACATATGCATATACTACTGAGTCCATAGTGTTGTTCTTGTTTGTGTGTGTTTAGGGCTTACCACTTAGGATTGGGGTCTTGTCCCTGAGAAGAACTGTTTTGCCATCTAACAGCATCCTTTGACTACCTACAACTCTTCATCTACTGGCGGGGTCTTGTGAAATTTTCCTGCATCCATATTGCCATGTTGACTGCCTAATGTTGTCTTTGCAGGTCTTGTGCAGACAGCCATGTTGTTGGAGTTCATGGGAGCCATATCCCTGCCTTGTCCAAATGAGATTATCACCCTGCAGTTGTCCAGGTCCTCAGGCTCCTGCAATCTTTCTGTCTCCTCTTTCACAATGTTCCCTGCTCCTTGGGTGTAGGGGTTGTGTTATAGATGTCCCATTTCTGGCATGGCATCGCACAGTCACTTATTCTTTACATTTTGACTGGTTGTGGGTCTCTCTATCTGCTACAAAAAGAAACTTCTTTGGTAAGGTGTGAGAGATATATTTATCTATGCATATAAGTATGAGTACTTAGAAGGTGGTTAGAAAGTATATTATTTTGCCGGGTGTGGTGGCACATGCCTTTAATCCTAGCACTTGGGAGGCAGAGGCAGGTTGATTTCTGTGAGTTCAAGGCCAGCCTGGTCTACAGAGTGAGTTCCAGGCCAGCTGGGACTAAAGGGAGACCCTGTCTCAAAAATACCAAAAGAAAGTATATTACTTTAATAATATGATAGTAGTAGATTCTCTTCTAGGGCCTGTGATCACTCAGATTCTTGGCTAAGTTTATAGCACTAGGCACGAGTTCCCTCCAATTGAGCAGGCTTTCGATCCATTAGACCGCTATTGACAACCTCCAGGATACAAGTGCCACTATTGTACTGTTGGGGATACCTTACTGGTCCTATCATTGTGGTTCTCAGGCTTTACAGCTGGGCAGGACTGTTAGTACCTTTCCTCCTTTGGCAGCTTGGATAGCATCTTCTGCTACTATAACAGCTAGCTCTCCAGGAGGAGGCTCCCCGGCCAGTACCAGCTTTATTTCTCTCAGTCTTTGGTTGAAGTGTGTGGCATCTTCATCCACAGGGTTTTAGCTTCATGTTCCAGTAGGCAAGCAAGAGCAATAACAACAGCCTATATGGTTTTGGTAGTGCCTTGGATACCCTTTGACTAACAACTAACTTGAAGGGAGGTATTCTTTGACTGGCACTGGGATTTTTGTATAGTTATGGTTCCTGGGGGATCATTATCCTATTGTGTGGGATTAAAGGCATTAAAACTGAATATATGTAGTATTACCCTCTTTTGCTGAGTTAGGGTTAATATTTCTCTTGAAGTCTGATAGAATAATTTTTTTAATTTTTTAAATTTTATTGATTTTTTTTATTTGTATGAATGTACTGTCTGCATGCAGGTTTGTGCACCCGTGTCATGCAATGCTGTGGAGGTCAGAAGAGGGTTCCCTGGAACTGGAGTGAAAGACGGTTCTCAGCTGCCATGTGGGTGCTGGGAATCAAACCCGGGTCCTCTGCAAGAGCTGTTGGCACTCTTAACCACCAGGCCATCTCTCCATCCCCTGATAGAATAATTTTTATGGAAATGATTGTGGTAGAGTTTGGTGTACATATGTTTAGGATTGTAGTCTCTTCTTGATTAACTGTTTCCTTGATTGGAAGAAAATGTTCTTAATCTTTTACAATTACGTTTGGCTTTTTGCTAGATACTAAGAGAGTGACACCTGCCTGCTTCCTGGTTCTATTTGCTTGGAGTACATTTTCCATTTTTTCACTTTAGTGTGGTGCCTAACTTTGAAGCAAAGATGTGTCTCTTATAGACAGCAAAGATGGGTCTCCTGTAGACACAAGAAGATAGATCAATTTTCTTTAATTTGATTAATTCTTTGAATATTTCTTAAAAAATGTATTTTGATCATATTCACTCTCTTTCCAAACTCCTACAAGATCTACCCCACCATATCCCTACCCATCTAACTTTGTGTCCTCTTTATTATAAAACTTACCGGGGCTGGAGAGATAGCCTAGCAGTTAAGAGCACCGACTGCTCTTGCAGAGGACCCGGGTTTGATCCCCAGTACCCACATGGTGGCTAAAAACAGTCTGTAACTCCAGTTCCAGGAGAACTCCAGTTCCAGGGGAATCTGAGACCCTCTTCTGACCTCCACGGCATTGCACGACATGGGTGCACAAACCTACATGCAGACAGTACATTCATACACATACAAAAATAAATAAAATTAAAAAATATTACATGGATATTCATGAAAAAAAACTTACTAAGTCCAATTTGTGCTGACAAAGTACTCTGGAGTGTGGGGTTATCCTCTGGAGCCTGGTCAACCCACCAGGGATCACATCCTGAAAGGAAAGTGAGTCTCCCTTTCCCAGAAGCCATTAAATGCCAATAGCTTCTCAACTTCTTGCCCACCAGCCCCTCCATGCTAGGATTTTGTCTGACTTGATGTTGGAGAGGCTTTGTGCATTCTACCACATTTGCTGTGATTTCATAAGTGCAACTTCTTGGTTTCATCCAAAAAACCATTGTTTTGTTGTAGTCACCCACCACTTTTGGCTCTTACAATCTTTCTATCACTTCTACTGCAATGGTCCATGAGCCTTGGGAGAGGTGGATGTGATGTAGATATCCTATTTAGGGCTGAGCACACCACAGTCTCTTATTCACTGCATGTTTACCAGTTGTGGGTCTCTGTGTTAATTATCATCTACTGCATGAAGAAGCTTCTCTGAAGAGGGTTGAGAGATGCACTTATCTATGGGTACAGTGATAAGACATTAGGAGATGGTTTAATACTGTATACATTTAGCAGAATAATAATAGTAGGTTCTCCCCTATGGCTGTGACATCTCTAGCCATAGTTTCTTGGCCCTGATAATAGTTCCATGTATGGCTTCCACCTTGTGGAGTGGGCCCTAAAACCAGTCAGAAAGTCTTTGGTTACTACCTTAACATTTGTGCCACTATTACTCTAGAGGGCATATCTTGCTGAGCTGGTTCTTGTTGGAGCTGGTAGGGTTCACAGCTGGGTAAGGTTGATGATTACTTTCTCCACTGGTAGCATGTATAGCATTTCTCTTGGGTCTTAATCCATTTAACTAATCTGTGTCTTTTGACTGGGGAGTAGGGGTTATTAATATTTAACGTTATTATTGAAAGGCATGTGTTGATTTCTGTCATTTTGTTGCCCTTTTCTATTTACATTCTTATTCCTCTCTTGAGTCTGAAGCACTGCTCACAGTGTTATCTGTAGGTCTGGTTTGGTGGGCATGAATTCTCTTAGCTTGTTTGTATCATGGAAACCTTTTCTTTCTTCTTCAAGTATGGCAGATAATTTTGTTTAGTAAACTAGTCTGGGTTGTTGTCATATGTGGTCTTTCAGAAGTTGAAGTGCATTGCTCCAAGCTCTTCTGGCTTTTAAAATTTCCCTGAGAAATTGGCAGTTATTCTGATGGTTTTGCTCTTGGGCTTTTCCATGAGTTTTCTAAATGGGTCTTTGAATTTTTCATTTCCATTTTTACTTCATCTTGAGTTTTCTTCAGTACTTCTATCTTTTTATTGAATTCAGTTTTCAAATCCTGAATTGTCTTCATAATTTTATTCATCAGTTTCAGGGTTCATTCATGTCCTATTTGAATTCCTTTAAATGAGAGTTAGGTTTTGCTTAAACAGAGATTGAGATGCCTTAAAGAAGTGAATTCATTTTGTTGTTTGTTTTTGGTCAGTGCCTCCCTGTAGTACTAGTTGGCCTGGATCTTGTTATATAGACCAGGCTTGCCTCAGTCTCACAGTAATCTACCTACTTTTGCCTCTTGAGTGCTGGAAATTAAAAAGCATGTGTTCCAATGCCTGGGTATGAAGTAAATTCTTTAGTCCAATGTGTGTGTGTGTGTGTCTGTCTGTCTGTCTGTCTGTGTGTACATTCCCACAGCCACCCCCCCCCACACACACACTTTTCTCCAACTCAGAGAAAAGCACAAAGTTTAAAATTAGAGTTTGCAAATAGATGGTAATTGAAACCCCCATGATGGAGAAGTTGCCTAAGCAAAAATTAAAGATAAAGGCCATGGCCTAGAAGAGGAAAATGTACAGAGGTATGGCAAAGAGAAGACAGGTAAACCAAGGCTGGTGAGATACTGTAATGAATGCTGAAAATAAGTTTGTAGACTTATTTTGTTTACTTAGTTTTAAATACAACTTTATTTATTTATTTATTTATTTATTTATTTATTTATTTATTTATTTAGAGGTGGGGTCTCATGGATCCTAGGGGTGGAACTCAGTGTGTAGTCAAGGTTTACATTGAGTTTCTGATGTTCTTTTATCCTGAGTCCTGGGATTACAGGCATGAGCCAACATACCCAGTTTATATGGTGCTGAGGATCAAATACAGGACTTCCAGCATGTTGAACAGGCACTCTACCAGCTGAGCAATAATCCTTGCCAGCCCATGAATTTAGCAGCATGGAGCTCATCAGTAACTTTCCAGAAAGCTGTTTTGATGGAGTGATGGAACCATATGCCAGACTGGAGTAAATTTGGAGTTGAGCAGCAGGTGTGAACATTGTTACAGTAAATAAAGAAAATTACATGTTCAGCTGTGAAGTAAATAATAGAAATAAGATTATAATTTGCCAGAAGTCTGGGAGACAGGTGTTTGAGTGAGGAACCATTTTCATATTTTATTTAAAATGTCCTTCATGAGAATATGTTTTAAAGGTGATGGTTACCACTGAATAAAGAGGAGAGGCCACTTATGCGAAGAAGAAAATATACTATGGATAGTGAAAAATCCTTAATGAGTAACAAAGAAGAATCCAAAGCTGGGGTGCAGACATCAGTCCCCTCTATGCTAATTCAAGAGATGTTGATCAGAAAGAGGCACAAGGCACACGTATTATTTAGGAAAATGGAGCTTTCACCTAGTACTTGTGTTTTCTTTTAAAGTAAGACTCTATATCATTTATCATTATTGGAGAATATGCCACATGCTATTCTCATATATATATGATATATATATATATATATATATGTAATATATATACCTCATATATTTTTTTATTTTGATTGACAGATTAAATTAACAATACTCATTTATATGTCTGTAACCACAGTTATTCTTCCATTTACATTCTTAAGAATAAATCTGGCTGGGCATGGTGGCACACGCCTTTAATCCTAGCACTTGGGAGCCAGAGGCAAGTGGATCTTTGTGAGTTCAAGGCCAGCCTGGTCTACAGAGTGAGTTCCAGGGCAGCTGGGGCTACAGGCAGACCCTGTCTCAAAAAGACCAAAAAAAAAAAAAAAGAAAACCTTCTGAAAGCCTCACAGACAGTCTCGGAGGCTTCACGGCTACCAAACTACTCTTAGGAAACAACAATTTGATGAGTTAAGTGTAAATGGATCAGAGACATATGGATTGCATTTTTTGGGGAAATGCACATGGGCCAGGGATGGGGGTGAGTGGGAGGGAGGGGTGTAGAAGAGCATGCTTGGAAAAATGTGGTTTGGGTCTCATCAATTGCAAAATGTTTGAAACAAATAATCCGAGATGTTTTTCCCAACTTGGAGTGTGGCTGGACTGGCTCCTTCCTTCTGTTTACGTGTCGTTTTCAGACTTGGCTCGCAGGCCAATGCTGGTTTGGGTCTTGGGTGGATGGTTAAATATACAACTATTTTGAAAGGTCATAACATGTGACTCTATGAGGCCTCTGAGCGTGAAGGATAGGGTCTCCTCGGAGTAGAGGTGAGCCTTGTGAAGCCTCTTCCCGTCTCTAGGCCAAGTTGCACCTTCGCCTCTCTGGTGTATTCCATCCACCTGGAGAGGCTGCGGATCCAGGCTGTGCTAGTGCCAGGCTAGTGCCAGACTCAGGAAGTCCTTTAGCCTCAGTCTCCTTATCTGAAACGGGGACAGTACCACTTACTCCAGCCTCCTCGGGACTTGGGGTGCTAGAGGTGTGGAAAGCTTATTCCTGGGATCCACTCCCCAGTTCTGACACATGTGAATCTGGGCAGGTTTTTAGCCTTTCTGTGCTTCTTCATGTCTACAATGGGGTGTATTAGTCAACATTGCACTGCCATAACAGACACTTGAGATAACTTCAGAGTCAGGTGTTTTGGCTTCCGGTCTCAGAGGCTTCAGTCCATGATCAGTTGGGCCTGGCACTTGGCCCTGTGGCAAGCCTGCCCATCACTGCAGGGAGTGTATCGAGTAGCAAGCTGCCGGCCTCACGACAGCAGAGAAGCAGAGAGAAAGAGGAGGGACTGGAGTCCAAGTAGTCCTTGAAGCCCATGTTCCTAGTCCCCTAACTTGAACAAGGCTTCCCCCCCAAAAGGATCCACCTCCCAATAGCAACAGCTGGGGATCGAGCTTTCTGTACTTGGGCCTTTGGGGCAATTTAAGAACTAAGCTATAATATGGGGAAATTAGAGCATCCATCGTGTAGGGTTGAAGAATTAAATGTTTAAGAACTTAGCCCAGGGGCTAGAGAGATAGCTCAGTAGGTAAGAGCTTGTGCTGCTCTTGCAGAGGAGATGGCTTTGGTTCCCAGCACCCACGTCACACAGCTCTCAGCCATCTGGAACTCTTGTTCCAGGGGATCCAATGCCTCTGGCCTTTTCTGGCACCTGTACCCGTGTGTGTATGTGTGTGTGTGTGTGTGTGTGTGTGTGTGTGTGTGTGTGTGTGTATTTGAAAAACAAAAAGTAAACACCAGGTGTGGTGGTGCATGCCTTTAATCCCAGCATAGGCAGGAAGATCTGTATGAGTTCAAGGCCAGCCTGGTCTACATAGCGAGTTCCAGGACAGCTCAGGCTACAGGGAGACCCTGTCTCAAAAAGACCAAAAAAAAGCAAACAATGCCAGTGTCTGGCATCCAGTGAGTATTCAGCAAATACTACCAATTGCAGCTGTTGTGGGCAAAGTGTGGGGCTCATGCCCTTAATGCCAGTGGAAGCAGAGGCATGATGTGAACCCCTCTCCCTCAGCCTATCAGCAGCACTTTGGTGTTCTGGGGGTCATTTTTGACCCTTATCTGTTTTTAACTCACTGACCCTTTAGGCCCTGACTTCTACCTCTCCACCAGGAGTGGGCTTTCCTCTGGGGGTCTGGAGAAGCAAAATCACTTCCTCTCTGAAGTCTAAGTAGGCTTTGCATGAGAACTGCCACCCATGGAGTCCTTCTCCATCCCCTCTCAGCTCAGAGGGATCCCCTGTAGTTTATTCCTTTTCTGCCCCCTACTGCCTTCTAGCCATGCCATCTCCAGCTCCTTTCTCCTCTCAGCCCCTTTGCTTCCGTCTTTTTGTTCACCAACAGCCATTCTTGGTCCCTCTTTTGCTTTGACAGTTTCCAAGGCTGTATAGTGTAATCAAAGGGTAGGGAATGTGAACTTGGGCATGTGTATAAATTTCTCCTTGGTGGCTAACAACTCGCTGATTCTCTCCTCACTTGTAAAATAGGAATAATCTTATACATATGGTGCGGTTGTTGCGAGGAGTAAAGGAGACGGCTGTCGGTAGGGGTGGCAGTTGGAGTGGTGTTGACTGCAATGACGGTGGCAACAGCCGGGGTGGTGTGCCAGTGGTGACTGGTGACAAGTGACTGCAGTGGTGGTTGTGCTGGCGATGGCACTGGAGTGTTGATGGTGCTGGCGATGATGACTGTGGTGGCCATGTCAGGTGGCATGTAGTGACGGTGATGTGACTGGGATGCTGTTAATGTTGATGGTGGTGAAGTGTTGATGGTGGTAGTTGTGGTGCTACTGACTATGATGACGTTAGTGGTTATGGAAGTGGTATTAGGGACGGTGGTGGTGACGATGACCATCGTGGTGATAATGTGGGGTGTTGATAGTGGTGGTTGCTGGTGACAATGATCGCAAATGATGGCTATAGTGGTGATATGGTAATGGGGTGACTGTGGTGGAGGTAGTGATGGTGGTAATGGGAATAACATGATGGTGGTTGCTATGGTGGTGCTGGTGACAGTGATGGCATTAATGGTGATGGTATTAGGGGTGGTGGTGGTAGGTTGGTAGTAGCACTAGTGGTAGTGAACAGGATATGACGGTAAAAGTTCAGTCTAGAAAGCAGAAAGCTAGAGAAACCATCTTTTTAAAAATATTTTATTTATTATTTTTATTTTATGGTTGTGAGTGTATGGCCTTTGTGTGCGTAAGTGCACCTGTGTCATGTAATGGCCACAGAGGTGAGAAGAGGGGATTGGATCCCTTGTAACTAGAGTTATGGATGGTTGCTAGCCACCATGTGGGTGCTGGGAATTGAGCCCGGGTCCTTTGTGAGAGCAGCCAATACTCTTAACTGCTAAGCCACCTCTCCAGCCCTCCGCATCATTTTTTTTAAAGAGAAACCACATGGGAGGCAAGGTCAGAGGGCCTTTGCTTGTATTTCCTGAGACCGTGGGAGTGCTGGCTATGTCAGCATGTGATCAGAAGAGCAAAGCTACTCTGTTCAACATGGAATACAGGATTCATCATAACAGTCAGGTTTACTCTGTATGAAAACCAGTGGGAAGTCCAGAGATCTGCCTGCCTCTGCCCCTACCTCCCAAGAGCTGGGATTAAAGGCGTGCACCACCACGCCTGGCCCAAAAAGCATTTTAGACTTAACGTTTCAATATCCGACAACTCCTTGGGTTGTAGCTCCATTGGGTTTGGGCATCTGCAGTTGGACCCACCGATTCTCTTTAGTGGTCTGTTTCCTTAGACCATGGTGTCCCTTTCAGGACCTCTAGTGCTTATGAGTTACAGATACCCTGACTTTTAGAGCCTGTTTACCAACAGATGGGCTATGGTTGTAGCTGGGTGGCAAAGCACTTGCCTAGCACGTTCAATCCCTAGCACCACAGAAACAAACAAATGACAAAACCCAAATAGAAATATGATCCTATTTCTACATTTTCATTTGCATATTTTCTTCATCAGAGATGCACTTACAACATAGCTCGGGCATCTTCTGTCCCGGTTTTGCATGTCTGATCTAGCCCATCCGATCATGGCTGGCTGGTAGGGATGGGAGCCACTTCATTCTGAGATTTGTATCACAAAGTAAATGGTTTGAGATTTGGTAGCCAGGATTATATTCTTTACCCTCCTTTTATTCATTTGCTATGCTACCAGGTGGTGAGCATTTCCTCTAGCAGCAAATGATTTTCACAAACTGTAAAGCACACAGCCCTTATAGTCTTGGTAACTACTAGACATAGTGACTAGTTGTCAGGGTTGGAAACTTGTAGAAAGGGTTCTCTTACTCTTGACTTCACACCTGTTACTCTCAAATTGTGGACAAGTCATAACAATTATTTACAGTTTAGCTTTCTTATCTGTAACATGAAAGAGTTGGCTTGCAGTTCTTTGAAGCTTTGAGGGCTGCTAGACAACTCATTAAGAATTTGAGTGGAGAAGAACATGACCTCTAAGTCTTCCTCACTCCAATTATCAACGAAGAGTGACTTGTCTATTTAATATGTTCGGTTTCTGAGACAGGCTGGACGNAAGGACTGACAATGTCCCTGGAGCTTTCACTCAGCTTGGTCTCCTGCTGTTGACACATCCTACTCAATTGCATACTCACCTACCTGTTTGCCCAACAGGATCTAGATCCAAACCTGTGCCTTCCTGCTCCAGAGTTGGTCACTCTTCTGTTTTGGCAGCTGAACTCTAGCTTTGCTTTTAAACTCTAACTGCAGCAGCCTTAATAGCAGCTCTCCTGTGGAAATTACTTTTACAATATAGACATACTCTGGACAACCTACTTTGCCCTACATTTCAACCAAAAAGTTAATCATATAATGTAGACAGTCTCATTGTACTAATGTGCTTCTCTGGTGACCTGATCATGTGACCTTAGTCCCTCATGACCACTCCCTGTCCTTGACTTAAAATATGAATCATGTTGTGTTTGTTTATTGTACCTGCAAACATCTCTCATCTCATCGTAAACAATAACAAAAATTGATAATATCTATGATTATGTATTTGCATGTGGTATGTGAATGCATGCAGAGGGGTGTGTGTGTGTGTGTGTTTGTGTGTATGTGTGTGGTGTGTGGTGTGTGTGTATAGGTCTTGGGATCAGAAAGTGAACAATTCTCTCCTAGGATAAGTGTCCAACTTTTACTTCCCCATTTATAGCTGGATATACCTTTTCAATTTAACAAAGATCTAGCCCCTGTTTAGGAGAACAGTTCCAAGATAATTTGGAAGGAGCATGTTCTCAGCAATTCAGATCCACTCTTGACCTTAAAATACATGCTAAGAGTTAAAATGTCTCTACTAAAGCATAGCCATAATATGGCATCACATTGTAACCACCAATTAGTTTTCAGTTCTCTCTCTCTCTCTCTCTTTCTCTCTCTCTCCACCCTTGAAGTTCTGATGCAGCTGCTTTAACTTGTATTCATTCTATAAATCATTAATCTGCATATAGCTATATTCACTGTGGGATGTGTGATATGAGAAGTGGTAATATTCAAAATATAAGAATCTGCATCACCTTGGCAGGCTACAAGGTAGGTAGGATATACAATAAACTACTGTCATTAAACAACTAATTCTTATGCATGTCTGTAATATAAGATTTCATGTTAGTGTATGTAGGAAAACTTCATTTGTTGTAGAGATATGACACTGATAGGCGCTTTTCTCTAGCTCTATGTCCTTTCCCCTTTGTGCTTTTGGCTGAGTTTATAGTGGCTCTCATGGGTTCACTTCCCAAGTCCAATTAGAATAGCTGTTGAACATCTTCCAGACAACCAGTGCCTGCTACTGCACCAATAGAGGTATTTTCTGCATAGCTCATCATGGTTTTTAGGGTTTGGTGCTGGGTTGTATCATTTATTGATTTTCTCTCTTTATTCACTGTGCCACATTATCTAGCATTATAGCCACTAAAGTTTAGACAGAAAGGTTCCAGGTCAGTTCACTGTTCCATAATCGAATCCTATCCCTGAGGCATGTCCTGTTCTGAATAGTAAGGTCTTATTTTTCTTAACTACAGGAGACCGAGTACTGTTGGGTGAGGGAATAGTATGCCTTACCTAGGATTCCTAGATATGCTGACTAGATTCCAGGAGATCTGATTTGAACAGAAGAATGTCTGGGTTTGGGAGATTGACTGGATAAGGCTTAGCTTGGGTAGTTGTAATACATGGTTTTGATGGGGGTGGGAATGGTGGTTTGATTGGGAACCATTGTAAGATTTTGTATAAATGCTCAATAATTTTTTTTTTAAATAAAAAAGAGAGCAGTCTGTGCTGTGACTTGACAACTCTCAACTTAGGTTCCTGGCTCCTCCATGGTCCTTGTCACATATGCTTTGCTGAACTAAGTCACATCATGTAAAACTTTCCATCACTTTGAATATGTTATAAAAAGTGAGATTTCTCCTTTGTTTGGAGAGGTTGCTCTTGAAGTCTTCTTTCAAGAGCCCCCCCCACCCCCAGTCAAGGGAACTTTTTTTTATTCTATCCTTTTCTCTTTCTTTCTCTCTATTTTTCTCTCTCTTCGGTTCTCTCTCTCTGTCTCTCTGTTGTTCATTCTCACTTGTAAAGAAGCTCCTTTCCAGGCTTTAAATAGAAGACCCCTTCTTTCCCTTAAGGCTCCATTATGTTTAGTCTCCACATACTGAGTTGTTTCCATCCAGTGTTCTTCCTCTCACCTTGAGGACTCACCATGGCCTTTTAGCCCTTTCATTCTAGTAAATCTCATACCTCAAAGGAATTAGGTATTGTGTTTCAGCTTAATTTCTTTATATTTAGCACTTTCTGTATGTTAAACCAAGCCATGTTCTGTCTTGCCAAGCCACTCACAGAGGGCCACCTTTGATTGCAAGTTTTAGCCAACAAAAACCCCCATCATGATGACAACCTCCACTGTCACTACCATCCAAGACTAACAACAAACCACAGAAAAACTGTAACAGTCTTTACTTATTCCTTCAACAACTGCCACATTAAATGCAGTATCTCTTCTTAGTAAGTCCATGTTCAATAAACCATCCTAAATCAACCATATCTGTCCTCCAGTATTATCTCATACTCTTAATATCTACCTTCATTCATGTCCCATATATTTCTGTTTCTATAAACTCTAGTGATGGTGGAGTGAAAATGTGCAGAATATAAGCCTGAATGGAGGAAATGTGCTGCTAAGGAAGCACTCTTTTGTGATTATGGACTTGCTTTCCCAATATCTTGTAATAAAAGAGCCAAAATAGTGGAACTTCATTGGAAGGATATTTGAAAAGAGATAACAAGGCTCAGAGAGAAGAGCAATTTGGAGTAAATATATTTTACCTTCTGGAGAGTCCACTATTTGCATATTTTTCTGGAAACTCAATAGAGGACATTCTACAGCAGTGTAAAATGTGCTGATCCAGGGGACACTATCTGCTTTGAGAAGCTTGGAGATGGTTGTTTGCTGAAAGCCAGTGTTTATAGTAGGACAAGGGTCAGTAAGGATGATGGTATTTTAGAATGGCAATATCCCAGAGACAGACCTGGAGTCAAGAATCAGGACCAGACCCATTATAGTAGAAATGGCATGAATAGAAGCTTCTGAAGGCTTCACAGAAGCTGCATAGTCTCCATTGCCAGGATAATACAAAGTCATGGTTCATCCTGAAAGAGAGCGAGATTAGAATTCCTACCAAAAGCTTAACAAAAAACAAGTGGTTTTGCTTATAGGAGTTCCATTCAAATCACATCTAGTGGTAGCATATGTGGTGGCAGGCTACATCAGCTTAATAGTATGACTGTCCTTGTCTCAGCAGCTCTGTTAGATTTCCTAACTTCATTGAAGCAGATCAACATAGACTCTGTCATTTGTGTCAACTGCTGAAGTGGTTAATTGCATTTACTTAAATCTCTATCACAAATGCAAACTAAAACCACTTTGTTTTTGTGCAGGAATGAGATCAATATAAATCCATGTAGGTGCTACAGGTAGCTATTACTTTTCTTAATAGTCTGAAAGGACGTAGATCATGTAATTCTCCACAGAATATCATCTTTGTCAACTATGTAGCTGACATCTGTACTAACTGGTCAAGAATACAGGAACAGCAAGTACTCTGGTTTATAGATATTAAGCTAAATAAATGCTAAAGTGTTGGATGATATATCATATGAATTCACTGTCCCATCAGTGGAGTTTTTAGAAACCTTATGATTTGTGAAGTCCAGAAACGGCTTTATAAAATATGCAAACTCTAGCAGAAGTTTCTTGTTGCTGGAGCCATGTATCTAAGCAGGTCTCATGATAATAAGAGTTCTGCATTATGATACAAATGCTGGGCAGGGTCCCCAGAAATGAGACAAATTGGGGATTCTTTGAGATTCTGGAGTCGTGACAGGACTTTGTGCAGAAAGACCTCTAGAATTTGCTAACCTCTTAATCACAGGATAACAAGTGATTACATGCTTAGAGTGTCCTAACAAACAGGATATGATCAATTTTAGCATATGAGCTATCAAAGCCAGCACGAAGCAGAATAGTGTCAGTCCCAATGAACCATGCAGTCAAGCAGGTACAAGACCAAGCTGCAAATGATGGAATTATTCATCCAGGTCATATCTGAACAAGCCCAGAGGTCACACCCAATATCATTAATAGATGACACAGAGCTTCACATACAACCTCTGGGTTGTACTGTTGACTCTCTGTCAAATTATTCTTGCCACATCACAGAATATTCTTCATAACCAAATATGAAAGAGAAACAGAAACTAAGGTTTAGGTTCATGAATAGGGTTATTCAATATGTTAGGCTAACAGAAAATGGACAATTGTCCTATAATTGCCTCATGAGGCAATAATCTTGACAAAAAATGGTGAAGGGAAATCTTTCTAATAACAGAGTATTACAAATGATCCTTGGTTTCTATGGTTAGTGAAGTAGGATATTCATAATCTTAGTGTGGTCCTTCAGGGGCTCTAGATGAGCAAAACTGAAGTATTAGAAGACTAAGGCATTTGGGGAGAAGAATGTAGGTGGATCCTGAAAAGTGATTATCACTTGTGGCCTTTTGCCTTGTTCTATATGAAGCAGGGATGGTCTTCTAAGAGAAGAGCTGGGGCTGGGGAGATGTTTTACTTAGTAAAGTCCCTGACATGCAAGTGTGATGACCTGGGTTTTGAACTCTAGTAGCCACGTAAAGCCTGGGCAGGGCAGCACTTGTCTGCTAACCCAGTGCTGGGGGAGTTGGACACGAGGATCTCTGAAGCCAGCTGGCCAGCAGACTAGCCAAATTCTCTAAGCTTCCCAGGCTTTAGTAGAGATCCTGCCCCCCCAAACAAGGTAGAGTTATTGAGTTAGGCATGAAAACATGTGGCCTATGTATGCGTGGTGTGAATACACAACACACACATGCACACACACCACACACACACACACACCACACACACACACACCTACAGCACTGAAAGCAGCCCACTTTCTACTAGACAGATAAAGTCTTTAAATTCATAACCAGGCTGGGCTTTTATCTAGCACTTTAATCCTAGAACTTGGGGGCAGAGAAGTGGGATCTCTGTGAGTTCCAAGGCCAGCCTGGGTCTACAAGGAGTTTAGCCCAACTGGGACTTAGAAGGGATACCCCTGTCTAAAAGTAAAAAAAAAAAAAAAAGTATCATTACCCTACTGTCCTCATCCGCTACTTGAAGGCCTTGAAACGGTGTGCCCATAGTGATAGATTTGTACTCCAAAAACATCAATAGCAGGGAATTTCTCTCATGAAGCTGTCTAGAGCTACTGGCACTACTTATTGGTTACTTTATGTTGCTATAACAGAAACACAGACAAGGGGAGTTATAAGAAAATAAGATTTATTTTTATGAAACAAGCCACTCCTATGATAAACTAACCCCACTGCCTGTGAAATGATATATATCTGGTTATGGGGTTTGCCCTCTTACCAGGCCTCTCTTGACCACCTCTCAGGAGGCCACATTTCAAACACTGTTGATTGAGGATTAAGTTGATCATATTGGAAAGAAAAAGAGAGTTCATTTCTATTAATCCCATTTATGTAAAAAAAAATACACAAAACAACTCTGTTTACCACAAGTTCAGAATCTTAGATGCATTGAGCAATTTCTCGAAAGAAACAAATCAGCTAAATACCCATAAAGGAAAAATTAGGTAATCTGACTAGTTCTGAAAGCTAAGGATAATCAAATAATGAAAATAATTAAGGCTCAGTTGGCTTCAACTGTGAACTCTACTAAAAAGTTACTGAAGAAATGATATTGAATACATATAATATTTTCCCGAATAGAAGCCAAGGAAACAGAGTCTAACTCATCAGAGGTTAGATTATCTATCTATCTATCATCTATACTATCTATCTATCTATCATCTATCATCTACTCTATTCTATATGCTCTATCTATCTCTATCATACTATCTGAATTATTTTTTATTTTCTTATTTATTTATTATTTAGGATTTCATACACAAATTTCTATTATGTCCACACATCCCTCTCCCTCTCCAAACTTCTCCCATATTCCCCCAATTACCCTCTCAAAGTTATATCTCTTTTATAGATTTATACCACACACACCACACACATATGCATATACTACTGAGTCCATAGTGTTGTTCTTGTTTGTGTGTGTTTAGGGCTTACCACTTAGGATTGGGGTCTTGTCCCTGAGAAGAACTGTTTTGCCATCTAACAGCATCCTTTGACTACCTACAACTCTTCATCTACTGGCGGGGTCTTGTGAAATTTTCCTGCATCCATATTGCCATGTTGACTGCCTAATGTTGTTTTGCAGTCTTTGTGCAGACAGCATGTTGTTGAGTTTCATGGGAGCCATATCCCTGCCTTGTCCAAATGAGATTATCACCCTGCAGTTGTCCAGGTCCTCAGGCCCTCCTGCAATCTTTCTGTCTCTCTTTCACATGATCCCTTGCTCCTTGGGGAAGGGAGTGGTGTTATAGATGTCCCATTTCGTGGCAGGCATCGCAAGTCACTTATTTTTCATTTGACTGGTTGTGGGTCTCTCTATCTTGCTACAAAAAGGAAACTTTCTTTGAGTAAGGGTGAGAGGATATATTTATCTATGCATATAAGTATGAGTACTTAGAAGGTGGTTAGAAAGTATATTATTTTGCCGTGAGCCATGGTGGCACATGCCTTTAATCCTAGCACTTGGAGGCAGAGGGCAGGTGATTTCTTGTGAGTTCAAGGCCATCCCCCACGCCTGGTCTACAGAGTGAGTTCAGGCCAGCTGGGAACTAAAGGGAGACCCTGTCTCAAAAATACCAAAAGAAGTTATATTACTGTTAATAATATGTAGTAGTAGATTCTCTTCTTAGGGCCTGTGATACTCAGATTCTTGGCTAAGTTTTTAATAGCAGCTAGGCACAGTTCCTCCAATTGAGCAGGCTTTCGATCCATTAGACCGCTATTGACAACCTTCAGGATCAAGTGCCACTAAATTGTACTGTTGGGGATACCTTACTGGTCCTATCATTGTGGTTCTCAGGCTTTACAGCTGGGCAGGGACTGTTAGTACCTATTCCTCCTTTTGGCAGCTGGATAGCATCTTCTGCTTACTATAACAGCTAGCTCTCCAGGAGAGGCTCCCCGGCCAGTACCAGCTTTATTTCTCTCAGTCTTTGGTTGAAGTGTGTGGCATCTTCATCCACAGGGTTTTAGCTTCATGTTCCAGTAGGCAAGCAAGAGCAATAACAACAGCCTATATGGTTTTGGTAGTGCCTTGGATACCCTTTGACTAACAACTAACTTGAAGGGAGGTATTCTTTGACTGGCACTGGGTTTGTTATCGTTTATGGGTTCTGGGGGATTGCATGTATCCTATTTGTTGTGGATTAAAAGGCATTAAAAACTGAATGATATGTAAGTTATTTAACCCCTTCTTTTGCTAGTTAGGGCTTATATTCTCTTGAAAGTCTGAATGAATAATGTTTTTTAATTTTTTTAAATTTATTAATAAAAAATTTTTTTTTATTTGTATGAATGTACTGTCTGCATAGCAGGTTTGTGACACCCGTGTCATGCAATGCTGGGAGGGCAGAAGAGGGTGTGGATTCCCTGAACTGGAGTGAAAGACGGTTCTCAGCTTGCCATGTGGGTGCTGGGAATCAAACCGGGTCCTCTGCAAGAGCTGTTGGCATCTTAACCACCAGGCCATCTTCTCCATCCCCTGATAGAATAATTTTATGGAAATGATTGTGGTAGAGTTTGGTGTACATATGTTTAGGATTTGTAGTCTCTATCTTGATTAACTGTTTCTTAATTGGAAGAAAATGTTCTTAATCTTTTAACAATTACGTTTGGCTTTTTGCTAGATACTAAGAGAGTGACACCTGCCTGCTTCCTGGTTCTAATATTGTTGAGATAATTTTCATTATAATATTCACTTATAGGTGGTGCCTAACTTTGAAGCAAAGATGTGTCTCTTATAGACAGCAAAGATGGGTCTCCTGTAGACACAAGAAGATAGATCAATTTTCTTTAATTTGATTAATTCTTTGAATATTTTCTTAAAATGTATTTTGATCATATTCACTCTCTTTCCAAATCTCCTACAAGATCTACCCCCACCATATCCCTACCCATCTAACTTTTTCCTCTTATTATATATAAACTTACGGGGCTGGAGAGATAGCCTAGCAGTTTACAGAGACCGACTGCTCTTGCAGAGGACACCGGAGATATATAGACCAGTACCACATGGTGGCTAACAAACAGTCCTGTAACTCCAAGTTCCAGGATGAATGTCCAGTTCCAGGGAGTCTAGACACCCTCTTCTGGACCAATCCCACGGCATTGCACGACATGGGTTGCACAACCTACATGCAGCAGTACATTCATACACATACAAAAATAAATAAAATTTAAAAAATATTACATGGATATTCATAGAAAAAAACTTACTAAGTCCAATTTGTGCTGAAAATACTCTGGAGTGTGGGGTTATCCTCTGGAGCCTGGTCAACACACAGGGATCAATCCTGAAAGGAAAGATGATCTCCCTTTCCCAGAAGCCATTAAATGCCAATAGCTTCTCAACTTCTTGCCCACCAGCCCCTCCATGCTAGGATTTGTCTGACTTGATGTTGGAAGAGTTTGTGCATTCTACCACATTTGCTGTGATTCATAAGTGCAACTTCTTGGTTTCATCCAAAAACCATTGTTTTGTTGTAGTCACCCACTTTTGGCTCTTCATCTTTCTATCACTTATACTGCAATGGTCCATGAGCCTTGGGAGAGGTGGATGTGATTGTAGATATCATTTAGGGTGAGCACACCAGTCCTTATTCACTGCTGTTTACCAGTTGTGGGTCTTGGTTATTATCATCTACTGCTGAAGAAGCTTCTCTGAAAGGTTTAGAGATGCACTTATCTATGGGTACAGTGATAAGACATTAGGAGATGGTTTAATACTGTTATACATTTAGCAGAATAATATAGTAGGTCTCCCCTATGGCTGTGACATCTCTAGCCATAGTTTCTTGGCCCTGATAATAGTTCCATGTATGGCTTCCACCTTGTGGAGTGGGCCCTAAAACCAGTCAGAAAGTCTTTGGTTACTACCTTAACATTTGTGCCACTATTACTCTAGAGGGCATATCTTGCTGAGCTGGTTCTTGTTGGAGCTGGTAGGGTTCACAGTCTGGTAAGGTTGAGATTACTTTTCTCTTCTGGTAGCATGTATAGCATTTCTCTTGGGTCTTAATCCATTTAACTAATCTGTGTCTTTTGACAGGGAGTAGGGGTTATTAATATTTAACGTTATTATTGAAAGGCATGTGTTGATTTCTGTCATTTTGTTGCCCTTTTCTATTTACATTCTTATTCCTCTCTTGAGTCTGAAGCACTGCTCAGAGTGTTATTCTGTAGGTCTGGTTTGGTGGGCATGAATTCTCTTAGCTTGTTTGTATCATGGAACTTTTTCTTTTTCTTCAAGTATGGCAGATAATTTTGTTTAGTAAACTAGTCTGGGTTGTTGTCATATGTGGTCTTTCAGAAGTTGAAGTGCATTGCTCCAAGCTCTTCTGGCTTTTAAAATTTCCCTGAGAAATTGGCAGTTATTCTGATGGTTTTGCTCTTGGGCTTTTCCATGAGTTTTCTAAATGGGTCTTTGAATTTTTCATTTCCATTTTACTTCATCTTGAGTTTTCTTTTTTTTTTTTTTTTGTGTAAACCATGTGTTTAATATTCAATATTTACTTTTACAAGTCCTAAACACCATGTTTCCTGTAGACAGTGTCTAGGCAAAACTGGGTACTAGTTGAACTCACATATTATATATGCATTATCGAATATTATACCCGTATCCCTCTCCACCCCTCCCCCTTCCCAATTCACCATTTCAGTCCGTTTTTATGATGCAGTCTTTCTGTTGTTGTTCTTTTATAGCATCCCTCTCCAGAGAAATATTTATATCTTGATTATTGGTACTAGCATCCACATATGAGGGACACCATTTGTCGTTTGTTTCTCTGGGACTGTGTTACTTCACTTAACATATGTCTTAGCTCCATCCATTTACCTGCAAAGTTCATGATGGTTGTCCCTCTTTACTGCTACCCACAAACACATCTTACTGCAAAGATACATGCACAGCTATGTTTATTGCAGCTCTGTTACAAATAGCAAAAAGCTGGAACCAGCCCATGTGCCTCCTCAACTGACGAGTGGATAGAGAAAATGTGGTACATGTATACAATGGAGTTCTATGCAGCAGTAAAGAGGGACATCATCTTGAGTTTTCTTCAGTACTTCTATCTTTTTATTGAATTCAGTTTTCAAATCCTGAATTGTCTTCATAATTTTATTCATCAGTTTCAGGGTTCATTCATGTCCTATTTGAATTCCTTTAAATGAGAGTTAGGTTTTGCTTAAACAGAGATTGAGATGCCTTAAAGAAGTGAATTCATTTTGTTGTTTGTTTTTGGTCAGTGCCTCCCTGTAGTACTAGTTGGCCTGGATCTTGTATTAGACCAGGCTTGCCTCAGTCTCACAGTAATCTACCTACTTTTGCCTCTTGAGTGCTGGAAATTAAAAAGCATGTGTTCCAATGCCTGGGTATGAAGTAAATTCTTTAGTCCAATGTGTGTGTGTGTGTGTCTGTCTGTCTGTCTGTCTGTGTGTACATTCCCACAGCCCCCCCACACACACCTTTTCTCCAACTCAGAAAAGCAAAAGTTTAAAATTAGAGTTTGCAAATAGATGGTAATTGAAACCCCCATGATGGAGAAGTTGCCTAAGCAAAAATTAAAGATAAAGGCCATGGCCTAGAAGAGGAAAATGTACAGAGGTATGGCAAAGAGAAGACAGGTAAACCAAGGCTGGTGAGATACTGTAATGAATGCTGAAAATAAGTTTGTAGACTTATTTTGTTTACTTAGTTTTAAATAAACTTTATTTATTTATTTATTTATTTATTTTTTATTTATTTATTTATTTAGAGGTGGGGTCTCATGGATCCTAGGGGTGGAACTCAGTGTGTAGTCAAGGTTACATTGAGTTTCTGATTGTTCTTTTATCTGAGTCCTGGATTACAGGCATGAGCCAACATACCCAGTTTATATGGTGCTGAGGATCAAATACAGGACTTCCAGCATGTTGAACAGGCACTCTACCAGCTGAGCAATAATCCTTGCCAGCCCATGAATTTAGCAGCATGGAGCTCATCAGTAACTTTCCAGAAAGCTGTTTTGATGGAGTGATGGAACCATATGCCAGACTGGAGTAAATTTGGAGTTGAGCAGCAGGTGTGAACATTGTTACAGTAAATAAAGAAAATTACATGTTCAGCTGTGAAGTAAATAATAGAAATAAGATTATAATTTGCCAGAAGTCTGGGAGACAGGTGTTTGAGTGAGGAACCATTTTCATATTTTATTTAAAATGTCCTTCATGAGAATATGTTTTAAAGGTGATGGTTACCACTGAATAAAGAGGAGAGGCCACTTATGCGAAGAAGAAAATATACTATGGATAGTGAAAAATCCTTAATGAGTAACAAAGAAGAATCCAAAGCTGGGGTGCAGACATCAGTCCCCTCTATGCTAATTCAAGAGATGTTGATCAGAAAGAGGCACAAGGCACACGTATTATTTAGGAAAATGGAGCTTTCACCTAGTACTTGTGTTTTCTTTTAAAGTAAGACTCTATATCATTATCATTATTGGAGAATATGCACATGCTATTCTCATATATATATGATATATATATATTATATATATATATATATTATATTATTATATATATATAAAGAGAGAGACAGAGACAGAGACAGAGAGAGACAGAGACAGAGTTTTGACAATTTATAAAAGACCTACCATCTTTCTGTAAGGAAAACAATTAGTGACGCAGCTGAAAAGTTTTTCTTTCTTTTGGCAATTTCTAAAGTGCATGCATCTTATTTCATAATGTATATGTCTGATAACTTATTCTTCTAAATACTATTATACCATATGCCTTTAGATACATATATGTTACTCATCATTCCTAAACATGCAATTACTGGCCTGAAGAGTTTAAATATCTTTAGACTAATAATCCATATGCTAGACCACCCTTCTAAAAGTTGTCCAGTTTGTGGAATTAAAAGGCCAAAAAATTGAGTAATAAAGATAGAGGAGACTTCCCAGTACTTTTAATTTGTTGTACACTAACACTTTCTAAATTGTGACCCTAGGTGGCACTAAAAGATTAAGGAATGTAACTATTTTGGAATATTACTTTTGAAGGGATGTTAAATGGACCTCCCAGACAGTCTTTTAAAGCAGGTAAGCAATGAGCCATTCTAAAGAAATAATCATTTTTTTTAACATTATAACTAACCTAGTGACATTATCACTTGTTTCTAGAAACAAACACATAGATTTGAGCCAGAAACAGAGCTTACCCATGATCTGATCATAAAGGTTAGTACTTAGTATATGATCCTATCCTTAACACTATAACTCTGGGTATGAATTTTATATGACATATGAACTTGTTAAGTTGTCTTGATTTAGTTTGAAATGAAAATATGAATGACTTTCTTTTTGCAATCTTTTTTTAATTATTTTTTATGTGTATGAGTGTACTGTCTGTATGTAGGTTGGCGCACCCATGTCGTGCAATGCTGCAGAGGTCAGAAGAGGGCATCGGATTCCCCTGGAATTGGAGTTACAGACGGTTCTTAGCCGCCATGTGGGTGCTGGGAATCGAACCCAGGTCCTCTGCAAGAGCAATCAGCGCTCTTAACCACTAGACCACCTCTCCAGCCCCAATAATTTCTTTCTTTCTTTCTTTCTTTCTTTCTTTCTTTCTTTCTTTCTTTCTTTCTTTCTTTCTTTCTTTCTTTCTTTCTTTCTTTCTTTCTTTCTTTCTTTCTTTCTTTCTTTCTTTCTTTCTCTCTTTCTCTCTTTCTTTCTTTCTTTCTTTCTTTCTTTCTTTCTCTCTCTCTCTCTCTCTCTCTCTCTCTCTCTCTCTCTCTCTCTCTTTCTCTTCTTTCTTCTCTCTTTTCAAGAGAGGGTCTCCCTATAGCCCCAGCTTTCCTGGAACTCACTCTGTAGACCAGACTGGCCTTGACCTCACAAAGATCTCCCACCTCTGCCCGCTCAAGTGCTAGGATTAAAAGTGTGCACCACCAAGCCCGGCTTTTTGCAATCTTTTTAAAAAATATTTATTTATTTATTTTTATGTGTATGAATGTACTTTCTGCATGTAGGTTTGTGCACCCGTGTCGTGCAATGCCGCAGAGGTCAGGAAGAGGGTGTCGGATTCCCTGGAACTGGAGTTAAAGACGGTTCTCAGCCGCCATGTGGGTGCTGGGGATCGACCTGGTCCTCTGCAAGAGCCAGTTCGAGCATTCGCTTTAACCGCCAGGTCTTCTCTCCAGCCCCTGCAATCTTCTTAAGCCATGATAAGAATATTTTAAATTTAAAAAAAGCTTTAATGGACTGGAGAGATGACTCAGTGGAGTAAGCACTGGACTGCTCTTACAGAAAAACTCGTTTAGTTCCATCGCCCACATAGGCAGCTAACAACTGTTTATAACTCCAGTTTCAGGTGATCCAGTGTCCTCTTGTGACCTCCATAGGCATTGCAACCGTGGGATATACTTATACACATGCAAGGCAATACACTCATACACATATAAAAATAATAAACATTTTTATAAAAAATATTTAACTGATCATAAAGTATACACATTTATGGGGTACAGTGTGATAAATCAGTACATGTTTATATAATATATATTGATCAAGTTAGAGCAATTAAGCATATCATTTTCTGGTGGCGCACTGCTTTATCCTCGCCACTTGGGAAGCAGAGGCAATGCTTCTTTGTGAGTTCAAGGCCAGTCTGGTCTACAGAGTGAGATCCAGGACAGCTGGGGCTACAGGGAGCCCCTTTCAAAAATAAAAAAGAAAAAAGTATCAATTTTCTTTGTTGGGGAATCCTTGAATACTCCTTTTAGTTCTTTATAAAACACAGAATAAGTTGCTGTAAATCATTAATTGTAAAGCAGTAGTCACACTATTGTGCCATTGAACACCAGAACTTAGTGCTGCTCTTTTGCTGTATTTTGGTAGCTATAAGTCAGTCTCACTATCTCCTGGCTTTCCTATCATTCCTAGCCTCTAGTGACCAAGGTTCCAGCCTCTACTTATATTAAATAATTTTTTTCAGCAACATATGAGGGAGAATATATGGCATTTATCTTTCTTGTGTCTGGTTTATTTAACACTCTGTGTCTTCCAGTCTTATCCATGTTGTCAAAAACGTCAGGTTTTCATTCTTTGCTAGGTCTATTATATAATGATTACCCATCTGTTGCATTATGTTAAATAACTCATAAGTTTTAAAATATAATATGATCCNATATATCATATATATAAAGAGAGAGACAGAGACAGAGACGAGGAGACAGAGACAGAGTTTTGACAATTTATAAAAAAACCTCCATCTTTCTGTAAGGAAAAACATTAGTGACGCAGCTGAAAGTTTTTCTTTCTTTTGGCAATTTCTAAAGTGCATGCATCTTATTTCATTTGTATATGTCTGATAACTTATTCTTCTAATACTATTATACCATATGCCTTTAGATACATATATGTTACTCATCATTCCTAAACATGCAATTACTGGCCTGAAGAGTTTAAATATCTTTAGACTAATAATCCATATGCTAGACCACCCTTCTAAAAGTTGTCCAGTTTGTGGAATTAAAAGGCCAAAAAATTGAGTAATAAAGATAGAGGAGACTTCCCAGTACTTTTAATTTGTTGTACACTAACACTTTCTAAATTGTGACCCTAGGTGGCACTAAAAGATTAAGGAATGTAACTATTTTGGAATATTACTTTTGAAGGGATGTTAAATGGACCTCCCAGACAGTCTTTTAAAGCAGGTAGCAATGAGCCATTCTAAAGAAAATATCATTTTTTTTAACATTATAACTAACCTAGTGACATTATCACTTGTTTCTAGAAACAAACACATAGATTTGAGCCAGAAACAGAGCTTACCCATGATCTGATCATAAAGGTTAGTACTTAGTATATGATCCTATCCTTAACACTATAACTCTGGGTATGAATTTTATATGACATATGAACTTGTTAAGTTGTCTTGATTTAGTTTGAAATGAAAATATGAATGACTTTCTTTTTGCAATCTTTTTTTAATTATTTTTTATGTGTATGAGTGTACTGTCTGTATGTAGGTTTGCCACCCCTGTCGTGCAATGCTGCAGAGGTCGAAGAGGGCATCTGGATTGGATCTCCTGAATGAGTTACAGACGGTTCTTAGCCGCCATGTGGGTGCTGGGAATCGAACCCAGGTCCTCCTGCAAGAGCAATCAGACGCTCTTAACCACTAGACCACCCTCCCCGCCCCAATTAATTTCTTTTCTTTCTTTCTTTCTTTCTTTCTTTCTTTCTTTCTTTCTTTCTTTCTTTCTTTCTTTCTTTCTTTCTTTCTCTCTTTCTCTCTCTCTCTCTCTCTCTCTCTCTCTCTCTCTCTCTTTCTTCTTTCTTTCTCTTTTCAAGAGAGGGTCTCCCTATAGCCCCAGCTTTCCTGGAACTCACTCTGTAGACCAGACTGGCCTTGACCTCACAAAGATCTGCCCACCTCTGCCCCTCAAGTGCTAGGATTAAAAGTGTGCACCACCAAGCCCGGCTTTTTGCAATCTTTTTAAAAAATATTTATTTATTTATTTTTATGTGTATGAATGTACTTTCTGCATGTAGGTTTGTGCACCCGTGTCGTGCAATGCCGCAGAGGTAGGAAGAGGGTGTCGGATTCCCCTGGAACTGGAGTTAAAGACGGTTCTCAGCCGCCATGTGGGTGCTGGGGATCGAACCTGGGTCCTCTGCAAGAGCAGTCGGCGCTCTTAACCGCTAGGCTATCTCTCCAGCCCCTGCAATCTTCTTAAGCCATGATAATAGAATATTTTAAATTTAAAAAAAAGCTTTAACTGGGACTGGAGAGATGACTCAGTGGATAAGAGCACTGACTGCTCTTACAGAAAAACTGGCTTCTAGTTCCATCGCCCACATGGCAGCTAACAACTGTTTATAACTCCAGTTTCAGGTGATCCAGTGTCCTCTTGTGACCTCCATAGGCATTGCACACCGTGGATATACTTATACACATGCAGGCAATACACTCATACACATAAAATAAAAATAATAAAACATTTTTCAAAAAAAATATTTAACTGATCCATAAGTATACACATTTATGGGGTACAGTGTGATAAATCAGTACATGTATATAATATATATTGATCAAGTTAGAGCAATTAGCATATCCATTTTCTGGTGGCGCACTGCTTTAATCCTAGCACTTGGGAAGCAGAGGCAAATGAATCTTTGTGAGTTCAAGGCCAGTCTGGTCTACAGAGTGAGATCCAGGACAGCTGGGGCTACAGGGAGACCCTGTCTCGAAAATACCAAAAAAGAAAAAAAGTATCATTTTCTTTGTTGGGGAATCCTTGAATACTCCTTTTAGTTCTTTATAAAACACAGAATAAGTTGCTGTAAATCATTAATTGTAAAGCAGTAGTCACACTATTGTGCCATTGAACACCAGAACTTAGTGCTGCTCTTTTGCTGTATTTTGGTAGCTATAAGTCAGTCTCACTATCTCCTGGCTTTCCTATCATTCCTAGCCTCTAGTGACCAAGGTTCCAGCCTCTACTTATATTAAATAATTTTTTCAGCAACATATGAGGGAGAATATATGGCATTTATCTTCTTGTGTCTGGTTTATTTAACACCTTGTCTTCCAGTCTTATCCATGTTGTCAAAAACGTCAGGTTTTCATTCTTTCTATCATTAAATAATATTCCACTGTGCATATGTAAACCATATTTTAAAATATATTTATCTACCTCAGCTGATTCTGTATCTTGGTAATTGTGACCAGTGCTCCAATGAACTTGGGAATGCAGAGAGCTATTTGATGTAATTATTTCATTCACTTTGGATATGTGCCCTGTGGAAAGATGGTTGAATCCCATGGTCATTCCATTTCTAGCTTGACACTAGTAAATATTTTAATGTTCTTTAGTTAATGTTTGTGGTCAAAAGGAGGAGGGAGTGGAACAATAGTATCATTCGCATTTCAGATATACCTTCTAAAATGTGAATCCTGACAAATTGCCACTTACAGTATTAAGTTGTATTAGATGAAGAGGCAAAAAATTGTATTTATACATTAAGAATGGTTTATAATAGTTTATTTTTTTACTTTATTGTTTTAGATATTTTTAGTTTTTAATTTTAATTTTTATTTATTTTTCTTTTTTAATATTTAAAAATATTTTACTTATTTTTTTCATTTTTTTATTTTTCATTTTTTTATTTTTATTTTTTTATATCTTTTTTTTATTGATGCTTTGTGTATTTCATACATCATTTCCCAATTCAGTTCAGGCATATTTCCCTTTCCATTCCCCCCACCCTACCCCACCCCATCCCAGATCATGCATTCTACCATAACTGTCCTGCATCTTTCTCTCAGTTTTTTTTTTTCATTTTTTAGCAATAAGTGATAATTTATGAATACAAGCATCCTTCAAAACCAATTTGCAAGCAGTTGTGCCCAAACCCACACAGCCCCTTGGTCCCACCATCCAGCAGGGGGGGCTTGTATGTTCAATAAGTTGATCAAATGAGTGTCCAGGCTATATTGCTGCAGTTTCACCATTCACCCCAATCGCAGCCCTTACATTCTACCACGCCCCCTCTTCCACAGATTTTTCCTTAGGCTTAGAAAAGGGGCACAGGTGGATGAGAAGCAAATCAGTCTACTTTCTCTGGAGCTGTTTTCTTGGACTCTGGTCAATTCTGGCTGTTTCCTTTCATGGGCTGACAGTTTGTCCAGGAATAGCCTTTCGATCCTACTAATGAAGCACAAGCAATTAGATATATAGGTATTTAAACAGTACTAATTGTTATCGTAGGTTACTTTGGTATAGACACAGATGTTTGGATGGTATGTTAACCCATGAATTACATTTTTTTTCTGTAAAATATGACAGGGTCTTACTGTGGCTTATAACATCTCCTAACTATTAGAGGATGTAAGCTTGTGGCATCAGCCATGGGTTATTCCTCCAGGGAGAGAGCCAATAGCCAATTAGATTTGGGATATACAGGCATATGGCTGCCTTCGCTGCAGTATTTCCAGACAGGTGAGGTGTAGCTGGTGCTGACAGAGGAGTCTTGCTTGACTAAAGGAGACCCATATTTGCTTTATTGGTTTAGTGGCCTTTGGTAACACTCTCTGGTATTCCAGAGACCATCTGTACACTCGCATGTGTGGTCTCAATACATCTTTCCCATGTTAACGAAAGACTGCATCAGAAAACTGACTGAAATGGTGAATTGAGAAGGGCGGGAGGGGCAGGAGAGGGACACGGGTGTATATTCGATTAATGCATATTTAATTGATGTGAGTTCAAGTATCCAGTTTTGCCCAGACACACTGTCTACAGGTTACATGGCGTTTTAGGACTTAGTAAAAGTAAATATGTGTATATTAAACAACATTGGTTTACAGGCTCTGATAAAAACGGTAATGAATCTGAGTTAAATTGTGATATAAATTGCTGTTGTCCACGTTCTACATAAAATCTGTATAACAATAACTTTGGGATTGCACGTACAAATGTTCTCTATAATTTTTCTGTTGTACGGTATCACCTTGTAGCATTCTCTTTCACCTATAATTTTTTACTTTTTAAGCGTATGAATATACTGTCTGCATGTAGGTCTGTGCACCCCTGTCGTGCAATGCCGCGGAGGTCAGAAGAGGGCATCTGATTCCCCTGGAACTGGAGTCACAGACGGCTCTCAGCCGCCATGCGGGTGCTGGGGATCGAACCTGGGTCCTCTGCAAGACCAGTCAGCGCTCTTAACCGCTAGGCCATCTCTCCAGCCCCATGTTTTACATATTTTTTGTACAAGATTATGTTACAAATCAAATCTAGACTCATCTCCCCCTCCCAACCCCCCCACCCCAACAGATTCACCCTTTCAGTCAGTTCTTTGATGCAGTCCCCTCTGTTGTTGCTATTGTTGTTCTTTCCAATATGCATCACTCCCAACAAGAAATGTTTACAACTAGGTTATTGGCGCTACATCCACAGATGAGGGATACCATTCGTCATTTGTTTTTCTGAGACCATGTTACTTCACTTAACATAGTATCTTCCGGTTCTATCCATTTACCTGCAAAGTTCAAGATGTTGTCTTTTTTTACTGCTGCATAGAGCTCCATTGTGTAGATGTACCACATTTTCTCTATCCACTTGTCAGTTGAAGGGCATTTGGGTTGGTTCCAGCTTTTTGCTATTGTGAGCAGAGCTGCAATAAACATAGCTGTGCACGTATCTTTGCAGTAAGAAGGGTCTTGTGGGTATATACCCAGGAGTGGTATGACTGGGTCAGGTGGTAAGCTCATTTTGAGTCTTCCAAGGGTTCTCCACACTGCTTTCCATAGTGTCTGTACAAGTTTACATTCCCACCAGCAATGGATGAGTGTTCACCTTTCCTCACAACCTCTCCAGCACTTGATATCATTTGTTTTCTTGATCCTAGCCAGTCTTATTGGAGTGAGATGATATCTTAAAGTGATTTTGATTTTCATTTCCTTAATTATTAGAGACATTGAACACTTTTTAAGATGTTTCTCAGTCATCTCTAATTCCTCACTTGTGAAGTCTCTGTTCAGCTCTTTGCTCCATCTTTTGAGTGATTCATTTGTTTTCTTTCTTCTTTGTTCTTTGAGTAGTTTATGTACACTAGAAATAAATGCTTTGTCTAATGTATCTGCAGTGAAGTTTTCCTCCCATTTCTCTTCACTTCCTTGATTGTTTCTTTTGATGTACAGAAGCTTTTGAGTTTAATGAGGTCCCTTTGGCAATTGTCAACCTTAATTCTTGCACAGCTGCTGTCTGATTTAGGAAGTCTTTTCCTACGCCTATGTCTTGAAGTCTGCTGCCAACTTTTTCTTCTATCGCCTTCAGAGTTTGGGGTTTCATGTTGAGGTCTTTGATCCATCTGGAGTTGACTTTTGTACAGGGAGAGAGGTAGGGGTTTAATTTCATTCTTCCACAAGTGGTGATCCAGTTTTACCAACACCACTTGCCGAAGATGCTGTCTTTCCTCCATTGTGTCTTCTTGGCCCCCTTGTCAAATATGAGATGGCTGAAATTGTGTGTGCTCAAGTTTGGATCTTCAGTTTTGTTCCACTGATCAACAGGTCTGTTTTTGTGCCAGAGACTGACAGCTTAAACAGACCCATAATATATGAAGAAATCGAAGCTGTAATAAGAAACCTCCCAATTAAAAAAAGGCCAGGCCCAGATGATTTCATGGCAGAATTCTATAAAACATTTCAAAAAGACTTATAACCATTATGACTCAAATTGTTTGGAAGGATACAAACAGAGGGAATTCTCCCAAATTCCTTCTGTGAAGCCAGCATCACTCTAATACCAAAGCTGTTTTTATGACTATAACCCTGTAGTATAGTTTGAAGTCTGGTATAGAGATCCCCCCCCTATATTGCTCTTTTCACTTAGGGTTGCTTTGGCTATTTGGGGTCTTTTGTCTTTCCAAATGAAATTAAGGACTTTTCCCCCAAGCCTGTGATGGAACTCTTGGGGATTTTAATTGAGATTGCATTAAATCTATACAAGAGTTTAGGTAGAATGGACATTTTTACTATATTAATTTTCCCAATCCATGATCTTGGAGGTTTTTCCATCTTCTGATGTCTTCTTCAATTTCCTTCTTCAGAGGTTTAAAATTTTTGTTGTAGAGATCTTTGGTGTCTTTGGTTAGGTTTGTTGCTAAGTATTTTACTGTTTTTGAGGCTATTGTGAGTGGGAAGATCTCTTTGTATTCCTTCTTAAGTTGCTTGCTGTTGGTGTAAAGAAAGGCTACTGATTTTTCTAGGTTAATTTTGTATCTTGCCACTTTACTTAAGCTGTTAATCGTTTCTAGGAGTTTTCTGGTGGAGTTTTTAGCATCCCTTAAGTAAACAATCATATCATCAGCAAAAAGGGATCGTTTGACTTCCTCTTTTCCAATTAGAACTCCTTTAGTTTCCTTTTCTTGCCTTATTGCCCTAGCAAGTGTTTCAAGCACTATATTGAAAAGGAGTGATGACAGGAGGCAGCCTTGCCGAGTTCCTACCTTTAAAGGGAATGTTTCTGTTGTTTCCCCATTTAGGATGATATTGGCTGTGGCTTTCCTGTATATGGCTTTGATTACATTGAGGAATGATCCCTCCAATCGAATTCCCTCTAGGATTTTAAACATGAAGGGATGCTGGATTTTGTCAAAGGCTATTTCTGAATCAATTGAGATGGTGGTGTGGTTTTTGTCTTTCAGTTCATTTATATGCTTGATGATATTTATTGATTTTCATATGTTGAGCCATCCCTGCATTTCTGGTATGGATCCAACTCTGGTCACATGATGGATGATCTTCTTGATGTGGTCCTGTATGCAAATTTGCACGTATTCTGTTAGAAGTTTGCATCTGTGTTCATTAATGTGAATGATCTATAGTTCTCCTTTTTGGTTGTATCTTTGCCTGGTTTTGGTATTAGAGTGACTGGCTTCACAGAAGGAATTTAGGAGAAAATTCCTCTGTTTGTAATCCTTCCAAACAATTTGAGTCATAATGTTTATAAGTTTTTTGAAATGTTTTATAGAATTCTTCCATGAAACCATCTGGGCCTGGCCTTTTTTTAGTTGGGAGGTTTCTATTACACCTTTCGATTCTCTTCCTATTATGGGTCTGTTTAGCCGTTTCAATCTCTTCTTGGTTGAGCTTTGGTGATTCCCAGGATTTCAGATATTCATCCATTTCTTCTAGGTTTTCAAACTTAGTAGAGTATAGGCTTTTGAAGTATTCCTGAATGATTATTTACATCTTTTCATTGTTTGTTGTGATATTGCCCCTTTCATCATGGATTCTATTGATTTTGACTTGTTCCTTCTTTTTTTGGTTAACTAGGCTAGAGGTCTATCTTGTTTATTCTTTCAAAGAACCAGCTTTTGGATTCATTGATTCTCTGTATGGTTTTCTTTGTTTATATTTCATTGATTTATGCTCTGATTTTTGTTATTTCTTCCTGTCTGCTGCGTTTAGAGTTCATTTGTTGTTGTCTCTCAATGTTTTTAGTTGCAGTGTTAGATCTTCACTTGTGCTCTTTCTGTTTTTTTTTTTAGTAGGTGCTCAGGTAATAACTTCCCTCTAGGACTGCTTTAAAGTGTCCCATAGGTTTGTTGTGTTGTATTATTCATTGTCATTCAGTTCCAGGTATGTTTTTATTTCTTTATTTCTTCCTTGACCATTCATTAATTCAGGAGAGTGTTGTTTAGTCTCCAGTGTTCTTGTAGTTGTAGGGCTTATCCTCGTGTTTATATTGCGCTTTATTGCACTGTGGTCTGATAGAATGATGAATTATTTCAGTCTATTTGATTTTTGAGTTTTTTTTTTTTTCTGTGTCTCAGTATGTGGTCGATTTTGGAGAATGTTCCATGGGGTACTGAGTAGAAAGTGTATTATCTGGTGTTTGGAGTGTAGGAATATTCGGTTTAGATGTATGTGAGGTCCATTTTGTATCATATCATTCAGTTTTGATGTCTCTCTGTTTTATTCTTGTCCTGTTGATCTGTCCAAAGGACTTAGTGGGTATTGAATTCCCCTACTATTAGTGTGCGGGATTAATCTGTGTGCCTTGAGTTCTGAAGAATTGTCTTTATAAAGTTTGGTTGCATCAGAGTTTGGTGGATATATCTTCATGATTGTGAAATCTTTCATGTGTAATTGTTCCTTTTGATAAAATGTAATGGCCCTCTTTGTCTCTTTTGATTTCTTTTACTTTGAAGTCTATTTTGTCTGATATTAAAATAGCAACCATCTGCTTTTTTTTGGTACCATTTTCTTGGAATATTTTTTTTATCCTTTCCCCTTAAGTTAGTGCTATCTCTTGAGATTGAGATGGATTTTCTTGTAGACAACATATAGATGGGTTTTATTTCCTAATCCAATCTCCCAGTCTATGTCTTTTGATTGGGGAGTTTAGTCCATTAATATTTAAGGTTATAATTTGGGCTGGAGAGATGCCTAGCGTTAAGAGCACCGACTGCTCTTGCAGAGGACCCGGGTTCGATCCCCAGCACTCACATGGCGGCCTGAGAACCGTCTGAACTCCAATTCCAGGAAAACTCCAGTTCCAGGGATCCGAGACCTCTTCTGACCTCCGCGGCATTGCACAACACGGGTGCACAAACCGCATGCAGACAATACATTCATAACATAGAAAAGAAATAAATAAAATTAAAAATATTTAGATTATAATTGAAAGATGCATGTTGCTTCTTCACCTTATTATCCATTTGCATTTTTAGTCTCAGTTTCTACTTCTGCAGTTATGCTTTTATTAGTTTCTCTTTCTAGGTGCTTGGGGATGGTTGCTCCTCTCTTCTGTCCTTTGAATTGCTTCAAGATTATTCTGAAGGGTTGGTTTTCCAGACATGATATTCTATCATCTTGTTTATGTCATGGAAGATTTTTTTTTTCACATTCTCCTTCAACTATAATTGACATTTTTTCTGTGTTTTAACCTGGGGATTGGCAATGCATAGTCTTTATCACTGGGAATGCTTTGCTATGTTCTTCTTGTCTTTATGGTCTGTGCGAGAAGTCAGTTATAATCTAATGGGTTTCCTTTAATATGACTTGTTTTTTCTTGGTGGCTTTCAGATTTTTGTCTTTGTTTTGGGTGTTTAGCATTTTAAACTATGATATGCCATGGGAGTTTCGCTTTGATGTTTGTCTTTTTGGAGTTCTATGTGCATTCTTGTTTTGTATGGGTTTTCTTTTTTTAGTTTGGGAATTTCATCTATTATTTCTTGAAGATCTGATCAATACTATTGCTGTGGTATTTTCTCCTTCCTTGTATCCCTTCATGATGCAGAGGTTTGATCATTTTCATAGTGTCCCCATATTCTGTTGTTCCCACTTTTGTGTATTTTAAAAGTTTCACAATTTTGATTTGACGCTTTTTTTAGTTGTTCTGTGTTATCTTCCATGTGTATCTTTGTTCTGCTTCCCCATCTATTTTTGAGGCTTTTTCCATTCCTTTCCTCTTGATTGGATGAGTTCTATTCTTTTTCATTCCATCCTGCTGACTTCATTTGATTTTTCCACTTCTTTTGGAGCTTTCTCAAACTTTCTTGTAACTGATTCCTACTTTCCATTGTCTGGTTCTTTATTCAGTGTTTCCACTTCTCCTGTAGTTTGTCATTTTCTACCTCTAGTTCTTTCTGAAGTTGCCATTCTCTCCCTTTAGTTCTTTCCAAGGTTTATTCATTTCTCGCTAGGTCCTTCTGAGTTTTCATTCTCTTTCCTTAATTCTCTGACTTGTCTTCTTTATATTTAATTTTTTTGAATAGGTCTTCAATTGTTCACTCTGAGATCTGTTTTCTTGGGTCACTCTCAGGAGGATCCCACTGTAGCAATCTCCTACAGGGTTGGTAGAGCTTGGTGTGGAATTTTCCTGCCCCTTTCCCATATTGTCCCTTTGTCGTGTCCCTGGCACGTGTGTTTCCCTTTTTTTGTTTGTATTCGGGTGCGAATCATGAATGCCTTTTCATTGTGTGGAAGGCTTGCTTTGCTTGCCTCCTTCAGATGCCTTTTTTTTTTCTCCTTGTTTATGGAGTGTTGACTTGTCTAGGTTTCAGGCTTTCAATTCTGTTTATATATTGGAAGTGTAATTCACTCTTCCCTTTCTGTTCAGAAGGTTCTCCAGAAAATCCACTTGGACACTCTCTCACCAATTCCAGTTGGCGGGGGGGGGGGGGTGGGGTTGGGGGGATAGTACTCTGTGCTTCAGGTGGTCCTGGCAGGTCTCTGATCTAACTGCTGTGCACTCAAGTGGCAACAGGCCCACTTTTAATACCAGCTACAAGGGCAACTCTGCCCTGACAGCCACACCAGACAAGGATTTAACAGGCCCACCTTTAATCCCAGCTAGCAGGGCGACTCTACCCCGCCAGCCTCACAAAACAAAGATTTAGCTATCCAACCAACAAATCAATCAACCAACAACCCAAGAGTAGATCTATCCTAAAATCTGCCTGGCTGAAGCCCCCAGCTCCTACCTGTGCTTCAGGTGGTCCTGGCAGGTCTCTGATCTAATCACTGTGCACTCCGGTTTATAATAGTTTAAACAAAGCCTCTTGTTTAATAGACCTTTCAAAATCACATTAACACAGCACATGCACACAAATATGTGCATGCACACACACATGCCCAATGTGATTTTCCTTCTGGGCCTTCCAGAATTGGAATTTTAATACAATTAAAGCCTGACTGTCAACATTCTTAGAGCAGTTCAATGTTAAGAGACAGGAGTTGAAATTCTAGGTATTCAGTTCTAAAAATGTAAAGACTACCACCTCACTTTAGTTTGTTTTCAGAAAAAAAAATTTATAACCTGCTTCACAGCAATCAAAACATTGCCCAAATATATAAAAGTATGTGTATAGATGTATCTATACCTACATACCTACATACATACATACATACATACATACATACATACATATGCATTCAATTAAATAGGTGCTGACAAAGACATACTGTTTTTGGTAAAACCTTAGTTCTGAAAAATTATTCACTTTTGTTTTCTTCTTTGGTTTTTTTTTTTTATTTATTTATTTGTATGTGTATGCATTTACGTCTGCTTGCAGTCTGTGCACCCGTTGTCGTGCAATGCCGCGGAGGTCAGAAGATGGTCTCAGGATTCCCCTGGATGGATTCTCCTGGAATTGGAGTTATTCAGACGGTTTCTCAGCCGCCACATGTGGGTGCTGGGGATCGAACCCAGGTCCTCTGTAAGAGTGGACGGCGCTCTTAACCGCTAGGCCATCTCTCCAGCCCTGTTTTCTTCTTTAAAGTAGAAGCCACCTGAATGAATTAGCAGTTTAAAACCATGCAAATATTTGACTATAGATAGCTGAGAGCCTCTAGGGACCTTTGAGAGTAAACATTCTGCTTCAGGAAGATGCCAATATAATTCCACAAAGCAGCACCTTCTGGATATGGCTGGGAGGAAACGAGACTGGAGCACACATTGTTCATTACTGGATGATACACCACAGTTACCTTGGTTACTTAGCCTCTCAGAATGCCAGTTTCTTCATTGGTGAAGTTCGGGCAATTCTTCAAATGGTTATAAAAGTTAAAGGAATAAAGGGATAGATAGATATATTATTAAAGTATATACATTTTTGGTGAAGAAAGAATATTCTGGATTTCGGTATGAGAATTTTCTTTTAAATCTCTATGATCAGCTTCTGAATCTTCCTGGATGCTCTGTTCAGAGCGCTTTATTTGAGAAACTCTGTGCCTAAGTCACCACTCAACACAAAGGTCATCTGCTCATAGATTCAGACTTTAACCTTTCAGGATTTAGCTGAGGATACAGTGAAAGGAAATGAAAATACTATGTAACATACCAAGGAGAAAAGAAGTCAGAACAAAGAGAAAATCAGGAGGAAAGATATAAGAAAAATATAGAGAAAATAAAAAGAATATGGATGAAGGTGGCAGTTAGGGAGTATGCACACACAACCATGATGTGTGATTTAGAATGCTAAATCCCAATTTTATATTTTTTCTATTATATCTACTTGTATCAGTACATTTTTCTTTTTAAAAATTTTTACTTATTCTTTGGTGATTTTATACATTAATACAATGCATTTAGATAATCTTCACCCTCTTGCTTCTGAACACCTCTCTCTCTCTCTCTCTCTCTCTCTCTCTCTCTCTGTTAATTATTGCTGCCAATAGGCTCATGAATATAGGCTGCCATCCACTGAACCAAGCTGATTTACTATGGACCATACCACTTAAGAAAACCTGTCCTTCCCCCAGCAGCTGTCAACTCCAATAGCACCTCTGCCAGGGTTGCGGACTTGTCCCTTCCTTCATGCTGCATACTTTTCTGTAAAGTAAAAAAAAAGAAGAAAATTAAACCTCTCTACCTGCTACTCCTTTCCTCTTCCTAGAGGTAACAATGGGACATTTCCTATGTGTTTAGAAATAATGTTTTGTCAATAAAATACCTAGGAACAAACCTAACCAAAGACACCAAAGATCGCTACAACAAAAATTTTAAACCTTTAAAGAAAGAAATTGAAGAAGACATCAGAAGATGGAAAAACCTCCCATGCTCATGGATTGGGAAAAATAACATTGTAAAAATGTCCATTCTACCGAAACACTTGTATAGATTTAATGCAATGCCAATCAAAATCCACAAGAGTTTCATCACAGGCTTGGAAAAAAAATGTCCTTAAATTCATTTGGAAAAACAAAAGACCCCGAATAGCCAAAACAACCCTGAGCAAAAAGAGCTACACAGGGGAGATCTCTATACCAGACTTCAAATTATACTACAGGACTATAGTCATAAAAACAGCCTGGTACTGGCACAAAAACAGACATATTGACCAATGGAACAAAACCGAAGATCCAAACCTGAGCACATACAATTTCAGCCATCTCATATTAGACAAGGGGGTCAAGAAGACACAATGGAGAAAAGACAGCATCTTCAGCAAGTGGTGTTGGTAAAACTGGATCACCACTTGTAGAAGAATGAAATTAAACACCTTCCTCTCGCCCTGTACAAAAGTCAACTCCAGATGAATCAAAGACCTCAACGTGAAACCCCAAACTCTGAAGGCAACAGAAGAAAAAGTTGGCAGCAGACTACAAGACATAGGCATAGGAAAAGACTTCCTAAATCAGACAGCAGCTGCGCAAGAATTAAGGTCGACAATTGACAAATGGGACCTCATTAAACTCAAAAGCTTCTGTACATCAAAAGAAACAATCAAGGAAGTGAAGAGAAATCCCACAGAGTGGGAGGAAACCTTCACCACAGACATCTGACAAAGCATTATTTCCAGAATACATAAGCTACTCAAAAAAACAAAGAAGAAAGAAAACAAATGACCCACTCATAGATGGAGCAAAGAGCTGAACAGAGACTTCACAAGTGAGGAATTAGAGGTGGCTGAGAAACATCTTAAGAAGTGTTCAACATCACTAATCATTAAGGAAATGCAAATCAAACCACTTTAGATATCATCTTACTCCAATAAGACTGGCTAAGATCAAGAAAACAAATGATACAATTGCTGGAGAGATTTGGGGAAAGGGAACACTCATCCATCTGCTGGTGGGAATGTAAACTCATGCAGCCACATGGAAAGCAGTATGAGAACCCTTGGGAGACTTGGAATGAACTTGCCACCTGACCCACCATAACACTCCTGGGCATGTACACCGAGAAGATTCACCCCACACAGAGATACATGCACGGCCATGTTTATTTCAGCTCTCTTCACAATAGCAAAGAGCTGGAACCAACCCAAATGCCCCTCAACTGATGAGTGGATGGAGAAAATGTGGTACATCTACCAATGGAGTTCTATGCAGCAGTAAAGAAAGATGACATCATGACTTTGCAGGAAAATGGCTGGAGCTAGAGGACACATGCTAGAGTGAAGTAACATGGTCCCAGAAAAACAAACGACGAATGATATCCTCTCTGTGGATGCTAGTGCCAATTACCCAGATGTAAGTATTTCCTGTGCATGGCCCCTTGAGCTTTTGTCCAAAGCAGTTGGGAGTGATGCATATTGGAAACAACAACAACAACAACAAAAACACCAACAACAACAGAAAGGACTGCATCAAAGAACTGACTGAAACAGTGAACTTCTGCTCAAAACAGTCAACTTCCACATGGAGAATATTGGGAAAGACTGAGAAGAGATGAATAGCATGTTTGCAGAATGCATGAGCTCTGGTGGGGTGGGGTGGGGGATGGGGGACACGGTCTAGATTTGATATAAAAATATATGTATAAATAAATAAATTTAAAAAAAGAAAATGACAAATAGAAAAATAAATAAAAAAGAAATAATGTTTTGTTCACTTTTGGAGTCATAGCATCAACATTATCAGTGACTTTTTTCTTTCCCACATTATTATATTCAAATTAGTCTTACCTTTTAATAGCAGTGTGACTTTATTGAACTGATCTACTGTTGAACTTTTGTTTTTAATAGTGCTACCTGGCAAATATTATGTATGTTAAATTACTCAGTGGTGCTTATGATAACTGGTGCTGTATAGGGATGATAAGGGTTCCAGGGATGTGCTGTGTACTTTTTATGTTCAGTTACTGGTTCAGTTCCTGAAGCTTGGGTAGAATATTTGGATCATATAGTATCTTTCTGCTGAGAAGATATATTTAAAAATTAATATAGTCTGGCCAGGCATGGTGGCTCCTACCTTTAATCCTGGCACTTGGAAGGCAGAGGCAGGCAGACCTCTGTGCGTTCAAGGCCAGCCTGGTTTACATAGAGAGTTCCAGGCCAGCTAGGGCTACAGGGAGACCCTGTCTCAAAAAGACTAAAAAAATTAATATAGTCATAGTTCAGAGAATTTTGAGGGCTCCTTGAGCTCATGTGGTCTCCCCAGTCATTTTACAAATTAGATAGCTAAGAGGCAAAAAAGTGTTTTGTTGGTTTCATGGATATATATTTATATATATATATATATTATATATATATTATTACTATGGTATTACCTAAAGACCTGTAAACTTATATTCATTAATTGAAAATAATTAATAATTCATTAATTGAAAATAACTTCATCTTTTGTATACTAGAAGAAAACAGATATGTGGCCAATGTGCCAGCAAATTTCTGTAGCCAGCAACGTTGAGACAAGTGGTATTGAATGTTCTAGAGAAACTGGACAGCCAAGACAGCATTGCCAGTAATAGTCTCCAAGAGTTAACAGGAATTTTCCAGGTGGAAAAAGAAGCAAAGGAGAGTTTGTCATATACAGTCATTCATACAATTTATTGTTCAAATTTGGACACTCCTGATGGGAGAAGGCTTGAAATGCATATGCTTTAAGTGTCTGTGTTGAAACAGTGGTGTTCTAGTTTCTCTTCAGTTGCTGTGACAAAACACTCTGGCCAATACCAACTTGGGGAGGAAAGGGTTTATTTAGCTTACATCTCCTGGGTCATAGTTCATCACTTAGGAAGCCCAAGGCAGGAACTCAGGGCAGGAACCTGGAGGCAGGAGCTGAAGTACAGACCATAGAGGAATGCTGCTTACTAGCTTGCTCCCCTGGCCCATGCTCAGCCTGCTTTCTTATACAATACACAACAACTTGCCCAGGTCTGGCACCACTCATAGTGGACTGGGCCTTCCAACATCACTCAACAATCAGGACAATACTTAGACATGGCCACAGGCCAGTCCAATGGAGGAAATTCCCCAATTGAGGCTCCCTCATCCCAGATGTGTCAAATTGACACTAAAGCTATCTAGCACAAGTGAGAAGATGATAGGTAATGTGGTCCATGGTATAGGAAACTAGGTTAAGGCAAGAGGTAGTTTGATGACCATGCAATCAAGAAAATGTGTTAGTATCCAGATGTAATTGTCATACAGGTCACCCTGTATTGCTATGGGTTTGTTTGAAATGGATAAATAAGATTCCTAGTTGGTAAGATTTTCTATCTGGAAAAATGATGAAGTTACAATAAAAATTAATTATAGATGATATATTTATATCATCATTAGACTAATGAAATTCCACTAAAAATTAGTTCATTAAACCACTCTTATCTTTCACTAGTTCCCCTTGATTTCCTGAAGTTGGCTTCTCCAGAGGAATTTGGCTGTCTCCCTCTTCCTTGCTTTCTACCTCCTCAGACATCTGTCTATGTCTGTTCCTCATTTCCACAACTTCAGTTTTATCTATTGTGCTTTGTATCTAGCCATGTACTTTTCATGATGTTGGCTTCATCCCCACCTCTAGAGGGATGAATTACTTCCCTAGGGAAGTAAATTCTGAGTATTACCTTAATCAAGTTAGTCTTATAGCTTTGCCAGCAATTACTTTAGGGAAGAACATGTCACTTGGTCAAGAAAACACTACTGAAATTCTAGTGGAGGCTGCTGGGGAAAGTTTCTCCATGTCAAAGGAAACAACAAACAGAAAGGCTGAGCATACAAGTGCCACTGTAATGAGTGCTAAACTTTGAAATATTCTGCCTGTCTTTCTTTCATTAGCCTATAAGCTCTTAGAAATGAAAGATGGTGGTTTTACATGAAGGATGCTTGTATTCATTACTTATTACCTTTTATTAAAATAAATAAATAAATAAAATTTATTTTTAAAAAAAATCAGTGAAAGAACCATAAAAAAAGATGGGTCCATATTTAATTCTTCTTATCTTTTGGTACATAAAACCGAAGATTATCAAAATAACTTACATTTCCCACCAGACTAATTTTCCAAGTAGTGGACATGTTTGTATAATTTCACTTAAGTATTACTTCTATATATTCCTTGCTTTGCATGTCTTCCTGCCACACTTTCTCATCATATATTACAAATCTTGCTTCATGTTATCTGCTCCATGCTGATGAACTCGTCCTTACCTCTAAAACCTTAAGTACTGTAAGAAATCTTCCTGGATTGTCTTGACATTATCACACATTTCTTTTGTATTTAGAGCACAACATGATAACTACATCTGTATATAATTGACCCACAGCATATTACAATAGGATGATAAGGGCTTCAATAGGTATGCAATAAGAGCATAAGAAAAATACCTGATCTGCTGGGAGCAGAGTAGAAAACTGCTGTTACTGTTGTTCTTGTGTGGTACTTAGGTATGGAAACCAGGGTTTTGCTCATGCTGAGCAAGTACTCTATTGCTGAACTACAACTCTAGCCCACGATGCAATAAATTGATACAAGGCAGAGATCTCTTAATCCACTATCTCTGTTTTGAGAGGGAAACCGAGGCTGAGGATGTCTGAGGCTCAGTTTTACCATCTATAAAGTGTCTGCTGACTAGTAATCTGTAAATTACAAACGATTAAACATTATTTTATATGTAATAGAAATAAGTTTTATAGGTTCAATCACACTCTTATGCCTTTCTACTTGTCAAAGAACAAACAAGTTGGATAGAGTCTTAGTGAACTGTAAGGAAAAAAAAAACAGCCTCTAAAGTTATTAAGTGACCCTGGGAGTCAAACTCAAAGAGACTTGGTTATTGGAAGCAAGGTAATTTATTTGCCTCCTACAGATGGCATTTTTATTAAACATACAGAGGGCATGCAATCAACTCACTACAATTCAGAAGACACTTATTGTTTGGTTCTAAAGCAGATGTGTCAGACTGGAGGTCACAGGGGACTCTCAGAAGGGCCGGCCTTCTGTGGGGTCTCTGAAGTCCTACCTCCTATGACAACTGATTATGTAGGATTTAAGGAGCTCCGTGAAGCTTCAGAGGGCTACTGTCATCAACCTAAGGTCCAAGTCTGCTGGGAATTTTCCCAGGTATGAAAACAATCTATCAGTTTACCATCTGTCAAGGGCAAGCCCTTGAGCTGTCATCTCTTCTAGGAACGTATTAAAATGTGAAAGTTCGCAGATATAAACAAATAAACAAGTGAGTCAACTGTTCGCTAGAAACCCAACAGTATTTGAAGCTAATACAGTTCTCAAGGAAAGGCTGACAGACGATACATTGCTATGCCTTCTGCTCCTGGATGCCATGTCCAGAGACTCATGTGGTGTCTTAGAGTGGACCTCTGTTGGCTTGGGTCCCGATGGAGTTCCAAGGTCACCTCTGCCACTCATTTACTTAGAGTCTTTAATGAAATCATTTAAGCTTTAGAATCTTGGCTTCTCTGTCTGTAAAATGAGCATTTTTGTTATAGCCTACAAGTTCTTTGTGATGTCTGTGAGGATCTAAGGACATTATTTAATCAGAGAAGCAGATGAATGTCAGGGTTAAAGGGCTGAGGCTGTAGCTGAGTAGTAAAGCACTTACCTAGCATACACAGGTCCTGGGTTGATCCAGAACCAGCCAAAAATAAAATCAGGTTTAACACTGTAATCACAGTAAAAAGTGTGTCTATGAAGTAAAAAGAGTAATAGGGTTAAATTCAAGTGCTATGTCTAATTTCAGGGTTTATGGGAGAAAAACACTTTGATTTCTTACTGTCTCTTGAAACTCAAATGTATTCATACATATTTGGACATGAACTTTAGAGGAACAAAAACTGACATGAATAAACATGATTATATAAAAAACATAAACTGAGAGTAAATGAAAACTTTAATAAAACAGTAAAAATTGCTACCAAAATGCCAAGCATTTATTGTTTTTATTTATTATTTTATTATTATTTTATTTATTATTGTTTACAAAACTATTAAAGGGGTATGCTTGAGCAGAATGAAGGGTCCTATGAACCCTGTTTTCTAAGACTGTCAATTTAACTGAAATTGTCTCATTCACATGGAAAATGAGAAAACCAAGGAAGACTGCATTTTACTCACAAGTGTTATAATTTTTTTGCTTAAAGTCTATCCTTAGGATATTGTTTGAAAATAACAAGTGCCAAGACTATGATTCTTTACCAAGTGAGCAGCAGTAATGTAAAACTAAAACCCAGGAATTGCTAAGGTTATGTTTAGTAATAAGGAGAATTTTAGGCTGGTTTTTAAAGATTAATTCGTTAATTAGGTGAACATCTGGGTTTTGGTTCATCACTTCCCTTAGAAACCTTGATTAATTTATGAGATTTTCATCCCCATTTACTTAAAAAGCAGTGAGTCACCCGGCGTCACACACCAATGACGGCAAAAGTTAATTGGATTCTAGATCTTTTCACATTTTTCCCTTCAGCAATTCCTCTCTGCTGCTTTGAGCGGAACCATGCGCTGAGGGATTCTGTCTATTTGTGTGTGTGTGTGAGAGGGAGATAGAGAAATGAGAGGAATTACAAGTAATTGAAAAGTGAGTTTGAAAAAAAATGTATATTATACTGTATTTGCTTTGGTTTGTGGTGAGAACCCTGGAACACAAACAGAAACAACCAAACCCGGAACTAGGAAACACCTTTCCATACTGCACACTTTTTGCAGGATTTTGATTTGGGTATCCTGTGAATGTTTTGTGACCTTTACTGGAGAGAGCAGTTGAAGATTGTCTGTGGATTAAAGTGCTTAAGGTTGGGTTTAGATAAGAAGTCAGGGAGGCAGCCACAGATTCCTACTGAGAAACACATCAGTCCCAGGGATAGAGGGGGAAGGAAATTAAGAAAGGAAGGCAGCCTTGGGTGGAGCTGAGGTGCTTGGGTGGGTGACTGCCAAAACTGACCTGCTCTCCTGGGCCTGCACTGGAGTTACAACTGTCTGTGACACTTAGCAGGAACATTCAGCTGAGATGGCCCTCCTTAGATACATGTCTCATGATCTTGGTAATATAAAATAATACAGAAAAAGGGGAATTCATCACACTGGTTATTAACTGCATTTATGCTTTTATTTACCTCTCTGATTTTATTTGCTTATCTGTTTTTCTTATCAGTTTTGGGGGGGTTATATTTTATCTTGTTATAGTGTACACACACATACACACACACACACACACACACACATATATATATATATATATATATATGGCACTAAAATATGCTGGAACTTGAAGGAGACTGAATATATTAATTTAGGGAAATAAATATATTATCCCCGAAATAATATATATATATATATATATACATTTATATTATATAGGGAATGCGAATGTTGACAGGCTATTTTTGAGAGGTAAGATTGTACATGATTTTTAACTGTGCTGGGGCCGGTGTTCTGTATTTCCAGACTACTATGTATATGTTTATATGACCCTGAATTCATTTTCTAACTGTACCAGAATGTTTATGTTTTTTTCATTTTTTTTTTCTTTTTTATTTTTTTTGTCTTTCGAGAGGGGTCCCGCTGTAGCCCCAGCTGTCCTGGAACTCACTCTGTATGACCAGGCTGGCCTTGAACTACAAAGGATCCGGCCTGCCTCTGCCCCCCAAGTGCTAGGATAAAGGCGTGGCGCCACCACGCCCGGCTGAAGTTTATGTTTTTAATAAATACAGAAGAAAATATCTGTGATAGGAAGGATTGACCTTTTCATCAGAAAGTCGTATAAGTGTTGCAGAGCTAGAAGACAGAAAGGAGTTGTGAAACTTAGTTCTCATATTTCTTTTCACCATATACTTCCATGAAAATATGGGGCAGAGTAAGTACAGTGGTTTGCTTGAAATATTTAAAAAACAAATTCCATTAGAAAAATTTCTCTTCTTAATAAAATAGCCAATTATGAGAGAATGAGGTGTTACATGAACAATTCTGTATAATACCACTTTACTGAATAAGGGAAAATAAGAATAAGAAAATTTAACTCTTCAATTTAACTTTAAAGTAATTTTACTTTATAACATCAAGAATTAAGGCTACATACAAGCAAAAATGGATAATCTATTTGAATTTTTTCTTTGAACAAAAACAAGACTTCAACACATCATTTCTTTAAACATTTTGCCAACCTTTTCAAAAACACCTTCAAAAACACCAGTATTTTCAAAACACCACTGACAACCAAGTTGATTGACAACTGTGGAGAGGGCACAGTCTTATTGTTATCAAGCATCCTTAAAGTTTGTGGCATAACAAAATCAATTTGGAGCAAAAAAGGTGTTTAGCGCTCTTAGCAGTAAGAAGAATTTAACAAAACAAAGCTTACTGAAGGTATTTACAAAGGCAAATGACATAGGATAACGTCAACACTGCTGAAAGTGTGAGGATAGGTGGGCACACACTGGGCTTCTTGAATACTTTATGTACAAAGAGTGATAGGGAAGCTTCATTCTTTCTTCCTCCCAGTCAGCATAAAAACAAGGACTATTTCCCCACCTATATGTTGTGTAGGACAGAACAGTTCAGTTTACACAAAAGCTTCTAGTCCACATTTAGAAGAAATAAATAAATGGTGTTGGTACTTGATTTCTTCAGAGATTCCAGATGATACTCCTCAAAATATTCCTTCATTATTTCACTCCAATGAAATATTTTGTCCATGAAATTTCACCTGATGAAGAGGCATAGGAAATACATCATCTGTTCTGTAGATTTCCAGGTTTGTGCATAAAAGAACTTTTACCACTTTACTCCTTTCTATAGCTGCAAAGAATATGAGTATTTTGAGTTGATCCAAGAAAACTATATTTATCGATCCTAATATAAAGGGTGGACAATCACTAAAATTGATAGATAATTGTTTTTGGAATTCAAAGCTTACTTATCTAAAGGTTCTGATTTCAAGATACTAACAATCAGCCTGAGTTCAAAACAAACTGGGCCAAGAACATTTAAAGATGTCAACAGACAGCATTTTAAAAAAGGCAACTCTATATTCAATAAACACATCATTGAACTGAGTACTAGGATATGATCACAGACCAATTTACCATTTTGTTGAATATGAGTCCATTTGCTAGCAGTCACATGTACTCAAGAAAATAGTCTGAGTCAAAGAATGAAACTGTTAACCCATCTTTCCTACCTTAAAAGCGACCCTCAAAAAAGCTAAGAGAAAACAGCAAGTCAGAATTCCTTCCCCAGAGCTGGATTGTTCACTTTGACAATGGGGGATGGGTGAGAGTTGAGAGTCACTAGCTACCTGTACTATTATATTATTCATGAAATTGATCTTCATATTTAATTGGACTGAGAAAAAACCATAGGCAACCAGGTGAGAGGACAGAAAAAAATAATCTCTCCACGTACAAGCAACATTTATTCCATGGAGGAATATTTTATGAAAGATAGTCTTTTTTGTTAAAATCAGTAAAAATGAGCTTATAAAACTATAAAATACTTAAAAGACTAAGTGAGATTTAATGCCTCTTGTTGGCACACAGCAAATTCCCTGGAAATATTTTTGGATTTATTTATTGTAAGTCCAAACAAATTTATGATGAAAAACCCCAAACATTCTATTTGTTTTTAAAATGTAGAATAGATAAAGTTTTATATTTTGTGTTAAAAGAAAATAATTTTCAGAGTGTTGGCTTTCCAGTTGTATGAGTTGGAAGACTGAGGAGGAAAAATTTTAAAGAAATTATTTATTATTTAGTCTTGGAGAGATGTCATTTATTTTATTTTTACTTTTTTGAGCTTTTTAAAATATAATAACTTTATTGATATTTTGTGCATTTCAGACATCATTTTTCAGTTCAATTTAGACATATTTCCCTTTCCCTGCCCCCCACTCCACCCCAGTTCATGCACTCTGCCATACATGTCCTGCATCTTTCTCTCAGGCTCTCCAAAGTTTTTCTCTGCAAAGGTTTATTGTCCTAGGCAGAATTCAGCCACAAAAGGAGTCTAGAGATGAGGGAGATAGTGTTGAAAGCTAAGAGAAAGAGAGGAAAAGAGAAGGGCAAGCTGGATGTTGAAGAGAAGACACAGAGAAATGAGAGGAATGAACAAATCAAGGAAGACAGAAGACGAGAAGAGGCTATGAGAGGCTGGGGTGGGAGTGGTGTGGGGGATAGTGGGTAGGGAGTAGGTAGGGCATGGGAGGAAGGGACAGTGCTCACTAGGGTTCAAGTGGGATCAAGAACTGATTTTCTGGGGGCGATTGCCTATCCAAGAAGCACCTCCTTAGCAGAGATTTTAAAAATAGCTCTTTGCTTGGAAAAGTATTTCTGCTTTGTTTTCAACTTTCAAAGTTTTTTTCTTAAATTAACTTTTATAGGCTCAAGAATTTTAAATATTTTGCTCTTCTTGGAAAGGCATCTAGTTCCATAATATAATTTTTTAAAATATTTTTTCAAGAATCATTCTTTGTGACATGCAAAATCCCTTTATTTTGTATTCTGAACTGGTAGCGCCACATTCACGATTTTATATTTATTTAATTCTTAGGAGACATCAAGGATCAATCTTAAGTCATCCTTTTGTTTGTCATCATTCTAGTAGGGAAAGTGGATATTTAAAACCCAGCATATGTAGAAAAATAAATTGATTTAAATAGGAGAGATTTTAAAAATTATTAAAAGTTCTCTATGTATATGCATCTGTATGTGTTCCTATGTGGAGGGGTGTGTGTGTGTGTGTGTGTGTGTATGTGTGTGTGTGTATGTAGATGCCAGAGATTGGCCTTAACTGTCTTCCTCAATTCCTGTCCACTTTGTTTTTGGAGATGGGGTCTCTCACTGAACCTTGGAGTCACTGCAGGTGAGGCTGGCTAGCCCACAGCCTTGGAGTCACTGCAGGTGAGGCTGGCTAGCCCACAGCCCCTGGCATCCTCCCACCTCTGTTGTCTAGCACTGGGCTCTAGGTGTTTGCTGTACTGCCAGGCTTTTCACATGGGTTCTGGAGAAATGAATTCAAATTCAGGTCCTCATGCTTACATGGCAAACATTTTATAGATTGAGCTATTTCTTTAGCCCCAGTTCAATTTTTTTTTTACATAATTCAGTCTTAGAAAGCAGACATAGTTTCAAAAATTCTGGTGATAAATATGCTAATTTACCTGATTGGCTCATTGCACACTATGGATCCAGCTGTTACATTGTACCCCATAAATACCCATAATTATTATGTGTCAATCAAAATAGAAAAGAGAAGAAAAAAGAAAACAAAGGAAACATCCCCCAACTTTCTATTCTAAAAAGGGAGCCAGACGTCATTTTAGTGTTTTTACTTTAAAGTATCCTGGTATAGTGTGGCATTCTTGTAATGTCGTGCTAGTAATATATTGCTTCAAACCGAGTGTCTTTTTCAAATAAGAAGGTCTTGGCTATATAACAAACTGTTTTTAATTGATATTACTACATGTTAATTTTCTTTAATGGGGGTCCTCTGGAGTGTCTTATCACATTCTTAAAATAACTGCATGGTCCCCCATACATGGGTGGGTGCCTTTTCCTTCAGATGATTTCCCACACATTCATATATACCTAGCTGTTAATTTTTGATATTTGCCCAGAAGTGTGCATGAATTACTTTGTTGGAACTGTTCCTTTGGCTGGAGGGGAAGTTCCTATGTGTGGTTATTGATGTTCTTTACGAAGTCAATAAATTATGAAGAAACAATGGAAGATGATTTGTGGCAGTTAGGCCTGCAGGGAGCTACACACACAAACAGAAGTTGATTTGGTTCTTTTAAAAGACTCTAGGCTTTGTTTCTCCAAGGCAAAGAAAAGACAGATCCCTTAAGTGACAGCCTTGAGATTAACTGGGTAAGTGGTTTGCTGGCTTTGGCCTCAACAGAGGTTTTGTCCTCTGAGGGACCAGTCCTGATGGGAGTTCTGTGCACATGAAAATAGTCTTCTTGAATGCTGTGATGTTTGCTCTGCACAGAATAAGTCTTCTTGAATGCTATGATGGTTGTTGACTGCACCAGGCACCCTTGGTAACCATTTTTCCTGATCTTATCTTTTAGTGACAGATCACTATGGCTCTGAAATTAGTATGGTCACTATAAAATCATAAGGGATAACTAAGATGGTTTGAGAACTGGACTGGTTTGATTTTCAGATCCAGATATGGATTCCTTGGAGAAACAATGAGGAGAAATGTATACAACAGACAGTTGATTCAGAGGTTGGCTTCCTGTCTATCTGCTCAATTGCATGACCCTAGATGATATTTCTATTTTCCTGTTTTGTTTTTCAACGTTATTTAAATCATGGATATATCTTGAAAAATTTGAAATGGTTTGAAGCTAATTTTCTGTTTCAGTGTCTTCTTTTGAGCTTCCAATAAATCTCTAGGAAAGTGGACTCTAACTGCTGAGCAAATGCAGAGTCATACTTACTCTGGATTGTCTTGTTGTTGGGCAGGGATGTGTTGAATGACTTCATAAATTGTACTGTGCAAATCCTGTCCTGTTACAACATCAGAGGCTGGAGTGGACCTGCTAGGCATCTATAAAATGTAGCACATTAAAAAAAAAAAAAACAGCCTGAGATTAGTTAATATTTAGTAGTATTTCCACTATGCTACATAGTCGAAAGCAATTGGCAGTGTGTAGGTTAGGGAACTGGACTGTTTATTCTGGAATTCATACTTCCTCTTTGCTACTTGCTACAGTTTCTGTCACTTTATATTAGTCTTTTTAGAAACACAACCATAAGGCTAGCAAAGAGTAACTTGACAAACCTACCATTTCCCCATCATTTTTATAAGACAGCTGGCAATGTTGCACAAGAAATATAATAGAAAGAAAAATAGTGAAAAGAGAGATACTAAAACAGCTTAGAACCAGAGAGCACATGTAACTTTTACATTGTGTCTTGATTGCCCTTTTGACACTGCTTGCCAATTACATGTGCAAGGGTGATTTAACAGAAAGAATAATGTCCAGTCAGAATCCTAATCACATTGCAAGTGAAGACAGATCAAGAAACACAGAAAAGACAAAAAGGGTGAAGTTTGGATTTTAATATCATAATGGGCTCTGAAAACTAAAGGCTTGGCTGAGCATGGAAAGAATGTGGTATATTTATCTGGCACAAATCATCATACACTGTTGAAACTGGCATTTTACATGTTTTATTCACATTCCTTAAATTTCATCATTTCCTTCTTCCTGGAGGCATTGTCTTCCACTTGATTAAGTCAGCCTGGTCTTCCTGCTTGCCCGCCTGCCCACTCCCCATTTTCACTGCCCTTTTGCCTTCCCGCAGTCCTCCATATTTACTCACGGCCCCCTAGAGGACGGTTTGCCTTGGGTGAGAATGAGCCATGTGTTTCTTGTAACAATTTGACCTGCCATGCAGTATTGGATTGCCTTAGTGTTACAAGTTCTGGGACTGCACATTTTCATTCCTCTTACTAAAGTTCTTAAGGGATGTCATATGGTGGAATGACTTCTATGGTCATTTTGTGTTGAAATTTTGATACAATTTATAATTGCTATTGACTCTTCATTTCTTTAGCATGAAGATGGACAGGATCTAAGGTCAACGAAATATATAGATGTTTGCTAATGTATATAATCAAATGTTATAGTGATTAAATAACAAATTTTGTTCATTTCATTAGATTTGTTTATATCTAAGCCCTGATAGAGGTGCTAAATGGGCAGTGAAATATATAATAGGTAAAGAGAGAAACAATTCATTTTTACACTTCTACAGTAAACAGAATATTTTGATTTCATTATTATTATTATTATTTGGTCTTTTTTGAGACAGGGTCTCCCTGTAGCCCCAGCTGTCCTGGATCTCACTCTGTAGACTAGGCTGGCCTTGAACTCACAAAGATCCGCCTGCCTCTGCCTCCCAAGTGCTAGGATTAAAGGCGTGCGCCACCACGCCTGCCGCTTCCCTTCTTAAGGGCAATTATGTAGTACTTTCCCTCTTGGGTCACTGCACTGACTGCTCAATGTCCTCCGTAAATGCCCTTCTGCCTCCTCACTCAGCTCTGCCTCCTCACTCAGCCCCGCCTCCTCCCTCAGCTCCGCCTCCTCACTCAGCCCCTCCTCCTCATTCAGCCTCCTTTTCCTCTTTCAGTTACTGGTTTTGATTTCTCACTCTTTCCTCAAAGGTCCTGACATGGCCAGTTAAGAACATCATCAAACTCTTCAGGAATTTTCAGCTTTGAAAATGGGCATTGCTCCAAATCAAGTTATTTTGTTTATTACAGAAATAAGTGGGGCTTCTGAGATGCAACCAAAGGACACATTTGTCTGCCTCAAGTTCCTCGGGACTTGAGCCAAAGAGACCTTCCCAGATAGTACACCAATTTGTGTACTGCTTAATCATCAGTCTAAATTTAAAGTTTCTTACATGTATCTCACTAGTTCTCAACAAATTCCTAGGAATAAAATTTCTTTAAATAAAGAAACTTTGTTTCAAAAACTCAATATGTGTCCTCTTAGCTCTCTCTGCTGTTCTAGTATTTGAAGACACATTTTTTAAAAATTTTTTATGTGTATGAATGTACTGTCTGAATGTAGGTTTGTGCACCCATGTCGTGCAATGCCATGGAGGTCAGAAGAGGGTATCAGATTCCCTTGGAACTGGAGTTAAAGACGGTTCTCAGCCGCCATGTGGGTGCTGGGGATCAAACCTGGGTCCTCTGCAAGAGCAGTCGGCGCTCTTAACTGCTAGGCCATCTCTCCAGCCCCTGAAGACACATTTTAAAGGGATGTGTTATGCCCCTGTGAAATCTTGTTTTAGAAAATTTCTGCAACGAGTATTTATTTTGTCTTTTTGTTTGTGGAAGTGAAGAGTTGTGCAATCCTGCCTGAGACTGAATATGGCAGTGCAAAGCATGTTTCTTCTTCATCTCTAATAGTATGGGTGCTGTTACTGACTCACCCTTAGGGAGGATGAAATCCAATCAACTGTTCTCCATTACTCACTGGGCATTTCTGAAATAAAATCCGTAGCCTGGAAACTTACTGCATGGAGTGATAGAATGCTTAGAACAAAGGAAGTTACTATTTCCTAACAGCTAAAAGTTCTTTAAAACTAAAAAGTGCAAGAACACCCATAAATAAGTACTCCATATATAGTCCTGTCCATACACAAACTATCATAAGGGACTAAGGAAAAAAAAACTGGTCCTTTACAAATCTGTCAGTGTTCAAGCACTAGTTGGTTAAATAAAACTGTTAAAAAGATATTTTTTTTTACAGACTGAAAAAAAAAAATGGCTTCAACTTATAAAAGCCCTTACCTCTTTTTATTCATACATCTCTAGGATAATAATGAATATTGATGCTTACACACTTTAGGGCTTTACTCTCTGATAACTTTCTCATGAAGAAAACGAGGTAATCTCAAGGACATGATCAGCTATATTTGAGTGGCTGAGAGTTGTGGGAGAAAACGAAGGTTATAGAGGAACAAACCAAGTTCAGTAAAGTTCAGGGCTGAAGTCACTGAAGTATCACAGAGCAACTTAAACCAGGGAGTCTTGATCTTTTACTCACTTCCTCTGATCTTCAACCTGGTTAATTGTTCATCAAACGTTCCAGGTAATGATGTTTATTAATTAGCATACTGCCTTATTTATGTTAGCTTTACTTATCTCTATAAGAGAAGAAAAATGAAAAGAATATCCTAGATCCCCAAACCTGGAGGACTCAGAATGGAGTAAGTCAAGACTACAGAATCAGTGAGGGTAGGACAATGGACCTCACTGCCCCCTGCTTGAATGAATGCTGCTTACACCTCTGGGAAAGCAGAATTCTACTTCTTGGTTAATCAGCCACTAGAATAACCAACCCTGTGAGCACCAGAAGCATCTGGAAAAGCCACAAATTCATATATTCCAAAGTCATCCAGGGCATCTTCATGGCCTGAAATGGGAAAAAAAAAACTATTTACAAAAGGAATGCTTTCATTTGATAGTTAAATTTTTATATATATTTGTTTCTTTTTTAAATTTTATTTATTTCTGTATGTGTATGAATGTACTGTTTGCATGCAGGTGTGTGCACCCATGTCCTGCAATGCTGCAGGGGTCAGAAGAGGGTTTCAGATTCCCCTGGAACTGGAGTTCTCCTGGAATTGGAGTTTCAGACAGTTGAAGAACCAAAAAAAACAAATCTTTAAAGAACCTATTTGCTTTAACTGGTATATACACAAAACCATTTAATATTTCTTGATCCCCTACGGTCATATTGGCATTGAGCTGTGCTGAGAAAAAAAAATCCTCAAGATGAAAATGAACTTGATCAATTATTCTTAAGGTCTGAAGTGAGAACACTATATTTGCATACTTAAATGTACATATATGGATGGGATCAGGTACTCATGAACACCAGGGTTTTATTTAGCCTGGATGCCATAGCAGCCTTTGGTCCACCTATAATATCTGTTACAACTCAGTCTGACAGAGAACAGTAGACATACAAAACACAGCACAGCACAAGATGAATGCCACTTAAACTTTACTGGGAAAATGAAGAGGCTAGAGGGGACTAGGAGGAGCCAGAAGGTCCTGGAATGGTAAGAGAGCAAAGACTAGATAAAAGGAAGAAGAGCCATGTTTATTAAGCACAGGAATCAGGCTCTTCACGTACATCATTTTAATCCTCATTACAACCCTAGGAGGAAGTTTTTATCTCTGATATATAGATGAGGAAGTTGAGATCAAGTAAAATAATTTTCCCCAGGGGAATGTGGCAGATACTAGACTGAAAGCTAGCCGGGCGTGGTGGCACACGCCTTTAATCCTAGCACTTGGGAGGAAGAGGCAGGCGGACCTTTGTGAGTTCAAGGTCAGCCTGGTCTACAGAGTGAATTCCAGGACAGCTGGGGCTACAGGGAGACCCTGTTTCAAAAAACAAAAACAAAACAAAACAAAAAATGCTGGCCCTGAGCCAAAGGTTCATTGTTAAAAAAAAACTCAGTACGGGGCTGGAGAGATGGCCTAGCGGTTAAGAGCGCCGACCACTCTTACAGAGGACCCGGATTCGATCCCCAGCACCCACATGGCGGCTGAGAACCGTCTGAAACTCCAATTCCAGGAGAACTCCAGTTCCAGGGGAATCCGAGACTCTCTTCTGACCTCCGCGGCGTTGCACGACATGGGTGCGCAGACTTGCATGCAGACAGTACATTCATACACATACAGAAATAAATAAAAATTAAAAAAAAAAAACACAAAAAAACTCAGTACAGGCTCAACAGTAAAGGCAAGGAGGGTAGGCTGGGGACGGATAAAGGAGCAGCACTGTCTATCACACCTCCTGTTCTTGATAGCTCTAGTGGCAACTTGACACACCTGGGTTGAGGGAGCCTCAACTGGGGAATTTCCTCCATTGGACTGGTGTGTAGCCATGTCTGAGGAGTATTTTCTTGATTATTGGGTGACGTGGGAGGACCCAGACCACTGTGGGCGGTGCCACCCGTGGGAGATGGTCCTCTATTGTGTAAGGAAGGAACGACCAGAGAAGCAAGCCAGTAAGCGGTGTTCCTCCATGGCCTGCTTCCTGGTTCCTGATTTCCTACTGTGGGCTCCCTAATTGATAAACTTGACCTAGGATATAGGAGCCAAATAAACCCTTCTCTTCCCAAGTTGGTATAGAACACCTCCCTTTCCTCCTTAGTTTGAGACTGCCAGCATTGTATCTCACCTAGGAATTATCAAAGGGAGAGGGCCTTATAGACTCATAGTGAGAGAACTGACAAACTAGGATTCGGCAGAACTCGGTGACTTCATCTCTCTCATCATTTGCTGGTTTTTCTGTAAAATACAGTTGAGAGTCCTTCCTGGTTCATCTTACAGACCTAGGTGGCTTATTACAGATATTTGTAGCTTACATCAAACCAGAAAAGGGACAGCACTTTATAAAGGGAAGACACTGTCAGAATGTAAGGGATGGTTAGTATATTAACATCAGCTACGTTGACTCTGTTACCTTGATACCAAGATCTACTAATATAATCAGAAAACAACAATTAATATGTATTACCAATGTACCTTTTCAGTTATGGCCATTACCTGAAAATGTTTGGGCTTTCCTGTATTCTGTTTCCGGTCTGAAAAGAAAAATAGATACTTTTATTGGGGATTATAATTGAGGGAAATAAAAAAAAATTTTTTTCATAGAAACATATGTATTACCTGCCTTCTAGCTTCTGTTTTATAGCTAAAAGCAAAAGAAAGAGGGGAAAGTATAGTAAGATACTTTTAATAATATTTATAAAACATTTTTTTTCTAATTTGAACCTACCTTTGTAAGGTTGATATTTTTTCCATAGAAAGAGCAGACACATGGATATAATTACAAATAATGATATTCCAGTTATACTTGCTAGTGAGGACAGTGATTTCCCTTTTTGTGCAAGCTTCTCCAGTCCTAAAAACATAAATATTTTAGTACTAGGTTACAAGGTGCTCTGAAATGTTCACGATTATTCCTTGTTTTAAATGGCATGGTCATGCCCTCCTCTCACTACTTCCCCTCTGTGATTCTCTCCGTCTTCCCCAAATGGAATACATTAACTTCAGAATTTACACCTGCAACTCCCTAGGGATTTGCGATTGGAAATGTGGTAAGCGAGGTGCCTGGGGAAACTCGGACACCATGCACTAGTTATAGCAAATGGCTCTTGTGCAACTTCTTCCTGCGTTGGCCACCTTAACATATCCATTCCAGCAGGCTCCTATCACTCCCAGAGCAGGAAACTCTCGGTCCTTCAGTCTCAATGATTCAAAGGCATGAACTTCCCAAGGATACGGGGTTATATAATTAAAGATGCGAGAGGGAGGGTAATTATTTCACATATACCTTACTTATTTTTTTTCAAAGCCTATTTTTATTGAAGCTTTGTGCATTTCATACAAAATTTCCAATCAAGTCTAGACCCATCCCCCTTCCTTCCCCCCCACCCCACCAGAGCTCATGCATTCTGCCAAACATGTTTTTCATTTATTTCTCAGTCTCTTTTAAAATTTTTGATGCAGAAGTTTACGGTTTTGAGCAGAACCGTTTCAGTCAGTCTTTTGACCTCCTCCACATGTATATTGTTCAATCTGCCCTCATATATACATCTCAAACACACACACACACACACTCACACACACTAAATTAAATAAATTTAAGAATTTAAAGTTGGGGCTGGAGAGATGGCCTAGCGGTTAAGAGTGCTGACCGCTCTTACAGAGGACCCGGGTTCGATCCCCAGCACCCACATGGTGGCCGAGAACATTCTGTAACTCCAATTCCAGGAGAACTCCAGTTCCAGGGGAATCCGACACCCTCTTCTGACCTCCGCGACATTGCATGACACGGGTGCACAAACTTGCATGCAGACGGTACATTTATACACATACAAAAATAAATTAAAAAAAAAAGAATTTAAAGTCTCACCTGGTAATAAAGTTCACTTTGTCTTGAAAGCCATTCCCTTCATGACACTCCCTAGATTAAGTATGGTGCTAGTAGCTATATTTACTGAGTGACTACAATGTAGAAAGCTCTGTTCTTAATGATACATGATCTATAGTAACTCACTGAATCTTAACAATTTTATTAAGGAGGTATTGTTTTATCATCTTTTCTTCTGGATGAGGAAGCTGAGGCTTGCCCAAAGTCATTCAGGCTAAAAGTGGTAGCTAGAATTCTAGATTCTTAATATTTCAGGCTGGCTCTCTAATACTATTTTAACACAATTTATTGATCATGGATAGGGTAATACCAGCCAAGACTATGATATACTTAGTCATATATTAACCTGTATAGTAGGAAGTAGCTATGATCTCTAAAAGATGTTTTCCAAATTACTATGTGACTTTGATATTGCACAGATTGAGGTCAAATGGAATGCCACTTCCAGACATGAATAGGTTAGGAATCTGGGTGTGGTAAAGAATATAGAGGACATCCAGTTCTGCCATAGATGCTTAGTCAGCATCTGTCTTCCTCCTTAAAGTCTCTGTTTAGGTCTCTAGCAGTCAAGAAAAGGTAGCCCATAATCTTCTCTTGGGATGGGGCTATTTAAATTCTATTGTTTTTCCCATCTAGAACACTATCATTTTAAAACTCCTAGTCTTTCTCTAATGTAGCATAGATCATAAATGCCAAACTCCAATGAACGTGTCATGGGAACCATGCTCTCCCTTCTACATTTCCAATACAATGCTTATTCTCATACCCTTCCCCTAACCCCGTTTTCTCGGATAGGGTCTCAGTAAGCAACCCTGGCTGGCCTGGAACTTGCTATGTAGATCAGGATGGCCATTAACTCACAGAGAACCTAATGCCTCTGCCTTCTGAGTACTGGGATTAAGGGAGTGTGCCACCATGCCCAGTATCATAGTCCCTTTAAGTCCAAGAGTCAAACAAGGTTGTTTTTCATTATGAAAAGATCTTCATCTCTGATGTGAAATTTACACATTTCTAGTATGCATTTAGAAAATGGCATTTTTGTAATGCATTATATGGAAAAGAGCAGTGTGATATTGACTGCCTTTAACATTGTGAATTAGGGCCAGTGAGATGCATCAGCAGTTAAAAGTAGCTGCTGCCCAGCTTGAGGACCTGAGTTTGATTCTGGAACCCACGTGGTAAAAGGTGAGAACTGACTCCTGCAAATTGTTCTTTGCCATGTGTGCTTTGATGCACACAGGTACACACACACACACACACACACGCACACACACACAGTGCTAAATAAATAAATAAGTGTATGAAAATTTCAAATTAAGCTTATACAGTAGAATATCATAAGACTGAGTAAGATAGCTGGCTTCCTTTGCCCTTTGTTAATAAATTATAGAATAAACCATACTCTTGCATAGTTTCAAATTTGGCCCTTTAGTTTGGAACTTTTATTTAGCATTTGGCTGATCTCTAGAGGTGTTGATCAGTTCCTCTCCACTTTTTATTTTTTTATTTTTATTAATTTTATTTATTTCTGTATGTGTATGAATGTACTGTCTGCATGCAAGTTTGTGCACCCGTGTCGTACAATGCCGCGGAGGTCAGAAGAGGGTGTCAGACTCCCCTGGAACTGGAGTTCTGGAATTGGAGTTTCAGACGGTTCTCTGCTGCCATATGGTGCTGGGGATCGAACCCGGGTCCTCTGTAAGAGTGGTTGATGCTCTTAACTGCTAGGCCATCTCTCCAGCCCCCCTCTCCACTTTTTAAAAATAATACTACTTTACAAGTTTGTTCTCTCTTAAGAGCTGTGCAACTTTAAGTGAGCCACTTGACTCTAGGGAGTTTGATGTTCAGATTAGGAAAACAAAGAGGTGATATTAAGTTGTCAGCTGGCTCTGGGGCAATCAGAGAAGTTTATGTGAACAAGACACTATACCCAGTTAATATCAATAACTTTATATATATATATATATATATATATAATTTTATATATAAAGTTATATATTCTCATATATATGAGAATTTATTGATATAAGAGATGTGTAGCATACAATTTAAAAGTGATAATAAGAAACTCTTCACTGTTAATTTCATTTCATCTTGTGATTTCTTTAGTATTTTCACTTCCTTTTGGAGCTTCTCAATCTCTTCCTGTAGCTCTTTGCTTCACTGGTTGTTTTCCTTTTCTATTTCAACATGGGATCTTTTCAGTGTTTCCACTTCCTTCCGGAGTTTGTCATTTTCTTCCTCTAGTTCTTGGCGTTTGTCATTCTCTCTCTCTAGGTCCTTCTTGAGTTTTTCATTTTCTATCGTTAGTTGTCTGACTTGTTCTTTATATTCTTTGAATTCTTTGAGTATGTCCACAGTTGTTCCTCTAAGATCTGTGTCCTGGGCCATCCCCAGGGGGATTCCAGTGTAGGAATCTCCCACAGGGTTGGTAGAGATTGGTGTGGAATTATCCTGCACTTTTCCCATGTTGTCCTTTCGTCGTGTCCCTGGCATGTGGGTTTTTCTTTGTCTGTATTCCAATGCGAATTCCAAATGCCTCTTCACTGTGTTGAAGGCTTGCTTTGCTTGCCTTCTTCAGATGCCTTTGTTGTTTGTTTGATTTGTTTTTCTCCTTGCTTATGGAGTATTGACTTGTCTAAGTTTTAGGCTTTCAATTGGAGGTCTAACTCACTCTTCGCTTTCTGTTCTGAAGGTTCTCCAAAGAATCTACTTGGACACTCCCTCAGCAATTCCAGTTGGCAGGGGAGAGAGGGATATGTGTGTTTAGCCCTGGTACTCTGTGCTTTAGGTGGTCCTGGGAAATCCCCAATCTAAGCTCTGTGCATCCCACTGCTAATTTCATATAGCTGATTTATTCTGACTGTGTGTTTTCAATTTTGTTGAGTTATTTATTTATTTATTTATTTTTGTCTTTTTGAGACAGGGTCTCCCTTTAGTCCCAGCTGGCCTGGAGCTCACTATGTAGACCAGGCTGGCCTTGAACTCACAAAGATCCACCTGCCTCTGCCTCTCAAGTGCTAGGATTAAAGGCGGGCACCACCATGCCCGGCTTTGTTGAGTTCTATGGATGATGCTCAACCATGAGGTGACAAAATCAGATTTCAAATAAATGTTTGATTAAAATCCAATTCAGTGGAGAAATTGCTTGCATCAGTGATGAACAAGCATACTGTTAATCAGTAGTGACCCCAACATGGCAAACATTGGAACTGCATTCAATAACTTCATTCAATTAAATAATTTATGAATACTAAGTGAATTTCTATTCAGCTGTTTGTGCTATAAATAACAATAACTAAACCAAATGGCTTGAAGTTTAGTCTTGGCTATTTTTTCTCTATAATTTTCTCAACTGAAGATAATTTAAGTGTAGAAAACATTCTCTGAGCTTTGAATAGTAGTAGCTTCATTATTACTAAATTGAAAATATTTCATTGGAATTTCATATTTCATCTATGCTTTATTGAGAAGTAGTTTCATTTCACTAGCTTTTGGGAGTATTCTAGTTTTGTTGTTATTCATTTTTAGTTTAATTCCATTCTAATATGTAACATGTAGAGTTGTGTTGTATTTTTTAAAAATGATCATACAGGTGATCGCATGAAGTGAGAGTAGCTCCTGAAATTGCTGTATGTGGAATTGTGTATTGTTACAATTAGGCCAAGTTGATTTTCTCTATTCTGTTAGATATTGAGAGAAATACATTAAAATCTCCTATTTTGTGGATTTTTCATTTTCTGATTTTTTCTTATTTGTAATTATTTTGAAGTTATGCTGTTACATGCATACAAATTCAGAATTTTTATATCTTCCTGCTTATTTTACTTATGCTATGTCTAATTCTTATCAAAAGTAATGTTTTTATGTCTTAAATAATGTATCTTATTTTTATATGTCAAATGATATTTGCATAGATATATCATAGTTCCTCTGGTTACTTTCTGTTTTCTTGTTTATTCTTTTATGATAAAGTACAAATCTTATAAGTAGCAAACAGTATTTTAAAATCCAAATTGGAAATGTTTGTTTTTAAGTTAGAATACTTAGTATATTAATACTTAATATAAGTACTAGCATACTTTATTAATCACTAACCTATTTTAATTGATAACATGTATTATTTTTCTATATTTTCTACATTTTTGTCTCTTTCCCCTTTCTTGTCTTAATTTGTTTAATTAGAATCATTATTTTTATTCCCTTTTGTCTATTGGTTGCACACTTTTATTTGTCTCTTAGACTTTAGAGACTTGAAAAATGCTTTAATTTGTCTTCCCATGCCACCCAGGCTCCATTTATCTCTCCTCTCTCCCCCCCAGGTCCTGTATGGCAGAATACGTGAGGGTTTTTTTGGGGGGGGGGAATGGATGAGAGAGGGCTCTACATTTGATTAAGAACTGCTATATGATATTCACAAAGGCTCAGTAAAAATGTTTTAATTGAACTTGTTAGTTTGGGTCTGGGAGATACCTCAGTGGTTAAAGTATTGCCATGCAAGCACGAGGACCTGATGTTGGATCCACAGAACCCATGTAAAGATGGGCATGGTAGCACATATCTGTAATCTTGGTGCTCCAGTGATGAAATGGAGGGGAAGAAAGACTCCATGGAAGCTCGTGGGCCAGATGCCTTGGTGAACAACAGAGACTCGGTGTCTCACAAGATGGAAGGAAGGCAAGGACTAACACCCGAGGTTGGTCTCTGACATGTACATGCACACTGATATATGTGTGCCTGTACTCATATACACAAACATGCAAATACATATCATATACACACAAAGATAAAAAATACTTATCTATTACTGATTTTTTTCCATTTCTGCAATTCATGACTAAGTACTATCTTAAAGGTGAGACATCTCTGACTCCAGGATTCTGATTTAAATCTAGTAAGGTCTGACTATAACTCAATTCCTTTTCATCACTCTAACCTGACAATTATATAGAAAGAGAAATAGAACCCCTAAATAACCTCCATACTTTCTGTTGGGGCCTTAAAACATCAGTCCTTTCTCTATGCTATTCTATCTCCAGTTTGGTAAGATACTCATATCTCCCTGAGAATTCTTCAGTTGTAACATCCTCAAATGTTGTTCCCCATGTTGGTGTTCTTTATAGAACTGGTTTCTACATTATTCTTCTTCATAGAGGTGTAATTTTGGAAGTTCACCAAAGGCTCGTCAGTTTCAGTACAAGACAATAAGATTGAAAGGGTGTACACTTTGCAATGGTTCTCAGTAAGATAAGGCAAATGGAATGCTCTCTGAGACTCTAGAAGCGATTTTGAAAAGGTAACTAAGGAAGAAAAATCTATTAAAATACCAGTAATAGAAGACCAAGATTCAAGATATATGATTTGGCAACTGTTTTTAGCAAATGAACTATCTATTTCTTATTTTAGATTGATATTAAAATCAAATTAATGAAAGAAATTTTTAGACAATACACAAATATATGATATATGTCTACAAGATCATATATATATATATATATTTGATTCTCATTTACTTGTTATATTTGTATCCGTAATAATAAAATAATAAAAATTATATTACACAGATAGATAGATGATAGATAGATAGATAGATAGATAGATAGATAGATAAAGAAGTAGTAGTCTTGGGACTGGAGAGTGGGCTCAGACATTAAAAGCACTTGCTGCTCTTGAAAAGGACCTGGTTTGGTTCTTAGCATCCTTGTGGTGGCTGACAACCATTTGTTAACTTCAGTTTCGGGCAATCTGATGCCCTCTACTGGCCTCCTCAAGCACTTTTGACCTCCATTGGCACTGTGTGTCACAGGTGTACTTACATACACGCAGACAACACATTCATATGCATAAAATTAAAATGTAATGAATAAAATATTTAATAAGCAAATAAACAAATAAATAAATAGTTTCACTAAGAGACTTCATAACCATTGGATCAGAATCTCCAGGTAGAACACTAGTATAACAATTACTTGTTTAAGATATTTTCCTTCAGTCAGGCTTGGTGGCACATGCCTTTAATCCTAGCACTTGGGAGGCAGAGGCAGGCGGATCTTTGTGAGTTCAAGGCCAGCCTGGTCTACAGAGTGAGTTCCAGGACAGCGGGGACTACAGGGAGACCCTGTATCAAAAAGACAAACAAACAAACAAAAAGATATTTTCCTTCAATTATATTTATTTATTTTTTATTTATTTATTTTTATTTTTGTACGTGTATGAATGTACTGTCTGCATGCAGGTTTGTGCACCAGTGTCGTGCAATGCTCTGGAGGTCAGAAGAGGGTGTCGGATTCCCCTGGAACTGGAGTTAAAGATGGTTCTCAGCCGCCATGTGGGTGCTGGGGATCAAACCCGGGTTCTCTGCAAGAGCAGCTCTTAACTGCTAGGCCATCTCTCCAGCCCCCCAATTATTTCTTTAATAAATTAAAAATATTGTAGTGAGTCACAAGGAATTATAAAAGTATTCAAAACCTGCAGGTTTATGAAGAAATGTATGTTAGATGTGGTTCTCCTAGAACTCTGTTAAATTGAAGGTTTTCATATTTGCAAAATCATCTCAGTATTTTGGAATTTATAAAGTGTCATGTGGACAATTTTATATGAGGAAAATATAACATTTCCTAGAATATTTCTATCCAATATGACTTTCTAGAATGAGTGAAATGCCGGTATCTTCACCTTTTAATATGGTAGCCATCAGCCTCTTAGATTTTGAGTAATTAAAAATATGGCTATGCAGGACTGAGGATGTATTTCAGCAGTAGGGTGCCTGCCTAGCATGCATGGGGCCCCGAGTTCAGTCCTCAGTATGGCCAAAAAGATATGGATACGTAACCAGAAATTGACTTTTTAATTGTATTTAATCTTTATCCATTTGAATTTAAATGTGCATATTTCCATCTTTCTAGCAACTACCATATTAGATAATGAAGCTACATAATTTGTATCTAAATTATGCTCCACTGGGGCAGTAAATGGTATTTCCCTTGTAGATCCTCCAAAGCATATGCATTCAAAATGATTAAAATTAAGCACTCATTCATTCATTACTTGGCACCTGTTATGGTCCAAAGATAGGATAGGCAGTGAGAATCAAATAATCCCAAACAAGAAGTTCTGTTTAAAGTAATATGAGTAGTAAACATACAGACAGAGCATCCTTTGCTTTTATAATGTACTAGATTTTTATAGGCTCAACCAGCTTTTCATCATGTTTTAATGGAAGCACAGTTTTAATGCAAGCTCTGTGTGTGTGTGTGTGTGTGTGTGTGTGTGCGCATGCGCACACACACACAAAACTACATATCCAATAGTTTGGCAGCAATCTTCATGTTATATTAGACTTGTTCTTTATGTTCACTGCAAGTGAAAATATGAATATAATACACCGTGGTGCGTTACAGTTGGTCCTTTCCCATTGCCTAAGCTTTCCATTAATGTTCAGCCAGTGTATTTTCATAATATCAGAAGCCCCCAATATTTGACCAAGATCTTATTACCAAGGTCCAAAGACAGCTACAGTTTTGATATCAGATAATTGCCTTTTGCAAAGTCTATAAAAACCTGTCTGACCTGTACAGGGACCAGCGTTTGTTATTGTAGTAAATAAGAACAGGTGCTCAGTTTTCAGATGGATCCAGGGCTGTCAACATTGGTGGCCTCATTGTGGTTTTTCAGAGCTACTTTCCAACCTTCAAATGTTCACAGTGCTTTAACTCAAACACCAGCAAAATGAGGAAGAAAATAAGTAATACTGTATGATGTATTGTATTTATTTTTTCTGTTTCTAAACGAATGAATCTCTGTAATACAAATTAAGTATACATTATCTTGGAATTATAAATGACCATTGCTGATAAGGTCAATTGGATAGTTACAGAACATTCACTCTGATGAACAAGCTATATTAAGACTTGTGGAGAATTTGAAATCATTTACTAAGATATCGGTCTTTAAGATGTTTCCAGAACCAAGTTGATGTTTGGTGTAGCCAGAATCAAGTTGTAGGCAAAAGATGAATCTCCTTATTTTTAATGAGGCAAAAAAATATGGCCAGCTAAAGTGTCTTCGCAATAAGATGTGGAAAGAGAAGGGAAAAGGAGTCAAAGATGACTCCAAGGTCACAGATACATGAAGAAAATAACAAGGCCAGGAAATAATCAAAAGTTTTATTGGGAACTTTCAGTTAAGGAGAGGGAGGCTAGGGAATGTGTCAATTAGGTCTCTGTTTCTCAGCCTGTATAAAACTAGACCAGATGGTGACTTCCACCTCTGTGGGCTATGATTCACATCTAATTTGAGATATTATTAATTGACCTTTCTGTATTTCAGTGTAGATATTCTAAATAAAACAGAGGCAACTAGCAATGTCACACACCCCATAAGTGATAAAACAATACCTGAATTCAAAGCCTTTGTTTTTAGCCACTTTATAAACTCTATACTTTCATGTCACTGAAAAAATATTGATGTCATTATTATCTTTCTAACAGTTATATATAGGATTTCGCACATAAAATACAGTGTATATTTTCTTATTTCCTTAACCAATTTAAGTATACAAACATACAGATATTCTGTTTTGTCCCCTATTAGTCAGAAACAATGAAATACCTAAAAATAATAGCTAGATGTCTCAAAGAACTAAGAACGATTTAAAATAATAAAGTAGCATTTATATTTGAAAAGTAATGATTTTGTTACCTGAATTAAGGACTTCTTTGAATACAGATATCCATTGAAAGTATTAGCTAAAATATGATATGCAATATATATTAATAAAAATATTTTTAAATTGTAATCATCTGCTTAAAATTAAAATGTTTGTATTTAATGAAGACATTCAAGTGCATAATCACAATTCCCTGAAGACCCGTGGGCTCAAGATAAGAAAAGAAATTTGTTAATTTCTCGGATTTCACTACAAAATTCTCAAGTTCTCTAGGAGGTATACTTATCCACCTGTGCCTCTGGAGATAAAAATGAGCTAGAACTTCAACCTTGACATCTAGACCCTGAGCTCTTGGATAATAGCAGTTTGAGCACCTACCACAGAAAGACTGTGCTGTCAGGTGCAGCCATGGGGGACTGTGAAAGTAACACAGTCCTCAGGATGACACCTTCATCTCCATAAAGACACAAGGCAGCTGCCATCATCAGTGAACAGATTGGATGGAAGAGGTCTCAGGACTCCCTTCTGATCTAGAAATAGACACACTGGCTGGTACCATATGGCTGTTATGTTTTGGGTGCAGTCACAAACAGCAGGCTAGCGATACCATGGATACCACACCTCTTTCCCATATTTGCACTTAACATGTTATTCCATTTTATTTGTTTGCCTAAGGAGGGGGCAAATAGCATTTGCACTCTGGCTTTGGTAAATGAGTCCATCATGTTTAAATAATGGGGAAAATGACATGCTATGTGCAAGTGAATAGCATAAACTCTCTGGAGGGAGGAAGAAGGGAACTCTTGCAAGTACCCAGAACTGTAGTATGGGCTCCCAAAATGGGGCCATAGAGCCAGAGTTTTCCCAGTATCTGCTTTCAAGTTGGGATTCTAGAAGTCTATCTTCCCAGAAACTCATTTGCTTAAGGCTGAGACAACAACAACCATGGCAGTGATGCAAGTTCCGGATAGAAAGGCAAAGACAAGAGCTGAGAATCTCCTTGGGGAGGATAGGGATTTGCTCCTAGAAAAGATCATCTGCATTCCTAGCTCTTCATGGAGAGGACACTGGCCTCCAACACAGCCATGGTTTTGGACTGAGAGGGGCTGCTCATTATAATGTGGCTCTCTGATTACAGACAGAAGCCAATTGGCAAATGGGTGCCATAGTGAAACCACCATGGGAAAGGTGCTCTGAAATACTCATCATTGGCACATTTAAAATTTTTTTTTTTTGTCTTTTTGAGACAGGGTCTCCCTGTAGCCCCAGCTGTGCGGAACTCACTCTGTAGACCAGGCTGGCTTTGAACTCACAAAATCTGCCTGCCTCTGCCTCCTGAGTGCTAGGATTGAAGGTGTGCACCACTACGGCCAGCCACATTTTTAATTTTAAGAAACTAAAAAGTGGCCAAGACTATATTAGAATGTTTTCTGGTGTTTTTATTCATAAAAAGGTACATCATAGGAAATACAAACAGAATAAATTAGTTCTTAACTCTTTCTTTAAATGTTCTGAATTTGGGCAATATGACTATCATGGAATGGAAGGGATGGAGCATCTGAAGTTTGCTATGAAAATTAGAATGATCATAATGGTGCAGCCATTAAGAGCACTCACTGCTCTTCCAGAGGATGGGTGTTCAAAGTCCTAGCACACATCAGGAGGCTTCCATCTAGCTCCAGGGGATCTGACATCTGCTCTTCTGGTCTCCATAAGCACCTGCACAGAAGTGGCACACACACGCACACACACCACACATATGCACGCACACTCATGCATGTGCACATGCACATAAATAAAAATAATAAATCTTTTCTAATGGAATTTTCCCAGGGTTCCATGCTGAGAGAGGAAAAGGTCCTTACCTGGTGCCAGTCAGAAGGGGAGCTTGTCTCCCAGAGAGAGATTTTATACAGGTTTTTTCTTTTTTGGGTCTTTTTTGAGACAGGGTTTCCCTGTAGCCCCAGCTGGCCTGGAACTTGTTCTGTAGACCAGGCTGGCCTTGAAGTCACAAAGATCCGCCTGCCTCTGCCTCCAGAGTGCCAGGATTAAAGGCATGTGCCACCACGCTCGGCCTCTATTTTTATTTTTATACAGTTTTGACAACTTGTGAGATCACTTTGCAGGAGAGATCTGAGCAGACGATGATGATGGACAGTGAACAGGACCTCACCTTGGCTAAGGAAGCTAAAACCTCCACCTCAGGTCAGTGCGCTGCATGGTAGACTTGGGGGGATCACTGGACTTCTCTGCTTCTCTTCCCATATGGCTGCACTGAATAAAATTCCTTTCACTAAAAGTCAGGTTGAAAGCTGACTTATAAACACTTCATGGACAATTGCAAAAACCACTTTTTAAAACACGAATTAACAGGAAAAATACTGAACTCCAAGTCAGGAGAAAATCATACTCTAGTGCCTGTTCTAGAAGTTACTATATCAAATATTTTAGCTTTTTTAAGACTACTACTTTAAAATTTTTATTTTATGTGTATGACTGTTCTGCCTGCATGCATGTAAGAGCCACATGCATGGACCTGCTGGACCTGGAGTGATAAACAGTTGTGAGTTGCCATATGGGTACTGGGAACCAAACCCATGTCCTCTGCAAGATTCCCCAGTGTTCTTAACTGCTGAGCCATTTCTCCAGCCTCTTATGTGTTTATTTTTTAATCAACATTTTACTATGTAGGTCACACTGGCCTTGAAAGTGAGATCCTCCTGCCTTGGCCACCCTACATTTTAGACACAACCTCTCTAGCTGATTTTGGTGTAAGTGGCTAAATAGCAACAAATTTAAAGTTTTAGCCTACGCTTTATAGGGATTATGCTCTTGCTTCATTTTATTTAACACAATATACTGAACTCCTCTAAGTTATGTGTCCTATTCATAGACACCAGGACTAACAAGGTAGAAAGAAGAAGCCATCCCTGGAAAAATATTTATTCTTATTAGGTTTTGTACGTATGCTCCTTCACCCAACATAGTTATCGAAAGCTTCCTGTTCAAACCTGTCACCAGTTTGTTTTCCTCAAGAGGAGTCTGGTTCGTGTGTTTTTCTGTTTCCAAAGGTATTGACAGTAATACTGGAGATAATGATAGAAGATGAAAAAAGAAAGGGTGAAGGACAAGAAGGAGGAAGAGAATGAGTAGGAGAAGGGGAAGGGGAGATAAAAAGAAAGACAAAGGGAAAAAGAAGAAAGGAGAGAAGACATGTTTAGAGACAAGAGAATAAACAGGAAAATAAACAGAATTCAGTACTGAATGTAGTACAGGGAAGAAAGCAGTAGGGAGGTGTGGGCTGACATTCAGCTTTCTATGAGGCTGTTAGAGCACAGGGCATTTGCTTAAAAGGAATGGAGGGTAGCAGCGGAGGGAGAGGATGGCTTGGGTTTGGTGTTTAGGACTTGCTTTTGGAACTTCTAAGTAGCAACAACATGAATGCAGCTAGTGAACAGTTGTAGAGCTTTGACGATAAATAGTTAAAAATGCACCAATGTCACATGAAACTATGGGGAAGATTTCCATACAGGAAATCATACCAGAAAATGGAATCATGTTCCAGAGAAAAGAGAAAATCATGTAGTCATAAACGGACAGAAGTTGGCTACATCTGTAAAAAGGGTGTGGTCTTTAAACTTCTGGATTGAGAATATTTCTAAAGATAAAAATTTTAAAAGATATCTAATTTTATAGAGGATAGAAAAAAAGAAGGGGAACCTGTGAAGACCAATGAGAAGGAATATAAAACTAAAAAAACTAATTTCTAACCCCTGGAGATCTAGTCCAACCCAATTTAACAGTAGACATTAAACTCTTACCTGAGCTGTTTTTTGCTTTTACATTCCTGATTGGAAAACAGGAAAACAATAATGCACATTTAGAAATAATTTATTGAACTTTTTCTTTATAGCTCCTCAGACTCAGCATTTGAATTTTTCTCCATTTTGTTTTGATTTTTCATGCTTTGAGCTACAGGACCCATGACTTAATTGATTAAGAAAGAGCATATGAGCAACAGCACAATTATTTTTTTCTTTTACAAAGTTGTTAGTGGAATGCAAGGCCAGCATGTGCTCATGTCTCATCACTGTCTCTTTTCTTTTTTCTTTTTTTGTATTTTTTGGTCTTTTTGAGGCAGGGTCTCCTTTTTGGTCCCAGCTGTCCTGGAGCTCACTCTGTAGACCAGGCTGGCCTTGAACTCACAGAGATCCACCTGCCTCTACTTCCCGAGTGCTGGGATTAAAGGATTGAGTCACCACGCCCGGCATATCATATGTGTGAAACTACAGCAATATAGTCTGGACACTCATTTGATCAACTTGATTGAACATACAAGCCCCCCCCCGCCCGCTGGATGATGGGCCCCATGGGTTGTATGGGTTTGGGCACAACTGCCTGCAAATTGGTTTTACATGACAGATGCTTGTACGCATAAATTATCACTTATTGCTAAAAAATGAAAAAATAACTGAGAGAAAGATGCAGGACAGTTATGGCAGAATGCATGATCTGGGATGGGGTGGGGTGGGGGGAAGGGAAAGGGAAATATGCCTGAACTGAATTGGAAAATGATGTATGAAATACACAAAGCATCAATAAAAAACAATAAAAAAAAAATAAAGGATCACGCCACAACACCCGGCATACCATATGTGTTTTTTTTTTTTTTTTGAGACAGGGTCTCCCTATAACCTCAGCTGGCCTAGAACTCATTCTGTAGACCAGGCTGGCCTTGAACTCACAGGGATCCGCCTGCCTCTGCTAGGATTAAAGGTGTGTGCCACCACCCCCGCACTGTCTCTTTCTTTGCTGTCACACTTACCTATGGAAGTGATGATGACAGTGAAATGTGTTTCATCTCGCCTTCCAGTTATGTTGTTGTAAGCACAACACATGTAGTCAGTTGTCTTTTGGGTCACTTTCTCAGATGCAACTTCTAAGCGAGGCCCATGCTTAATGACATATGTTGTATTGTCCGATCTCTGGATCCAGGAGTAGGTATTGGGGGGATAGGAATCAGCAGAACAATCAAACAGGATGGCTTCTCCAAGGTCAACAGTGAACACTTCCCCTACCTTTAGCCCTTTATCAGAACTAACTTGAAGTCCATAAGGTCCATCTGCATGAATGCAAAAAGAGATATGGAAAGGTCACATAGACAATCAACCCAGTTTTGGGGTTTTGAGGAGTTTGGAAGCATTTTACTGTCTTTGAAAGTCATCACATTAGACATGAGCAAACAGGTCCTTCTTTAGACTCCTAGTAAGTGATGAGGTCATAATGTTGTATTATGATAGTCATAAAATGCAAATTAGTTGATTGAACATATCTGCAATAATTAAAACCTGAAACTTTGATTACAAATTTGCAGACCCTATCATTAAACTCTGCAAAGCTTCAGTACTACATTGATACATGTACAACCCTGACAGGGAAACTTAGTCTTCTAAGAATAATAACTACATTTGAAAATATGTTTACAACATATTATACTGACTAGTTTCTCTTTGACAACTACACTTTAAGTACTGACTGTTTTTCTTCTCAGTGCTAGAATATGGAATTATTTATCAGAGACCTAGGTTCACAAGGAGCACAGGTTTGCACAAATAGGTATAGGAGTGTTTCATACTTTCTTAATGTTTTAGCAGAATAAAAAACCCCTCATTCTAAGCTTCAGATTCTATTTGGAAAATATATATATATATATATGTGTGTGTGTGTGTGTGTGTGTGTGTGTGTGTGTGTCTGTGTGTGTGTAGGTGTGTTTCTCTTCTCATATGGCTGTGTTGATTTTGCTAGTTCCTTGTTTGTTAGGTTCCTGGTTGGCATAATCTTTTATTTCTGTCTGTCTTATATATACTAATTTGACTCCTCAGAGTCAGCTTCACATCTTCCACCTCCCTACCTACCTTTTCTGCCAAACACTTCTTCTGGGTCCTGGAAACAAATATTGTGAAGAATTTAAATTCCTTACTTGAATTCCTGACATGATTTGATAAAATGTATATTTTACCTGATGCATGTTCAGCGCCAAAAATCCTAAAATTGAGAGGCCTATCAATAAAAGTCATCTTAATTTTTGTAAAGACTCAACATCCATATGATCAAATCTCCCTCTAGTTTCACTTCCTCCCTCCTCTTCTCTTCTACCTCTCTCCCTTTCCTCCTCCTCCTCCTCTTCTTCCTCTTCCTCTTCTTCCTCCTCTTCCTCTTCCTCCTTCTCTTCCTCTTCCTCCTTTCTCTCTCTCTCTTTTACTCTCTATCTCTCCCTCATACACACCCTTTACTTCGGACTGTATAACACTGATTACATTATATTCTCCTTTATTACTTAGTCCTTCATGAGTCTAGCACATTATTCAAGTGATTGGGCTACAGTGAGTCTAGTAGGAGACATTTGTAATGGTTCAGCCAGAGTGGCCTCTGAAAAAGACTGTAAAAGCAGAAGGGTAATTCCATTTGTCTGTGGGTTGTAGCATAGTGCTCCCAATGGAAACAAATCCTTTGGCTCAGGAATGGCTGTGTACTAAATGGCTTGTAAAATCACATATCATCTGTTCTCTTTAACAATTTATGACCAGGTGGGAACTGTACCTAAATTTCCATCATGGTGCTGCTTGCCACACTTCTAGAAAGCAGATGGTAAATATTTACTGTGAATGACCTTTTATTTTCTTTAATTTTTATCACTTAGAGTACTCCCTTGCGGCAGTGCCATATGTTTCACACAAAATGCAGTGGTTATTATTTACAGCTGAAGTTGGGAAGCATATACATTTGTGTGAGCCACAAGTAGAAATCTGCTGACATTAAATTCCATTAAGGCTAACATCAGATTATGACATGACAAACTTAAGAATATACAATTAATCTTTCTAGATTTTGTTACTTTTTCTCTAGAAAAATAAAATCAATTCCTGCTTTCATAAAGAAATCTGTCATGGAAACAGTGCTCTTAGAAAACAACAGATAATTAATGCTGGGATTCTTGGTCATGATGTGGCTCTCTTATGGGAGAATATTGAACTATGTCAGTTACTTGATAATGGAGGAACTTTGCCTGTCCACAGAGCCATCAAGTGAAAGTGAGGTCTGAATAAAATGATCTATTCCATTTTAGCCAAGTTAAAGAAAGTTTATTGAGTTCTAACTCTCTATCAAGTGTTTCCCTATAGATACAAAGATGAGCTCCTATGAGGAGTTGGGGTACTTTATGGGTAGAGAAGAGTCGGGGAAGCCACAGTGCAGTGAGGACACTGTAAAGGATGCTGTCCTGAATAGCGAATTTCTTAGCTTTACTGAAGAAGTGAGAGCAGGCCAGGACAAGTGGACCTTTCAGTATAAGATGATGTCATAAGGAGGAAGATAGTGACCACATGAACACAGTACTGCGGAATAACATCCAACAAGGAAAATATTCCCAGTGTGCATGAAGTGAGAAAGACCGCATGCATGTTGGTGCCATATAAACAGAGGATCGGTGGTGGCTCTTCATGGAACATGTTAGTTAAACCTTGGTACCTGAACCAAGAAAAAAAGCAAATCAAAAACTAATAAAACAGGTTGAGTAGTGATAGCAAATAAAACAACAAACTGTTGAGTCTAGGTTGTGTTTCTAGGTCATATGATAGGTAAATGCTTAGCAAAGAAAGACTTGGTGTCTGATTTTAAAATCAAAGTAAACTAGGCTGCAGAGTTAGCTCATAGGTTAAGAGTACCAAATGCTCTTGCAGAGGACCCAGCTGTGATTCCCAGCAGCTGCATGGCAGCTAACCACCATCTGTAACTCCGGTTCCAGGAGATCTGACATCCTCTTCTGACATCCGCCAACATTGCACTACATGGATGGACTTAAACACATGGAGACAATACACTCACATACATAAAATAAAAATAATAAGTGAAAAGAATAAAAGTAAACTATAAATAAATGAGTAAATAAATATTTATATGAATATATAAATGAATATCTAGAAGATGAGATGCTGACCAAGTAAGTGTTTCTGTATTTTAACATCAAAATAATCCAAAGAAAATTAATACTATTTCACAATTACCAAAGAGTCAAAGTCTTGTGTCACAATTATCAATTAATAAAAGTAAAAGTCTTTGTGTGTGTGTGTTGGTTGTATGTGTATATGTGTGAACATACACATGTATATGCATGTGAAGGCCAGAGTTGAACTTTGGATATCAGTCTCAAGAGTCCTACATTTTACATTTCTTCTTTTTTTATTTTTATTTTGATATTTATTTTTATTTTATGTGTAAGAGTGTATTGCCTGCATGTATGTGCATGCACCATGTGCATGCGGTACCCAAGGTGACCAGGAGAAGGCATTGGGTCCCCTGGAACCAGAGTTACAGGTGGTTGTTAGCTGTGATGTGGGTGCTGGGAACTGAATCCAGGTCGAGTCTGCTGCAAGAGTATCAGTTGTTCTTAACCACTGAGCCAGCTCTCCAGTTCCCACCTTAATTTTTTTGAGATAAGATCTCTAACTGAGACCAGGGACTCACCAAATCAGCTAGAGTGGCTGGCTACAGAGTCCCAGGATCTTCCTGCCTCTGCCTCTCCAGCCATGGGACAGGAGTGTGTGCACCACATCCAACTTTTTATGTAGGTACTAGGGATTGTACGCATGCTCTCATGCTTGGAAAGCAAGCACTTCACCAACCAAGCTATCTCCTAGACTCCAAAGTTTTTCTTAAGCATGTAAATAATACTTTTTTTACAATATACAAGCAGAACCCCTTTTTTGTAAGCTTCCCAAATGTTCTGCTTTCCGTCAGACTTACAATACAATTTTATAAGTTGCTTTTATTTATTTATTTTTATTTTTTTAAATTTTTTTTATTAATTTTATTTCTGTATGTGTGAATGTACTGTCTGCATGCAAGTTTGTGAACCCGTGTCGTGCAATGCCGCGGAGGTCAGAAGAGGGTCTCAGATTCCCCTGGAACTGGAGTTCTCCTGGAATTGGAGTTTCAGACGGTTCTCGTCCGCCATGTGGGTGCTGGGGATCAAACCCGGGTCCTCTGTACTATAGGTTGCTTTTAAATGATGCAAAGAAAGTATATTCTGTAAGATATGTTTTGTGAAATATAAACAGTCATTGGGATATTGTGATTATTTTAAATAACACCAGACAAGAAATAAGGGTTAAGAGTTTGGAGCATTCTGTTTGGCATTTACAGGTATGACTGTGCTTTATATTTTCCATACATGTGCATCAGCATATGCTGTGATAATATGACTAGTGCATAGACTTGTGAATGTTCCAAGAAAGATGCTATTTCACTTTGTCAAATTAAAATAAACCATGTAGTGAAACAAAAGTATACTTCCAAAAGGATATTTTCCTTTGCTTGTAATTGTTTATATTATTTCTCCCAGAAGTCTTTATTTGAATTTATGACCCGAGTTTTAAAATAGTTTTAAGGATGTGGCCACATGTCTCAGATTGGATTCATTTTGTGTGTTGATATTTTCTTTTCACTGTGTTTACATGACTGAAATACTTAGGTTTGTGCTACTTGGAATGAATTAAAGTTTTAGTTCATGTTGTGATCACTTATTTAATAAAAATACACATATAGCTGGGTGTGGTAGCACACGCCTTTAATCCTAGCACTCAGGAAGCAGAGTCAGGCAGTTATCTGTGAGTTCAAGGCCAGCCTGGTCTACATAGCAAATTCCAGGCCAGCTGGGTCTAGAGAGAGAGCCTATATCAAAAAGACCAAAAAAATTACTTTTGCATGATGAAATACAATATAAGTCAGGTGTGGTGGTTCATGCTTATAATTCTAATACTCCAGGGACTAATCCAGGAAATTTCCCCAAGTTTGATGCCACCCTGGGCTACCTAGTAAGTGCCAGGCCTGGGATACATAATGAGACTCTGTCTCAAAAACAACAACAACGAAAGCAATGAAAAAACCCAAATGAACAAATAACCCACAATTAAATAATAATTTGTTACAATATTTTTCAAATACTTTTAAATCTTTGTGTCCAGGCTCTGCAGTCTTCAGTGGAGAGTAGGATTTTCCAGACTTTTCCAATGACCCAGCCACACTCGTTGATACATCTCCACTCAAATGTGAATTTCTGAAAGAAGCCCTGTCTTCAGTAATAAGCAACAATTTCAAGCTTTGAATAATGGGTAAGTGCTATTGCAGTGCAAAAAAGACTAACTGTTGTACAGCACCTACTATGGCCAGCCAGTGTTCTGAACACTTTGGATAGAGTAATAGTTTAGTCTTCACGGTTGCTCCATCAAGTAGGTTACCATGATCATCCTTAAACTTTGCAGGTAAATGGATGGAACTCAAAGCCATTATACTAAGCAAAGTAACACAGTCCCAGAAAAACAAATGGTGATGGTTTCCCTCATTTGTGGATGTTAACACCAAATCCCCAATTGAAAGGCAAGCTGAACAACATTATTGTTATACTTCTTTTTATCTGAAAGCAACTATGTTGTTATAATGTATATCTCTTAATGGGCTCTAGAATCCACCCACCACTTATTTTCTTTTTTTTTTTCTTTTTATTTATTTATTTATTTATTTTTACTTTGACCCACCACTTATTTTCAGACTCTGTAATTACTGTATATGAGTGGAAGGCATGTAGTCATATTTTAGGGTAATATAAAATTAAAGGAGGAAAATTTGAATACCTGTCCTAGTTTGTCTTCCATTCCTGTGACAAAACACTCTGACCGACACCAACTTGGAGAGGAAAGGGTTTATTCAGCTTACATCTCCTGGGTCACAGTTCATCACTTAGGGAGCCCAAGGCAGGAACTCAGGGCAGGAACCTGGAGGCAGGAACTGAAGCACAAGCCATGGAGGAATGCTGTTCACTGACTTGCTCCCCTGGCCCATGCCCAGCCTGACCTCTTATACAGTACACAACAACCTGCCCAGGGTGGCACCACCCTTAGTGGGCTGGGCCCTCCCACATTGCTCAACAATCAAGACAATACTCCACAGACATGGCCACAGGCCAGTCCAATGGAGCCAATTCCCCAACTGAGGCTCCCTCAACCCAGGTGTGTCAAGTTGACACTAAAGCTATCCAGCACAATTGACCCCTTGTCAACTTGACACACAAAACACATCACTATTAAACCACCACCTTTCCAGTTCTTATCCCCAAAGTATGATGTTAACATTAATCACAACCTAAGACAGTACAACCTTAAAAGCCCCACAGTCCTTAAAATATCCAAATACTTAAAAGTTCACAGTCTGTTAAGTCTCTTAACTGTGGGCTGCTGTAAAATCCAAAACAAGTACTGTCTTATTTCAAAGGGAAGAATCAGGCACACTCAAACAAAACCTAAGTCCAGCAAAGTAGCTCAAGGCTGGACACCTGGGACTCACTCACAATCTTCTGGGCTCCAAAGGGTTTTGGCAGCTCCCTTTCTCTGACTCTGCTGTCCATGGCACACACAGCTCATCTCGAAGGCCTAGGCCAACTCCATTCCACACCTGCTGCTGCTCTTGGTGGTTGTCCCATGGTCCTGGCATCTCCAAAAAGCTGGGGTCGCCACTGAAACTGAGGCAGCACCTTCACCAATGGTCTCTTCTGACCTTTCCTGGTGCAAAGCCTCGGCTTCTCTCCATGACTCCTGTAATCCTGGGGTCTTCACTGCAACCGAGGTGCACTTCCACCAATGGTCTTTCCTGACCGCTCACAGTGCCAAGCCTCGGCTGCTCTCTGTGACCCCCTCAAATTTCAACACCAGAACCATATAGGAGACTCTTACATGTTACCAAGTCCTGCTTCTGGCTTGACATGGAGGTTCAGGCCCCTTCTGGATCATAGCTTTTGTGTGCTGACCCTGAAGAAATTCTTCCCAGAAGATTTCACCACAGTGATGCTGGTCTCTTGTTACTTACAGCTGATTTTTCAGCCCCAGCTAACCAGCATCAATTGTCCCAGTACAACAAGATTTCACTTCAGGTTCTGGTCTCTTGTTACTTACAGCTGATTCTTCAGCCCCAGCTGACCAGAACCCACAGATTACACAGTCCTGATGATCTCTGCTCCCCTTTGAAACTAGAAACTTCACAAGCCAGGCCTCCATCTTCTACAACTCCTTCAGCAAAACTGCTCCAAGCTCCACAGAAACAATCTATAGGCATTCAATGATCTTCCCAACCCAAAGTTCCAAACGCCTCCACAATCCTTCCCCAAAACACCAAGCTCAGTTCTGTCACAGCAATACCACACTCTTCTGGTACCAATTTCTGTTCTAGTTTGTCTTCCATTGCTGTGACAAAACACTCTGACTGACACCAACTTGGGGAGGAAAGGGTTTATTCAGCTTACATCTCCTGGGTCACAGTTCATCACTTAGGGAGCCCAAGGCAGGAACTCAGGGCAGGAACCTGGAGGCAGGAACTGAAGCACAAGCCATGGAGGAATGCTGTTCACTGACTTGCTCCCCTGGCCCATGCCCAGCCTGACCTCTTATACAGTACACAACAACCTGCCCAGGGTGGCACCACCCATAGTGGGCTGGGCCTTCCCACATTGCTCAACAATCAAGATAATACTCCACAGACGTGGCCACATGCCAGTCCAATGGAGCCAATTCCCCAACTGAGGCTCCCTCAACCCAGGTGTGTCAAGTTGACACTAAAGCTATCCAGCACAATACCTAAACATAAAAAAAAAAAAGACTGAGAGAAAGATGCAAGAAATTTATGGCAGAATGCATGATCTGGGGTGGGGGGAAGGAAAGGGGAATATGTCTAAACTGAACTGAAAAATGATGTCTGAAATACACAAAACATCAATAAAAGGATTATATTTAAAAAATAAATGAGGGGCTGGAGAGATGGCTCAGCAGTTAAGAGTGCCAACTGCTCTTGCAGAGGACTGGGGTTCGATTTCCAGCACCCACATGGTGGCTGAGAACCGTCTTTAACTCCAATTCCAGAGGACTCTGACACCCTCTTCTGACCTCCGAGGCACTGCACAACGTGGGTGCACCAATCTACGTGCAGACAGTACACACATACATAAAAAAAAGAAAAAATCAATAAATGAAGAAATTGATGCACAGAGATCCCTGGATTTGAGCCCAGGCCAATAGCTCCAGAATTCCTACTCCTAGCTACTATGGCTCTAGTTTCACCTCTCTATGATAACCATGACATTTGATTTCACATATTCTATTATGTATGTTCTTTTTCTTCTACCGAAATATAGGTTCATGTTCAGTTTTAAAATTCAGTAATTCGGGGCTGGAAAGATGGCCTAGAGGTTAAGAGCGCTGACTGCTCTTACAGAGGACTTGGGTTAGATCCGCAGCACCCACATGGTAGCTGAGAACTGGCTTTGACTCCAATTCCAGAGGAATCCGACACCCTCTTCTGACCTCCACGGCATTGCACGACTCGGGTGCACACCTACATGCAGACGGTACATTCATACGCATACAAAAGTAAATAAAATAAAAAAAAATTCAGTAATTCTATTTTCTTCATCTGAACTTTGCTGGTACAAGAAAAGCCACTGCATGCACCTTATGGTGCCTTTGCCTTGCCTTGTTCTTGGTCCCAGCTCTTCCTTCTCCTGTCTTATTGCTGATACTCAGGTTTATCCTAAGATTTATCTGTTTGCGGACTACTCCATTTTATTCATATGCTGGTGCTTTTCTCTAAAGATTTTTTATCAAAAAATAAATAAATAAAAAATAAGTTGGGCATGGTGGCGCACGCCTTTAATCCTACACTTGGGAGGCAGAGACAGGCAGATCTCTGTGAGTTCAAGGCCAGCCTGGTCTACAGAGTGAGCTCCAGGCCAGCTGGGACTAATGGGAGACCATGTCTCAAAAATACCAAAAAAAATAAAATAAAATAAAAATAAAAATATTTTTAATACGCCTCTTTGAGAGGACTCTGCTAGTGTTCTGTTCAAGAAAGTAGATGAATGCAGATGAAGCAGATGAAAAAGACAGATACATTCACAATAAAACCATCTTTTATATACTGCATGCTTGTTTGCATCTATACTTGATTACTTATTTTGGACGATACTTCATTTAACCCCATCAATATAGTGAGGTAATTGTGTCTTCATTTTATTAATGAGACTCAGAAAGGCCAGGGGATTTATTCAAGGTCACACAGGTCACTGCCAAGCTCAGTTCTCTCTCCTGTCTGACTTGTAAGCACTGAGGTGAAAGGCTCTAGTGCCTCTTTCAGCATTATGAAGATGTAGTTTATGACGGACTAGATATATGTAGCAGAGTTACCTTATTATGATTCAACCACATGAAACCTTCACCTTCATGACACAGAGGTGCCAAGTTTTCCTATGCCACACCTTACTTTTCTTAATTGCTTTTATAGCTATACTTTAAACTCATTGTAACTTATAAGAAGGATTCCCAAAGAGTTTGGGCCATTAGATGCTACGTCTTCTTCTAGTCCCAACAGGTCATATGGCAATGTTCCAAGTCACTACTGGCATGCAGTGATGGAGGACAGGGAAGCTGGTGAACAGCCTAGATTATTCAGGACAAGCCCACAGCAAAATGTTATCCAGACCCCAAATGCCACTACTGCAGATGTTGACAAACCCTATTTTAAGCTAAACTTTGAATATGACATTAAACATATTACAGAGTGATATGGCTTAGTGGGTAAAGGTGCTCATATCAAGCTGGACACCCTGCGTTTAAACTCTAAAATCTACATGGTGGAGGGAGAGAACCAACTCCTCCAAGTTGTTCTCTGACCTCCACAAGAATTCTGTAGTACATGTACACACACACAGAGAGAGAGAGAGAGAGAGAGAGAGAGAGAGAGAGAGAGAGAGAATAAACATAATAAAACAAACATCTTAGAGGTCATGCTATGGATCAGTAGTGGGTGGTAATGACAATATGACATGAACTTAAGAGTTTGATAATTTATACATGAGATTCTGCATCAACAATAGAATAAAGAACTGAAGGGAATTCAAAATCAGAAGTAAGCACTAATCTTGGAAAGTTTCTCTAACATCTTTCTTGAATGGTTCTTTTATAATTGGCATTGAGAATTACTTCTTGACCTTTAGCCAAGATCAAAAAGGAATGGCAGAGACACAATGGGCACAGGGGCCATGTGTCATTTGGGGCACACCCCCATGCCCAACTCAGGAAGGTGATTTTCTTGGGTTCAGTGCAGCGCACACCCTGTTCATTTCTCATCATTTCGTCTTCCTTCTAAGGAGAGTGCAGAACCATGCAATGCCTCTGCGTGGTTCTGCATTTCAGGACTCAGTTTCTCACTTTCTGGTGGCCATGAAATCACACAATGGATCAAATCACAAATTGTACCCTCAGTGGCTTTGATCAGTATTTCAACTTGATCTTCACAAAATAAGGTTTGACAGGACAGTGCTTAGGTGATACAATTAGAACTAGTAACAAGCTACAATTCTGGTAATGTCCAAAGCATACCTGGTGCAAATGTTCTCTATGCCTACCCCTGTGAGACCTTCCCAGGAAAAAGTACTCATAAGAGGAAACCCAAACTGCTTACAATATATGGTGGGCACAACGACGTCACTTTCCACCTCACTGACAGGGTTCTTCACCAGACAGCTGTAGCTCCCAATGTCTTCCTTTGTCACAGGAACGATCTGGAGGGTGTTGTTTTGGGGAGAAAGGGAGTAGGTAGGGCTGATGTGAACAGGTTTCCCATTTTTTCGCCACTGGTAAACCAGCCTGGTGCCCCCTTCCACATGGCATGTCAAGGTCATGTTGCCCACGTACTCCACAGCCCCAGAAGCAGGATGAGTCTGTACCACTGGCTTTGTGACAGGATCTGCAGTGTCAAGAGACGTAGAAATGATTTCTGCCATCCATGGAAGTATCTAAAAGTATTACGAATTATTTCCAGTATTGAGGTCTAAGGAAATCATTCCAACATTTTATATTTTGCAAATGTAGAGAGCTCAGGAATTAACTAGAGAATGCCACAGAAATTTTAAAATGGTAAAATATAAGAAATATTTATAGTCAGAATTAGCCAAATTCTAGAACTTATTCTTAAAGTATTGGCAGTTAAGCTATTTGCTTTTGATAAAACGTAGTTAGTGATTAAGAACTCAGTCTTCCTTATTGCCTGTTCATTGTGCTTGTCCTAAAATCAAAATCAATCTCTCCCCCTTCTCTCTTTCTTTCTGATTGAACCCAAGACCTCATACGTGTTAGGCAGGTGCTCACCACTGAGATACATCTGCCATGAAGGTACACAGGCACAATTTGTATGGCTGCTATTCCCCTCTCTTGACTTGCAATGCACCAAATTTTATCAACCATCTGAAAAATACATAGCTTATGTATGGTATACAATTGAAAACCTGAAGGAAGATTTTGGGGGCTAACATATGCATAGTTTCTTTAACAAACCACAGCCTACATTTCAACACTGAATCAATCTTACAATAGGATAAGATGTAGTATTGGAAAGATAATATTTAAGATATAAAAGTCAGGGACAGGAGATATTCTTGTTGTAAAGTCAAGTGACAAGAAAATAGCTTTATTTTATAAATGTGGCATATAGTCGTCAATGAATAGTATACAATAACAAGTCAATATTTCTTCTTGACCTTTAACTGTAAAATACATGGATAAGGTACATGGATAATTATTTATGTGCTCAAAACCATTTCAGGAAACTTTATCCATTTTTGAGTTTCTTTATTCTGTTTGATGAAAATAGTGACTTGTGGGCAGTGCTTACTCTCAATGGGGAAAAGTACTTGCTGCCAAGCCTGATTTTCATATCTGGATCACATACAGACATATAAACAAACAAACAAACAAACAGTGATTTGCTCAGAGTTACAAAGTCTTCAGTGGCAAACAGAAGGGGCCTTTACTGGCAATGTTCTCCTGAATTTTGGAGATACACATTCAATAGTCTCCATCTATGTGTTATCAGACATCACAGAGAGAATAAGATGACACAGAGGTGACCTATAATTGAATCCAGTACTTAGGTTTCAATTTCCTATCAAGCTTTTAGTTGAATATGTCGTGTTTCCCTCAGGCAAATTTATCTTGAATGTTACATTTTCCTACAGTGGAACCTGTGCATCAGGGAACAAACAGACCTAATTCTCCAGCCTAGAGGAGATAGAAATAAATGAGAGATAAGGGAAAATGAGTTTGGAAGCAACTTGAAAGGGAGCTGAGTAAATCAGAAACTTCTAGCATTTTTTAAGGTGGATGTCATGTATTGGCTTGTCCATTTAATTCAATCTTTTGTTTTCACTGGCAAGAGCAAAGGGTTTGCAATAGCATCTTGAGTATGTTATTATTTTAAAAGAAAAATGAATTATTTACATTTACCATATGTGACATATATTTTCTAGGCATCTGTGTAGAGAAATGTATGTGATATGCAATAATTAGGCACCATGGCATTAGAAGAGTCATCAGGATTATAGTCTTACAATGCCTAGAACAGTGTAACGAGGATGTGATGTTTCCCTCTTGAGAAGAATTTTCTTTAGGCCCTAAAGGCCTTAATATGCTTTACTAATCTTTCAATTTTACATTAAGCAAATCCACTTTATGACATGCACACATGCAAGGATGTTCTATTAAAAGCTCGTGTGGTGTTGGAGAGACGGCTCAGCGGTTAAGAGCACCGACTGCTCTTGAAAAGGACCCAGGTTCAATTCCCAGCACCCACATGGCAGCTAAGAACAGTCTTTAACTCCAGTTCCAGGGGAATCAGACACCCTTTTATGATTTCTGAGGCATTGCACGACAGGGGTGCACAAACCTACATGCAGACAGCACACTCATACCCATAAAATAATAAATAAATAAAAAGCTTGGTGCAAAACTTTCAGGAGAACTTTATGAAAATTACTATTAGGTATTTCTCTTTTTTAATAATTGTTTTCTATGGGCTGGAGAGATGGCCTAGTGGTTAAGAGTGCCAACCCCTCTTGTAGAGGACCTGGGTTCAATCCCCAGCACCCACATGGTGGCTGAGAACTGTCTTTAACTCCAGTTCCAGGGGAATCCGAGACCCTCTTCTTACCTCCGCGGCATTGCACGACACGGGTGCACAAACCTACATGCAGACAGTACATTCATACACATAAAAAAATAAATAAAATTTTAAAAAAGTTTAAAAATAATTGCTTTCTCGATATCTGCCTCCATAGCCTTTGTGTTAGGTCCCCTGCAGCCTCCTCTGGCTCCTTCGCTGCCACTCAGTACTTCACATTTGGTACTGAGGCCACTGATGCCCAGCAACATTTTGGGTACTAAAAACAAAGCAGCAAGAACCCAAGTGATGTTCCTTCCCCCATGGACTTGTATTCTAGTCAGGGAAGAGAAACAATAAAATAATAAAAGTGATTTTTAGGGTGTAACAAGTTCTATGAAAAAGGAGAAAAGCATATTGAAGATAGACAGTAATGGCAGTGGTGTGTGTGTGTGTGTGTGTGTGTGTGTGTGTTTGAGATTGAGATAATATTTTTATATACAGTATTCAGGAAAGATTGTTCAGATAATATGACATTTGTGGTGTGTGTATGTCTCTGTGTGTGTGTGTGTGTGTGTGTGTAAAGACTTCAGATAATATGACATTTGTGGTGTGTGTGTCCATGTGTGTGTGTGTGTTTGAGATTGAGATGATATTTTTTTATGTACAGTATTCAGGAAAGAGCAGATAATATGACATTTGATCAAAACCTAAAACATAAACAAAATAATACTGGATAGAGTGAACAGTGAGAACAAAGACTATGGATTGCTGAGTGCATTTGTTTTGTTCCAAGGAGACCTTTGTGTACAGGACGGAGGGAGTAAGCTGACAAAGGAGAGAAATGGGGTCAGATAGGGACAGAATGTGCTGGGACTCGCACTGTTAATGCCTTGGCTTCCATTTTGAGTGAGATAAGAAGCAAGGAGAGAACTTTGCTGGGAAGAGCAGGAACAGAAGCTGAGACGAGACGAGGAAGCAAGCAATCACAGTACTAAGGCCAACAGCAGGGGTGAGGAAGAGGTAGGAATGTGGGTGGGAAGAAGTAGCTGGACTCCATTTTGAAGATAAAGGCAACGGCGTTTTCTTGTAGACTAGATATATGTTATGTGAAAAGAGAGGATCGGTGTTGTCTGTAAACTTCAGTCTGAGAAGCAATAGAATCAGTTTAATATTTACTAAAATAATAAATATTGTCAAATAAATAGTAGAAAAGTAAGAAGGTGGATTTTGTATGTAATATATTCAAAATATGCCACTTATATATCTTATTAAAAAAATCAAAGGTTCAAAAGTTAGCTGACTCCAATCCTCCTTGGAAAATATTTCCAAAAATGTTTGATGAAGGATGCCCTCACAGAAAGTCCTTAGTTCGTCCTCCCTTAAACATTGCACTAAATAAAAATCCTCATGTAAAAAAAAAGTGCACTAAAAAAAATCCTCACGTATGCCCTTCCCAGCATATAGCCTACTACTAAGAAAATAAATTTGTCTTCACCTCACTCTACCAGCAACTACATACTGGTAGTTCCCAGGAAAAGAGTAAAATTTACCTATTGCTTAAAGATCTATTGCTGGGGCCTGGGCACATTCCTTACACACATTTCTAATTTAATCTTAGAAACCTCATGAGTTAGACAATGATATTAGGGAAGCTCTGAGGATTGATTAAGTCATTCAAGCATTGCAAGAGCCAGGACTCTGAAGGCCAGGAACCTTGATGTCCCAAGCCTCTGCCCAATCCACCTAGCCTCCTATAGCTGTCATAGTGGACTCACCATCAACAGTGACTTGTATCTTCTGACTTGAGGATAGAGTTCCATTTCCCTGGATATTGACCTTTATTATGTAATTTCCCTCGTCTGTGAACTGCAGCGGGTTGATGAGCAGAGATGCATTGGGTGGCATCATGGTGAACTTGTGCTGGTATTCCAAGTCAGGAACAACAGATTCGTTCACAGAGCCCAGCAAGTATTTGGGCATTGTGTGGGGTCTTTCAAAGAGCCATATGATCTGGATGTCCGATGCTTGAGTGTGAAATCCATAGTGCACAGGGAGGTAGAGGGCCTGTCCCCTGATTCCATGGACAGTGTGTGATGGCACTGTCACCTTCAGCCCCGAAGAAGCACATACTGCAAAAGGAAGGAAAACGGTGAGCACTCTGAGCCACATCTTATAACCCAAGAGGGCAACTACAGAGAGAACTCAGTCAGATGATAATCCTTTTCAAAGACGGCTTCTAAGAACTGACTATTCTAGGACCAGTTACAGGTAGAGGTAAATATTTGTCTCTGAAAGTTTCTGCATTTGAAAGTCTCCACCCAGTGACTATGCTGGTTGCTTGACTTTTCTAAAAGCAAGACAAAAAGGAAAAGCAGAAGTTGTTATCCACTATCATGTTGGAGAATAATAGGAAAAGGAGAACCTGGAAAGATTATGAGTTCTAAAGTCCAGTGAGACCATTAAACACGTTAGAAAATGTGACTATGTTAATGCCTGTGTCATTTAATATCCTGATAAAACTATGCAATTCCTGAAATAATGAGGACTTACTTTCTTGCAGGAAATTTCTGTAAAATTTTCCAAAATGGCTTATTAGTCTGTCTTTGGAAGTTTTCTCCTTTAGTCAAAGCCATATTAAATGTGAATAACCTAGGGGCTGGAGAGATGGCTCAGCAGTTAAGAGCACCTACTGCTCTTACAGAGGACCCAGGTTCTATTCCCAGCACCCACATGGCAGCTAAGAACTGTCTTTAAGCCGGGTATGGTGGCACATGCCTTTAATCCTAGAACTCGGGAGGCAGAGGCAGGTGGATCTCTGTGAGTTCAAGGCCAGCATGGTCTACACAGTGAGTTCCAGGACAGCTGGGGTGATAGGGAGACCCTGTCTCAAAAAAAATATGAATAACCTAGTAAAATTGGCATTAAACTGTTACCAATTAAGTTCTGTCATTCTGGCCCAGTGAAGAATCTTATTGGTGTATTAAAGGCACAGCAGGGGGTAAGCACAGAGTGGAGGAGAAGGAGCACAGGGAGATGAGGTCAGTGATAGCCTGGACAAATTTGGCAGGATCCTAGGACCATGGGAGTCTTGGACAATTGTACTTTGACTGAGATGGGTATGTAACTGGAGTTTTGCCATCAGAAGAGATATGTGACTTTTCCTATGATTTATTTGTCTCACATTAGCTGCTGTAAGAATAGAATGAACAAGGGGAAGAGTAAGAACAGGGAGTCCCTTGGGAAGTGACTGCAACAAAACAAGCAAGAGATGATGGTGTGCTGAGCCGGCATGGCAGCAAGCAATAGAGCAAGAAAAGGCTGACTGTGCCAAAAAAAATAACATATTCCAAGGTAAGATAGGACGAATAAAGAGGAGACAGGATTGGTCTCAATGTTCTTGACTTAGACCATCTGAAAGCATAGAGTAGTAATTGATGAATCATTGGACTAGGACAGCGAACTATTTATTTCAGGGGTTCATGAGTAGATCATAAGTCAATTTGGGGCATACTCAATTTGATATGCTCATTAGATGACCAAGAGAAAATGTCGAGTGGATATACTAAACATGAAATCCGTATTAAAGGGAGTTTAGGAGAGAATTAGAAGCTTGGGCAGTTGTGAGGCATGGAGCACTGCCCAATGCACAGTCCTAAGCCGTGTTTGTGCTGTTTGGCCCCATGAACTCATCACTATATGTTATGGCTATGTCTTATGTTTGCATGTTTGTGTATAGCTTCTGGCACCTGGAGCTCATCCAATCTTATAGTGAACCATTATATATGCATGTATGTATGTGTATACATATATACATATATCTATATACACATATGCATATACACATATATAGACACATACACATTTACCACTTCTATGCATTTGCAAAGAGAGTCCCTTCAGGCTACTATATTTCAGAAACTCTAACTGAAATTTCTTTGCCTCATTTTATAAGGGGGCACTACCATTGAAAGGACATTTGAAATAATGGGGCAATAAGAAGAATTTAGATGTAGACCATTTTGAACACTGAAAGATTAGAGAGAATGGAACAGAAATTTAAGACAGTGAGCATAGATGCTTTGAGAAATTTTGCTGTGCTGAGCATGAATACAGAATGTGAAATCAAGTTTTAGGTACTGGGTAAAGTCTTCTAGGAAGGGAAATCTTGGTGAAACAGAATGGTGATGGATGAAGGTAGAATGAAATCTCTGAGTATGTGAGATGAGATGGAAATTAGGATAGATCATGGGATTCTAAATTTCGGTTTTCTTATCATCTATCTATCTATCTATCTATCTATCTATCTATCTATCTATCTGTTTATTTTCTTCAGTTCCTTTCTGTTCTCATTGTCATCAGGAAATATGGGGTTTAAACTTCAGTTAAATGGAGGGCAGTTGATACAAAGATGGAAAAGGTTTTGTAATTATTTCCATGGAGAAATTCAAGCCTGCTGTTCTACAAATGGTAAGCTTTTATCTTTCCTAACCATAGTTGGGAGTGAAACTCTAGGACTGACAAGAAAGTTAAAGCAAAAGCAAAAATTCATGAGAGAAACCCCAAAGAGGAACAGAAGAGGAGGTGGAGGGAGAACAGACTCCTTGCCATTTAATTGGCAGTGCCTGTATGGATTGATGTGTGTGACCATGCAGGGAATGGCAATAGAAGGACTCGCCTTACAGCAGCTCTCCTGAGCCTCTCTGAGTACTTGTGATGAACATAATGTTTCTGAGAATAGACTGTCTTTGCACATTCGCTTTAGTGAGTCCATAGCAAAGACATCACAAGGTGGGATGATTTGTTTCTACATGGCTAATACAAGAACATTAAATATTGAGTTTTACTAATTTATGTGTTATGTGTTGTTTTTAAGAAAAGAGGGAAACGAGTGCTGGGAAATCTAAAGAGTGGAACTGACTGCAGGAAAGGAGATGGAGTTTTTTCAGGGAAGCTGTAGGAAGGAAAAAGAAAGATCACTGAGTAATTCGATGTCTTAAAACTACTGATGTGAAGCCAAGGCCGAGTGAGAAGAAGCTCTTAAAGTCAGAAAGTTTAGAAAGACACTGGTCTTCAGGATGGAGGCCCAGAACAGGAGCAGATTTCGCCTAGGATTTGTTTTTCTGCAAAAAAAAAAAACAACAAAAAAACAAAAAAAACCTCCCATTCCTTTCAAAATAAAAACTAGCTTTTTTAGTATGCATTATTACTACCTTAATGTAAACAAAAATGTAACTTTCACCATATCTCTTGTGTTACTATCCTCTTTTTTTACTTGACTGCCCATGAAATCACGTGTCAAGGTTCATTCAGGATCTTAGACTGTCTTGTAACTATGTTCACCATAGAGTCTTAAATACATCATCTGAAAATTGTCCTGAAATGAAGATAGTTAGGATCATGTTTTCTAAACTGGCAGAAAGAATATTGTATTTGATACTTTGCTAAAGAGGAAAATCCACTGAATTGTGAAATCATAGTAAAGGACACATATTTGGCATAGAATAGTACTTATTCAGTTATTGTGACCTTACATAGGCCATTTAAGTCTCACTCCGTTTCTGGTGTGTGTAAAGAGGGTACTGTGAGACGAAGTCAACAGCCTTTCTCTGATCTCTGATTGTTCAGGTTCTTGATATGCTGAGATATTTTTCTCAGGTAGCAGCTAATTACATTTCAATATGAAAGGTTCAAAAAAATTGAAATAGCCAGTCTTACCATTTAGTCCACTTATTAAGTTGTCAGTCCCTGGATAGACTTTAATGAATTGGCAAGTCTGCGTTTGTTACCAAGAAATCAAGGGGGCATGCTGGCTAATCACATCATTGCCTTGAGAGCACACTGGGAAGAACTGCATGGCTGCTGACATAAATGAGGTGGTTGCCTCTGGCATGGAGCAGCTCTGTCACTGACTTACTGGTGCATTTCAAGCATTTCACAACTCACCCTGGAGTCCTCGCTAGACTAAGATGTTGCTACACGAAGCTTGAATGCCATTTTAGCCAATTTCTTTTTCTCATTTGAGGAAGTTATTAAAGAAAGTTATTGTTTTTGTCTTTAGTCTATGTAACTGAGATTGAAAAAGATTGGTTAAAATTTAGTTAATATTCTGGAAATGGTTGCTAGGCACTCCATTACTATAGAGTGACAGTATCACTGGAACAGAAATGTTACTGTTTTTTGAATCTTGGTTCAGAATGTTGGCTGTCAACTGTGAGCAGGTTGATTTAAAGAGTTTAAAGAAGTTATGAAGAGAAACTATTATTTCGTAAGACATTAAATGTAATGCAAATATTGCAGCCCAGAGACAAATAAAAGTCCTTTAGTAGAAAATAACTTTTTTTTTCCTGGCAGAAGTGAACCAGACCTCATTATGCAGCCTGCCTGGAACTCACGATCCTCCTGCCCTAGCCTCCTGAATGCAGGGATTTATAACAATTTATATGGCATTTACAGTCAACTTATAAAGTAGGAGAACCAGTTCTTTGGGATATTTTACCCAACGAACTGGTTCTATTTTATTTTGGGTATTTTATTGGGTAGCAATACCTTAAATAATATATTTCCATCAAGATCTCTGAATATACTCAATGCTTTCATATAAAATGAATTCCTTTTCTAATGTGTGCTTTCTGTTTTCATATGTGAGAGGCAGCACTGCTGATAAAATAGCTGTTTGCTTCAAGATTGTGTACATTAAAAAAATTTTTTTTGAGACAGGGTCTCTCTACAGTCCCAGCTAGATGTAGACTGGCTGGCCTTGATCTCATAAAGATCCACCAGCCTCTGCTTCCTGAGTGCTAATATTGAAGGTGTGTGCCACCATATCTGGCTGTCTATATTATTTTTATGGGACAAATTACAAGCAAAAATCTGGTAAAAAGTGTCAGCAAGGAATGTTATACTCATATCAGTCACCTAAAAATCATTTTGTCAGTAAAGACACAAATCTATTGATATGATATAATCGTGGTGAGATTCTGGGAGTAAAGAGGCAATTGTCTGTTTCTTCTACATTTTAAGAAATACATCTTCATGGGCCAGGCGTGGTGGCACACGACTTTAATCCCAGTACTCAGGAGGCAGAGGCAGGTGGAGCTCTGTGAGTTCAAGGCCAGCCTGGTCTACAGAGCGAGCTCCAGGCCAGCTGGGACTAAAGGGATACCCTGCCTCAAAAATGCCAAAAACAACAAAAAAATACATAATCTTTTTTCTGATGTGTTTCTTACTACAGATGCAACAAACCCATGATTTCAAACATAGCAGTTTGCCAATTTTCAAAAAATAACCTTCACTTTGAGAAACTGTCCAGTGTTCTTTTCTACTTCATGAGGAAACTTAAGGAACTAAAATATTTTAGTCTCTCTCTGTATGAACAAATGAACTTATGATATAAAAATAAAATTCTAATTTTCTTTTGATATTTCAAATATTTGGATTTCAATGGAAATTTAGTTTTATTAGATTCACTAATACTTTCTGAGTATAGACAAGAGAATTGTTAAGACCTTTTGCCTTTAAGACATTAACACCAACCTGGATAAACATTGATAATACCATTCATATTCTGATGGATCAAATAATTTCCCTTTTGGAAACTTTTAAAGATGTTTAAAAACTATGTAGAGTTAAGGAATATTTGAAACTGTACTGTAAAAATATCCATGTTCCAACAACAAAGGACTCCAGAGACCAGTTTCCCTGTATTAAATATAAACATAGGTTTCACAAAGTGACCTCTACTGCTGCTCACAACGGTTGGCACTTATTTCCCATTTACCATGTACGGTATTAGTAAGCATAACACAACTCTTGTTGACTGGAAATAAACTCTTGCATCTTTAGAGAAAACAGAATCATAAATCTGTATTTTGAATGGATTGCTAAATTATACATTTGGGGCTTAATTATTTTGAAGCTTTTTTTTGAAGAAGGTAAAAGGAAGTTCAATTCTTCAAAGCCAAAAAGATTTGCATATTACCTATGGTCTTTATAACTTACTACCCAAGGAGAAAAGTGAATTTGCATAAGAAGGAAATCTTTGAGTTATAATATTAACTTTATTTATGAATATGTGGTTTCTCTCAAGTATATCTTCATTTTAATTTGGTAAAATTTCTCAACTGAGTTGTCCCCAATTTCTTCTTAAGGCTAATTAAAAGAATATCATTTATGAAAAGATAGCTACTGTTTTAAAAATGAAGAACAAATGGGGCACCAGAACAGGTTAATTTAAAAGCGAAGGCATCTGTTGAAATTATGGTAATTGTTCAATTCAAAAACTCAAAACACAAAAGTGGATTATAAGCTTAAATTTGATAACATGACCATTAGAATAACTGTGATGATCAGAGTTCAGGAAACAAACACTTAAAATTTTACAGACTAGTTTTACCTCAATGAGTTTTAGGTGCATTACACACAAATGTGAATAATCACATTTTAATGAGAATTGTAACAAAATATATTAGTGAAAGCAAGGCTCTGCATAAGTGAAAAAGTTGAAAGCTCAAATTACTTTATGTATCTAAGCTATTCTTAAATTTTAAGGAATAAAATTCTTCTAAACTTCTATCTGTTGAATGTAGGCAAAATCAAAACCAGTTTAGCTTTTAAGACTTGTAATAGGAAGAATGGAAAACAAGGTATCTGATGAAAAAAATATTGATAGATAAAAAGAGTAGAATGGGGGAGAGAGAAAAACTCTAAGTATAGAAGGGAATGAGAGAAAAAAATATTGAGATAGAGAGAAAAATATAATAGGATTAGACACTGGCAAAGAGAAAGGCTAAAGTCTTCCTGGAGCAACAAGCGTTTTTATTTTAACACATTTCTCTCTTTTTTCAGTTTAACTAGAATGTCATTGTTTTCCATTTTTATAATAATGCAATATCAACAGTTAGTATCCTATCTTTAATGTAATCAGATCTTTAATTAAAACAAAACCACTCCTATAAATTGCTTTGAATTTAATTCTATTTGTTAATAATTTCATGAATTATTTGCCACTTAATATTTACCATTAAAGATTATTAAACCTAGATGTAAACCCTGCACAAAGAAGAAATTCATTGGATTTTTATGTCTTAACTTTCTTAGTGAGTACTACTGACAATAGCTGTTGTTCCAAGAAAACAATAACAATCATTTACTGAATCTCATTTCTCCTATGTGTTCCTGTTTCTTTGCTGGAACAGTGTGTTACTGTTAAAAGGTTCTGACCTGTTCTTCAATTATCTGAGAAAATCTACAGCCTAAAGCAAATATTTATCTTATCCCTACAAAAAAAGCCACAAGAAAACCAACAAAACCCCATAACCAAAAACCCAAATACCTAAAAGGCAATTCATGCAGGGCCTTACCTAGGAGAAGGAGGTATATTTTGCACTGAACGATCCCAACCATGCTGCTGAGGGGCTCCATGAAAGCATCCTGTCCCATGCACACGGTGCCCTGTTCTCAGTGGCAAGTTGGTGCATGGACCAGCAGCTGCTGGTTTATTTGCTAGGGAAATTAGCAGTGAGGTAACAGACCCTATCCTGCCTCTTGCCTCTGTGATTTGAATACAGAATGAATGTGTATACAAAGGACACAGGGAGTGGGAACACCTGTTATATGCTTTGCAAGAATACAGGGCTATGGCTTTCGGAATAGCTTCTTAGTGATTCTCGGCAATCTTCAGTACAGTTTATAAATTGTAATTAGTTATTAATAATCAGAAGGAGGAAAACATCTCGTTTGGTGACTTCATAATAAATAAAAGCAAGATCTTGTTTCCTGTCATGAAAAATCATAGAATTCTTTTGAAAACTAAAAAATGTTTTCTTTGAAAATTGAAAGGCTTCATGTATCTGCTAAGTAGCTATTCATCTTCATGAAGTTACTAATTAACATGTGAAGACTGTATCAAAGAGTCAAAACAGTGCATGACAGTATTTTTAAAATGTATTTTTCTGTGTTATATTTTCTATTACAAACTACAGCTATGGTTTTCCTGAATCTATGGATTCGTTTTATTTTTTATTTCATTTATTTATTTATTTATTTATTTATTTATTTATTTATTTATTTATTATGAAACAGGGTCTCCCTGTAGCCCCAGCTGGCCTGGAACTCACTCTGTAGACCAGGCTGGCCTTGAACTCACAGTGTTAGTATTAAAGGCATGTGCCACCATGCCTGGCTTAAAGATGGTTCTTAGCCGCCATGTGGGTGCTGAGAATTGAACCCAGGTCCTCTGTAAGAGCAGTCAGCACTCTTAACCGCTGAGCCATCTCTCCAGCCCCTCGTTTTATTTTTTTTAAGAATTTTTTTTTATTATGTGTGGGTCTGTGTGTGGCTGTGTCTGCAAGTGCAGGCGCCCAGGTGTACTCATGGAGGCCAGAAGTGCTGTGCTGCAGCTAGAGGCATTTACGAACTGCCTGACATGGGTGCTGGGAAACGAACTCTGGTCCTCCATAAAAGCAGTACATACTATTAACTGCTAAGCCATCTCTCTAGCCTTCGCCTTACTTTCTTTTGGATCTTTTTGTGAAACAGAGTTTCCCTGTAGCCCCAGCTGGCTTGGAACTTGCTATGTAGACCAGGCTGGCCTTGAAGTCTCAGAGATCTATCTGCCTCTGCCTCCCAGGTGCTGGGATTAAAGGTATTCACCATCATGCCTGGCCATCCATCTTATTTTTGCAGAACAAATCATAGGTGTATTTATGTATAATGGGGGCTGAAGCATGTATTGTACATAATTATAATGAAAAACCTATGTCAACAAATAATATCCAAGGCCATATTTTCACAGGTGAAGCTTAGAGGAAATTAATCAGTCATCCAGAAAACAATCTTTTCTCTGCTGTGATGTCCTGGCTACATACATCTTTCTTAGCTTAGCTTCTGTCATGAAAGTAAGAGAACTTCTGCTTAGTTTACTAAGTTACAAGCTACTTCTCAGTTGTAAGAAAGCTCTGGTTCAAGCTTTCCAATTGCATGAAATGGAAGGGAGGAAGGCAGGAAGGAAGGAGAGCAGGGCAGAGGGAAGGCAGACAGGCAGGAGGGAGGGAGGGAGGGAGGGAGGAAGGCAGGAAGGAAGGAAGGAAGGAAGGAAAGGAAGGAAGGATAAGATTATTCAAATGTTATTAAGAATCAAAAGGCAACCAATGTTATTAAAAACCAAAAGGGACACTTCTTATCGAAGTTGTGCAGAAGGGGTTCTAAAGGCAAAGAGAATACTGTTGGGAAACTGAGTCTCTTTCACTGGTCAGTTGCTTCACTGGTCAGTTCTCTTTACTGGTCAGTGGCTTCATTCTTCAGAAATATTGGAAGAGCCTCTCAACTTTAGGTAATGTCTATACCACAAATATCTCTGCAATCTAATTTTTTTACATGTGTCTGTTCCAGCACTTACCATAGTCACCTGAATTTATTTGATTAGAGTGTATTTTCCATTTAAGCTCCTTGAATAATACAGTGAATGGTCTTATTTATTTATGGATTAGTTGGCATCAATGTATAGTGCTTATTTTTCTTAACACGTTTCTGCACGAATAAACCCAATATGCTCTTTAGCTTAAGCTTTTATACTCTTGATGATGCTTAAAGATGTATATAAATTTTAATATGAGACTGCACAAAATCCAGTTTGAAAATAACATGGAATTGGACAGGTATCACATAAGCTCCCCCAAGCCACTTAGTCTTAATCTGTAGTTGCTCTTATTAAATAATAAACTTATGGTGTTCTCAAATCAAGTGATGGTTAATTATGAAGATTCCTGGATTCTTGAAAAAATATGGGGGAATAAGACAATGTAGTGGGGTTTTCCTAATGTCAAATATTTAAGAATTTTTATTATAATATTTCTCCATTTTTTGTATTTAAGATATTCATTATTTTGTGACATAATAGTAGGCATTATAATAATAATTTAAATACTAGAACGAATCATACCTATGATCTTTTCATGTCATTACACACATCAAAACATTTTCAGTAAATAAATGGTAGGTTAGTTCTAGGACCTGTCTAGGGATTCATAATATAAGAGCATGGTTGTATATATTAATACAAGTTGGAGAAAAAAATGGAATTTCCATGTTAAAGCATCACTGTATTTTAATGCTTTTTTGGTATCACAAGTTTAACTTATGTTACTTTGATGTTATGTGTACTCTAAAGTAACTTAAAATAAAAAAAAAAATTCAGTACCTGTGTGGCAGGCAGACTCTTGACCGAATGCCCTCTAGTGGTGGGTTGGTAGGTATAACTCCTTACCTCTAATTTCTGAATTCAGGCTGTTTACACTGAAGTCATACAAGTAAATTTAACTTCGATTGTTGACAGTTTTGACAGGACTTTCAAATATAGTTAGAAGTGTTTTATCATTATAAGAAATTTCTCAGGGCTGGAGAGATAGCCTAGCGGTTAAGAGTACCAACTGCTCTTGCAGAGGACCCAGGTTCAATCCCCAGCACCCACATGGCGGCTAAGAACTGTCTGTAACTCCAATTCCAGGAGAACTCCAGTTCCAGGGGAATCCGAGACTCTTCTGCCCTCTGCGGCATTGCATAACACGGGTGCACAGACCTACATGCAGATAGTACATTCATACACATACAAAAATAAATAAAATTAAAAAAATAATAAAAAAGGAAAATTCTCAGTGCAATATCTCATAGCACAGTTACCAGTATACCACTGTTTAGGAATAAAGAGCCTAGCCTTACTGTTTACTGAGCTTAGTTATATTGACATTTAAAATGAGGTAGCTGATTAACCTAAAACAATCTCTATCCATGATGTTTAAATTTCCAGCAATACAAGGAGTCACTCTGTGTGTGTATGTGTCTGTGTGTGTGTTTGTGTGACTAGGGCAGAGCTATTTTGTTTCCTCTCCTGTCATACAACACAGTTTACTGTCTATGGTGTTATTATGCCAACATAATAATTACCTGAACCAAAAGAAAAGAGAGTCTTACTCCTAAATTTAGTTTTTAAGAGTGGTCTGAATTTGGAGGACACTTGTTCCCCAAGATATCTCTTGGAACCATCTGTGTCCTGGAACTGGGCTGATGGAACTGTCTCACTGGTACTGCACCCCAGGAACTGTGTCTTTGAGTCAGGCCTAATCTGTAATGTATTCACAGTGGTTTCTCCAGCTTCATTTGGGGGTACAATCTTAGTTTTACCCTAATCTTAACAGACCATCTAGCTTTTTTTTTTTTTTTTTTGGTCTTTTGGAGACCAGGCTGGCCTTGAGCTCACAAAGATCCACCTGCCTCTGCCTGCTCCTGAGTGCTAGGATTAAAGGCATGTGCCACCACACCTGGCTCCATCTATCTTTTTCATCCCTAGTTCTAAAATGTCTCATTCAAGCCTCAGGTAGTGGTACAAACCTTTAATCCCAGTACTTGGTAGGCAGAGGCAGGCAGAACTCTCTGTAATTCAAGGCTAACCAGCCTGGTCTACCTACTGAGTTCAAGGCCAGCTGGGGCTACAGGGAGCACCCCCCCCCACCCCGTGTCTCAAAAAGATCATTAAAAAAAAACCCTCATTCACTCAAGGTCACACGTCTTTCCTAAACTCCAATGTATGCAATGGAGATGGGTGTGCTTGGTTTCAGCACTTTGATATGACAATTCTCAGGCATACACACATTCCTTTGTTAATAATTTTTGGAGTACCAAACTGAGGTCCTCAGGAAACAGATCAGGTAGGTGCCCAGGTCACAAGACACAAGAGCATGTGGTTATATAACTGGGTTCATTAAAAGTCATTAGTTCACGGGGCTGGAGAGATGGCCTAGTGGTTAAGAGCACCAACTGCTCTTGCAGAGGACCTGGGTTCGATCCCCAGCACCCACATGGTGGCTGAGAACCATCTTTAACTCCAGTTCCAGAGGAATCCGACACCCTCTTCTGACCTCTCTGGCATTGCATGACACGGGTGCACCAACCTACATGCAGACAGTACATTCATAGACATAAAAAAATAAATAAAAATTAAAAAAAATATTTCAAACTTTTTGTATGTGTGAGTATGTGCACATGAGTGCAGGTGCCCCATACCTCACATGGGTGCTGGGAACTGAACCCAGATCTTCTGCAAGAGCAATATGTGCTTTTAACTGCTAAGCCATCGCTCTAGACCCACTCTAGTGTATTTAAATCCTTAGGTTTGTTTTGTTTTAAACAGTAAAGATCTACTGCATGCATTTCAAAGATCTGTTTTCTTTAACACACATTCTTTGAGTTCTGTGGAATGGCAAAAACAACTACTAGAGAAATACTCAAGTCAGCATGAATGGTGGTACCCAAGAACAACTGGGGAAAAGAGTGTTTGTTGTTGTAATTATTATTAAAGGCCTAATTACATTGATGTGGAGGTGGAGTACAGTTTTCAGGAATAGCTGGCCACTAGAGGAGGGTATTGCATATGTAGATATGCATATATAGTTGATAGTGTGGCCTCCCAGATGGTTCATATTGTATTTTCAGGTCACATTAAATAACATTAAGTGACATTAAAATAAACATTAAATAACATTAAACACTAAAATAATGTAGTTAAAATGCACTGATGCATGATTTAGGACTCTCTTCAATACAATTCAGAAAGCCTGTATGCAGTTCTTCATTTGCTATTTACAAAATATCTGCAACAATCTTAGGCAAGTCCCTTAACTTCTCCATACCTATTTCACCATTAAAAATGTTTTATTTATTATTTTTATTTTATGTGCATGAGTGTATTGCCTGCATATATGTGTTAGTGTACCGGTGTCATGCAATGCCTGTGGCGGTATGAAGAGGATGTGGAATTCCCTGGGACTGGAGTTCCCATGAGAACCTAGGGGCTGAGAACAGAGGTCTTCTGCCAAAGCAGCTAGTGAGGCCATCTCTCCAGCCCCGTTTCATCATTTTAAAAGTGGAGATAGGGGCTGGACAGATGGCTCAGCGGTTAAGACCACCAACTGCTCTTGCAGAGAACCTGGGGTTCGATTCCTAGCATCCACATGGCGGCTAAGGAGCATCTTTAACTCCAGTTCCAGAGGAATCTGACGCCCTCTTCTGACCTCCGTGGCATTGCACGACACGGGTGCACCAACCTACATGCAGACAGTACAATCATACACATAAAAATAATTAATTAATTAATTTAAAAAGTGGAGATAATAGTAATAACACAAGATGCTTATGTGGATGAATACATGAGATACATGTGAAGCTATTTAGTAGAATTCCTCCCAATTAGCACATTTCAGTAAATGTTAGTTAGCTATTAACTCTGGATTTTCCCGATACTCTCAGAATTTGAAATCTTTTTAAAATCCAGTAACCAGAACTCCCGTTTTACTTCCTCCAATTAAACTAACTACTAATTTACCTTGAGGACTTTACACTTTTTATTTTTATTTTATTTTTATTTATTTATTTTTTTTGATATTTTTGAGACAGGGTCTCCCTTTTAGTACCAGGTGTCCTGGAGCTCGCTCTGTAGTCTGTAGACCAGGCGGGCCTTGAACCCACAGAGATCCATCTACCTCTGCCTCCGGAGTGCTGGGATTAAAGGCCTGTGCCACCATGCCCGGCACCTTGAGGACTTTAAAGTGACACACGTCCTCGTTATTGTCCTGTCTCCAATTGCCTTTTCTTTAGCAGGCAGAAAAATGATAGGTGGCTGGTAGGAGGAAATCCTTCAGGGTCTTTGAGGGGGCCCACCTACAGATGGGATGGCAATCTGTCCCACACTTTCCTCAGGCCAAACCTAGTGCCTAGGGGAGTTCCACAGACTCAGAGAGCGCTCTTATGGGGTTCCCTCACCTTTGCTCAGTCTCAAGTTCTCACACCATACCCCTCTAGCCCAGGTAGGTTTCTACTACACTCCTAAAGGATCTGGATTAACTTCTGTGCCTTCAGTGTTTGTGGTTTAGCTCAATGGCCAGGCCACCTAGAGCTCAGGTATATGCCTTGCTCAAGTGGTTTCCCAGTTCAGAAGGTGCTCAGACCAAGACTTCCACTTCACTGAAGCTTTGCTTCTTGGGAAATGTAGTGTGAAAGCTGGCCACCTTTTTTTCATTGCCGCCGGAAGACTACACTTCCCAGCATGCCCAGGGAAAGGAAGGCTGACCCAGCCCGGCAGCTTCACGTGACTACTCACTATGGCTTCCCAGTGTTGGGGCTGGCTTTCTCGTGGTCCGGCGTGATTTGCTGCCTCTTTGCGGCGAGGTAGTACTCTCACGACTTCGGCATGCAAAAAATCAAATCTCTTATGACCCGGCAGGTGAGTCCTGGTGACTGAAGCAAAGGTCTTCTTCCTACCGGCCTGGAGAGGAGTGGAGACGCCCAGTCCCGGGGCGGCGGTAGGCAGAAACCGGTTATAGGTGGTGGTGGGTGTCTGGGGTGCTGGGCAGCTAAGACGCTCACCGGAAAACTCACCCAGCTCCCTAGATCCGATCTCGACCCTAGTGGGTAGTGTCTGCCCAGAAACATATCTTTAGACAAGGCCACCTGGCTAGTTGGCCTGTCTTTGTCTCCCATTCTCTCATTTTGCTCTATTTCTAAGGCAGTCTCAGCTACTTTGCAAACATCCCCTTCATCCTGGCAAGTAGCCTGGGAAGGAAAGTGGGGTTCTTTGTAATAGAGACGACTTGAAAGAATGAGGGTCAGGGAAGAGGGAGCTTTGTAGACACCAGTATAACGTTGTGATTTTTGGGCAGGTCTCCAAACCTTTTAGCTAGTTTCTGGATGTGAAAATGGGGATAACAGTTGCTTTTCTTTTCATCCTATCTCACAGTACTGCTGTGAAGGGCACCAGTAAGCTAGTGTCTGTGAAAATCCTTTGTGTAATGCTGTTTAGAAGTTATCTTTGTTATAGCAAAACAATGGTCTGTTATTTATTTTTCCAGATAATTCATGAATAAGACTGTTTTGTATCCTGTTTCACATATGTTCTGGGCTTCCTAATACTATGCCTCAACTTCCTTGAAGCAAGAAATGTCAGGAATTTATCTATTTATTGATCATTTGATTTTAGAAACCTTTATTTTGATCGTAACTTAACTAGAATGTGTAATCTTTCATTATTTTAATATTAAGCATATTTAGATGAGAGTAGTAAATAACTTTGGCTTAGAGAGGTTGATAGATTGTGGAAGATAGTCTTTTTACTAAAGTTTCACTTATGATTCTTTTCCTCAACAAAAGAGAGCAGCAATTCCAAACAGATTATTTGAGGATTAAGAATTTCATTTTAAAAATATTGTATTTATTTTTACTTTGCGTATACGAGTGTATATTCCCTGCATGTATGTAAGTGCACCCATGTTGTGCAGTGCATGTGGAGGACAGAAGAGGGTATTGGAGCCCTTGGAACTGGAGTTAAAGATGGTTGTTAGCTGCATGTGGGTCCTAGGAACTGAACCTGGGTCCTCTGCAAGAGCAACCAGTGCTCTTAACTGTTGAGCCATCTCTCCATCCCTGAGAATACAGAATTTTAGAGGTAGCAGAACAGGTCATAAATTATTTCTGATACATGCCCACATTCTTTGTCAAGTTATATTATTGGTGTCATGAAAGTAAAAAAAAGAAAGTTCTGTGAGTAGTAAAAAAAATGAAGTGGGTAGTAGCTTTTAACAGTCCTTCACACTTGCTGAACACTGGTGCTCTGCTTCCTACTACTACTTGCTTGAGAATGAGTGGATGCCGCTCCTAAGATAGGAGGAGAAAAGGGGAGCTGACTTGCAGGAACTCAAGTGCTAGGCCATTTCATACTGGTTTTGGTGTCTGACAAACTGTATGTCCCTTTGTCCATTATGCCAGGCGTGAGCAGCCTCCGGACTGCTGCGCTTGGAGTTCCGATCATCAGCTCACGGTCTCTCCTGTTCGGTGCCTTCCCTGCCTCAGGTGTACAGCAGCTTGATGATTTCACTGGTTTTGGACCTTGTTTTGTAAGCATGAATAGGAGAAAAGAACCACAGAATTCTAGACAGTTGATACTAAGTTTATAATGTTTGTAAGTGTAATGCAAACTGTGTTGAAATACTAATTCTTAAGCCTCAATCAGTTGTTTATTGACCTTGAATAGGTCATATCTGTGTTTAAGTGGAGCGCAAAAATACTAAGAATATGAAGAAAAAGCTGGAAATGTACATGTACTACATAAAACGTGAGGGAAAATGAGTTTTATGCACATTTATAGTCATCTTAATTTATATATGTTTAAGGTTCAGCCTCCACATATTTTATTTCTATGCAGATGCTACATCTTAAGGAGAGACAAAATTTTAGTTTTAGGATTTTGGGGGGGCAGAGCCATCTTTGATCTTTCTTTTTTTTTATTTAAAATTTTTTATTTGACCAGTAAGTACACATAGGCAATAAATGTAAGGAGTGTCTTTATAAACCCAAATAGTTAACAACTGAGTCCAGTTTTTGTATAACCCAGGGTCCCCAAGTCCAGTTGAAGAGGTTTGCCTATACAAACATGTTGCTCAAAAAAAAAAAGAAATTCAGTCTGATTTTGCTGTGATCTCACAATTCATCCCCCACCTTTGGCCCCTACAGTCTGACATGCCAACTTTTCCTGCAAGAGTCCCTTGCTTTGGAGGGGAGGATGAGAGAGAGAGATAGAAGACCCAGTTTTTTGTTTTTTGTTTTTCTTCTGAGGTGACATGTCAAACTCTTGGGACTGTCCAAGTTCTGTTTGCAATGGACTGGTGGGTCATTTAGCAGTCTCTTTTTAATTTTAGTAGTAAAGCACAAATAGTAACAAATAGTAAAGGTTATAACAAGTTACTCTATGGGCACAGGCACATATGCTTGGATAGTATCTTGGTTGGGGAATTAGGACTCTTTGACAAAGGGATGCCAATAGCTTTCTAATGTGGTCGCTAGAGTCTCCTGACGGAGGGACGAAGGCTACAGTGTCAGCTGTGTGTCATAACCTGCCAGGGAGCCGGCCATAGATTGAATTGGGATTTATTTTTCCATTTTGGGTGTACATTTATCAGGCTACCACTATTGCACTACATCTTTTTTTTTTTTTTGGAATTCTAATTCATGTTTTATTTGAGAACAGGTTAGGGAAAACCTGTTTAACATCAGGGACTTATATTTCTTCAGAGAATTGAGATCCAATTGTAAAAATGTTAAAAATCAGTTAAGTGCAAATAAATGGATGGAGCTAGAAGATACCACGCTAAGTGAAGTAACACAGTCCCATAAAAACAAGTGAAGAATGGTATCCTTCACCTGTGGATGCCAGCGCCAATTTACCTAGATTTAAGGCAAACTGAGCAATGTTAACGTGATCTGAAAACAACTGTGCTCTTATATTGTGAATCCCTTAACAGGTTCTAGAACTAAGCTACCATTTATTTTCAGAGTTAGGAAGCTTTGGTATATGGATGAAGGATATGTATGTGTACTTTTACCACATCTTCTTTGACTTTGATGTAAAAGTGTAGCACAAGAAGTCTAGTAAAGCTTCAGAGAGCATTTCTTTCCAGTGGTTTGCATAGTGCTTTCTGATCCATGAGGGTCAGCTGTTGATTTGCAGTGCAGGGTCTCAAAATAATTTTTTTTTCCTGCTCATATCATGCTGTATCTTCAGCACTAGGGTCTTATGTGCACCCAAAGTTATAGGCAAATGGCTTTTTGTTTTGGGGGCTTTTAAAGCCTCACTGACCAACAGCTCCTGGTAGGGCAGCCCAGAGCTGGCACTGAAGCCTTTATCTACCAATGCTTTTTATTTAACTATAGGCCAAAATTGCACCCTAGAGCAGAGCAGCCTCTCTTGTTTCCCAGACCCCTAAATCCTGATTTATAGTTTTCCAGAAGGCAGGAGTTTTATCACATACCTTTTATCAGGAACCAAGCTCAAGTGGTTTACCACACCCTTTCAGACTGTCTCCCTCTGGACTGCATACCACTGGTTCAAGGAGGCAGAACCCAGCTTTCCCTGAGCCAAATTATCTTGTTATGTGGAAAAGAAATGTCAGAGTTATCACTTGTATAATTCAGGGAAACATGGGGAACGTTTGTTTAATTTAATAGCTGTAACTGGGACTCCAGTACAAGTCAGGAGTGGATTGATAATTAATTCTGTATTCCTGATTAGCTTAAGCATTTACTAGTTTCTTTTCTAGAGATAGCCATCCATTTTAATCTTATGGAGGAGGCTTTTAGTTAATGCTGTGAGACTTAATAACATGTGCTGAGAGATTTGCCCCTAGTTATTTTAATTTATGACTCAATATCTTTTACCCCTTATATATATACATCTATCTATCTGTCTGTCTTTCTGTCTATCTAGATATAGATAGATAGATGGAACAGTTATTTCGAATATACCATTATTGATCTTTCTTTGCCAAAGATTGGAAGAGAAGGATGCATTGTGTTGCCTTATCAGATGAGATCTTTTATTCATCATTTTCCATCATTCTGGCCTTTGTTTTGAGTTGAGCATAGTATGCCATGCACTGTTCTCAATTTGTGGGAAACAACAGTGACTATAACAAACAAGTGCTAAGCAAGTGTCAGTAAGAAATGCTGGGGAGAGGAGGAAAGGGAGTCGTAGGAGTTTTGGCATTGTGGGATCATTTGTATCTTAGATAGGTGGCTGTGGAGAGCTGAGTGGGAAGGTAATGAAGAAGACCTGGAAGAAGTGAAGGAGTAAACTCGAGGAGTGAGTACTCAAGTACTAGTAGAAGGTACAAATTCCGATGCTCTGAGTCAGCAGCTTTAAGGAACTGCAGTAGACAGCATAGGTGGGTAGAAGGAGTAAGGAGAATGCATTAGGAGAGGAGGATAGACTGAGGACAAAGAGCTGAGGGCCAGCAGCAGGGTCACAGCAAACATTACACATCACAGCAACATCATGACTTTTATTCTGAGTGAAATGGCAGTCAGAGGAATGATGTACTCTTATAGAACACTTGAGAAAGACCATTTTAGAGGTAAACTGATGAAGGAAAAAGAGCAAACATAGGGACACCAAGGAAGCTGTTGTGGTGACCCAGTTGGAAGAGAGTATGGGCCTCATCCAGGGTGCTAGTGTAGTGAAGAAGAGGCTGGATTGAGGATCTGTTGTAAATGTAGAGCTACGAGTGTTTCCTTATGTGTTGGACTCTGACTGCGGGGAATGGTGAATTATCGAGGACGACCCAAGTTGGTTTAGCCCTATAGTCAGAAGAATGGAACCAGTACTCACTTAGATGGAGATAGCTAGAGGAGGAATATGGTGTGGGGAGAAGATGTTAGACCTGTTAATTTGAAGGTTACTGAGGTATTTAAGTAGAGAAATAGAGTAGATACTTAGCCAAATGTTCCTGAATTTATGGGGAGGAATCTGAGGCATAGATAAGCCTTCAGGAGTTACAAGCATATAGAGATAAAAACAGACAAACAGCACTGGCTAAGATTAAATAGAGTGAGTGGAGATACATGAAAAGGTCAAAGTGCTTTTGAAATTCAGTGTTAAGAGGTAGATTCTGCAGAGCAGAACAAGAAGGAGCTGCCAGTGACTTGGGAGCGGCCCCTTGCATATATCAAATGTTTGATAAACATTTATTGAATGAATGTTGGATAAAGATAATAGCATAGAAGCCAGTGATTTGAAAGAAGTAGTGGCCTACCTTATTAGATGCTGCAGATCCACCAGGCAAGATGAGAGTGGGCCTGATCTTTGGGGGCAGCATGGAGGTCACTGGGGACCCGATAGCAGCACTGCTCAGGAAGTGGTGGGGAGAGGAAGTCAGGTCAGCTGGGCTGAAGACAGAAGTAGGAGCTGAGGAACTGGAGACTGAGTATAAACAGAGAAGGAAACACAAGTTAATGAAAATGGAGTAATTTTTTTATCTGATAGGATAAAGTTGCTAGTTTCATAATCAAAGCAGAGTACCACAATTATTGTCATGACTTTGTGCCTTACAGAGACCAATATAACAAAACTGACTTCGCTTTTAGTACAAACTTAAAAAAAAAAAAAAAAAACTGATGAAAAGGTTAAAGATCTCTAATCTTTGTTTTGGTCTTTTTGAGACAGGGTCTCCTTGTAGTCCCAGCTGTCCTGGAACTCACTATGTAGACCAGGCTGGCCTTGAACTCACAGAGATCTGCCTGCCTCTGCCTCTGGAATGCCAGGATTAAAGGCATGCGTCACCACACCTGACCAAGATCTCTAATCTTTTTTTTTTTTTAATTTTTTATTTATTTCCGTATGTGTATGAATGTACTGTCTGCATGCAAGTCTGTGCACCCGTTTCGTGCAATGCCGCAGAGGTCAGAAGAGGGTCTCAGATTCCCCTGGAACTGGAGTTCTCCTGGAATTGGAGTTTCAGACGGCTCTCAACCGCCATGTGGGTGCTGGGGATCGAACCCGGGTCCTCTGCAAGAGCAGTCGGCGCTCTTAACCACTAGGCCATCGCTCCAGTCCCAAGATCTCTAATCTTAAATTATAATTGTGTGTCAAATATATTTTGAGACATTTAGGTTATATTTTTTTCTTTTAATCCCTATTGTGTGAAAAGAAGAAAACATCTCTGTGATTATTCTAAGAATAAATGGTTGAACCTCAAGGAATATTTGCAAGGTAACAAAAAGGCCATCATCCGTTTCTTATCCCAACTTTAAAATTATCACACTGATTAGCATGTAGGCTAGGTAAGCTGTTCAGAATCACAATGAGAGACTCAGGGCACAAACCCAAGGGGTCTGTTCTGGAGTCCCCTCTACTATCTCCCAACACAGGGCTTCCACATTTATTATTCTTCCATTGCACATTTGGCAGAAAGCTGCCATACTTTAGGATGGAATAATTGTGTGTGGTAAGTAATTTAGAGCTAAACCCTTTTTCTAGGCATTGATAGGTATCACACATTTCAGCATTGATCTCTTTTTTTTTTTAAATTTTATTTCTTTCTTTATGTGTATGAGTGTACTGTCTGCATGCAGGTCTGTGCACCCGTGTCGTGCAATGCGGCGGAGGTCAGAAGAGGGTGTCGGATTCCCCTGGAACTGGAGGTCTCCTGGAATTGGAGTTTCAGACGGTTCTCAGCTGCCATGTGGGTGCTGGGGATCGAACCCGGGTCCTCTGTAAGAGCGGTCGGCGCTCTTAACTGCTAGGCCATCTCTCCAGCCCCAGCATTGATCTCTTTAATGAGAAAGTAGACATGCATTTATATGTATTTAGAGAAGTATGTAGATTAGTTATACTCTTAAAAACATTAAGGACCCTGTTCTTCACATATTAATACTAATAAAGTTCATTGTTTACTCATTAAAAAAAAAACAAAAAACAAAAACATTAAGGACACACTGGGTGTAGTGGTGTGTGCCTTTAATTCTAAAGGCAGATGAAGTTCTGTGAGTTCCAGGGCAGCTGGAGCTACAGGGAGAGCCTGTCTCAAAAAACAGATTCCCCCATCCCCCTAAATTGTTTTAAGACATAATTACATTTTGAAAATGGTGACATTTGAATTAAATTACAAAGTTTTGCTTTCCTTTGTGTGTGCATTTGTATGTGTATGTATAGTGTCTGTATATGGAAGTTTAGTTGTCTAATCCAATCTTGCTGTTTTTGATGCTGTGCCTTCAAGCCAGCTGTTGGTGAGAAACCCAGACGAGGAAGAACAAACAGTCCAAGGCTTGTAATACGATTCACCATTTACTCCATTGTAAGGCATTTAAGCTGTAGTAAACTTTTTTCAAATCCCAGTAAGCATTCCTGAAAGTTTCATGCAGTCAGTTGCATGCTCCCATGAGAACAAAGTGCTAATTAGTTGGAGATTGGAGCCTGACCAATAACTTCTACCCAGTAATTTACTTCATTTCTTTGGTATTTACTGTGTTCTGGGAACTTTGCTAGCCATTGGGCAGTAGAGGCAAATAACTTGGCCTTTCCTTTCCCTTGAGACCTAAGATCTGAAAGAAACATGCATTTAGAATTTTAAACTTCACTGATGTGATTGAGAGATCACCTTGAAAATGTCTAGCTGTGTTTTAAAGACATTAGCAATCACCTCAGTCATCTGTGGTTCTAGTTAAAATGCCAGCCTGGTCTAGTCTACAGAGTGAGTTCCAGGACAGCTGGGACTACAGGGAGACCCTGTCTCAAAAAAACCCAAATAAATAAATAAATAAATAAAATGCAGATTCCTGGTCCTAATTCAGAAACACCTGTTCATTAGGTTTGTGGTAGGGCCCTGGAATCTTTAAATTGTTCCCTGGTTGGCATTAATGGAAAAAAATCCTTCTTGTGCTGGAGAAGTATTGTGTTTCTTGAAGCATAGAGATTTTGGAAGAGTTTATAGACGAGATAATTTTGAAGGTGGTATATTGGTTTTGTATTTCTTAGTATGTGGGAGAAAAAAGAAAGACAGGAAAGACAGATGAGTGGGATGGACTAGATCATTTAGAAATTAGGATAGAAAAATAGTGTCCAAAACTTATAGATTTGGCTGGTGGTATTTTATAAGAACACCTTGTATAACTTTAAGGATAAGCAAGTGCTAAGTCTGAAATAATGAACATAAACATACCATATATTTTGTTTACTAAGGACTGCAAAGGGTCAATATAAGATGAGACTGTGAAAGTAAGTTTCAACTGTTGAGTTCTTTATATCGTCTTAATTTTCCATGCTACACGCAGGGCTTTCAGGAGCCTTTGGTTGATGTTCATATACAAAGTACATGCTAATGAAGAGCTAAAGAACAAGTAGAAAGCAGAGTTGCAGGATTTAAATCTTAGTTTAGGTGGCATGAATTGAGAACATCAGTGAGAAATACTCAAGAAAAATGAAGGGCATACTTAGGTTTTCATTAAATAATTAGTATTATTTAAAACTCTTGAATTAGCCCAGTTGGTTAGTGTGTTGTATCTGAATCACAGCACTAGGTCTTGGATCCCCTAAAATAAAGTACTTTATTTTCTAGGACACTTTGTACTATATTTCCCTTCTTTTCATTGTTTTAAAATCATGGTTGTTAGACTTCCACTGTTAGCTGTGAAGGTGTCACATAATATCCTTTTAAAATTTTAAAATAATCAAAATATATCTTTGCTTGATTTCATAATAGTACTGTATGTATTATGTGATGATTATTCTTAGAATGTGTGCTGACTGTATTTCGAAGGAAAATTTCTCATTTTAAAGCTATCATGTCTGTTTCATGAGATGCATTCTATCCTTTTATAGTTCTTTAGCACAATTAAAATTCTATCTTATTTATTTTAAGGGTCTGAAAAGCCCTCCGGAGAACCTCAGTGATCTAGGAGCCATCGAAAGTCTTCGGGTCCCTGGAAAGGTATTAATCTACATGTGTGGTGTGACTTCTCACTTCCCTATCAACACTGTTACTGACTCTGGGTACTGACTGCTTCATGGAAGCCCTGGCTTCCACAGGCAGGTGGTAGTTATGATAAGCTGGGTAAATTTGGGCAGAGCTTGTTCTTGCTTTCATTATTCAGGGATGCATTATGATTCAATATAATAAACCAAAAACTGCAAAATTTATAAGTTTAGAGCTTAGTACATCAAATTCTTAGCTTGAAGGCAGATATATATATATATATATATATATATATATATATATATATGCACACACATATATATGTATTTAGCGTATTTATTTGCTATAATTTGAAAAAGGTAGTTTACTGCTGACTTTTCATGGTATTAGAGTCTGAGCTCCAAACTATAGTTAATTACGTTTTTCCTTTGGGCAGAGATGTTTGAATAAACACTGAAGACAGCATATGCTGAATCTGGTATATTTCAGATTTTAATCCCCTAATATTCATGTGAACGTCTCAGTTTACAAGTTTAATGCATACCATTTGAAAGCTAGCTGCCTTTTCCCTAGAGAACTATTAACCATTGTTAATCCCCGCTGTCTCCAGAGTACTGCTGCTCAGAGCTGTGGTGTGAATCCAGCTTTGCCACAGATAAAGCCTCCTGAAAGTCTGCCTTTAGGATTTTTAATTTGAGGATCATATTTGTGTGCATTTGTGTGTGTGTGTGTGTGTTGTGTCCTCCCCTCCCCCCGGAGCTGGGGACTGAACCAAGGGCCTTGTATATACTAGGCAAGCACCATAGCACTGAGGATCATATTTGAAAGTATTGTCTATTTGCCGTGTCTAGCATCTTAATATGTAAAGCTTTTTTTATTTGCTAGAATTTATTTATTTATGTATATATAGTATATGGGTTACATAAAACCGTGTTTATGCACATCTGTAAAATGTCCTTTCTCATGTATGCCTCTCTGTACCCCACTTCTCTCCCCCCTCCTCTCCGTTTAGCCCTTTCTCATTAGTCCCTTGTGTTCCCTAGACAATTGGTTTTCCACTTTCCTGTGGTCTCTACAGATCTGATTTCATGTATTTATAAAGTCTAGGACCCATAAATGAGAGAAAATGTGATATTTGTCTTTGAGACTGATTTATTTTGTTATGATTACTACAGTTGTATTCATTTCCTGTAAAGTACATAATGCCTGAAAAATTCCATTATACATATAAACCACATTTTCTTTATCCATTCCTTTGGACACCTGGGTTGGTTCCTGGTTTAGCTACAGTGATGTGTGAGTGTCTCTTTGGTATGTTGCTTGGAGTCTTTTGGGTAAATACCTAGGAACCCTGAGCAGGATCATATGGTCATCTGTTTTAGTGTTTTGAGCTCTTCATAGTGGATGGACTAGTTTACATTCCTGCCAGCAGTGTATAAGAGTTCCCTTTCATCGGTACTCTTGTCAGCATTTGTGTTGTTTCCTTGATGGTGCAGGTCTTGCTAGTTGTTTGTGGCCTCTCCTCACACCTCAGTGGCAGTTGCTGAGAGGGATGATTCCTGTCTCTTTCAGGTGATTTGGGCACTGAAGTAAAATTTGCATTTATTGCTTAACCTTTATGCTACGTCAGACCCAAACTTGGTGTCTAAATACAGTACAATTCTAACAGTCTTTTTGCATGAATTAAGAATTCAGGCAGTTCAAATACACTGATTTTTATATAATGTTATTAAAGAGTTTTGAATGTGATGCAGTTAGAAAATAAGAGATTTATTGCAAAATCTTCTGTACCTTCCACTGTGTGCTTTGGAGATAACTGGCCTGGGATTAAGTAGATAGTCTGGGGTCACAAGATCTGCAAATGAAAGTGGCTCATGTGAATATTATGCCTGGGAATTGGTCTTTTGGGCCTCTGCTAAGAAGTTACTAGACTATAAAGTAGTTCATAGGAAGTGGTGTTAGTTCTATAAGTTGTAGCTAGCCTTACGATAAGAACAGCTTCAAGATCTCCCTGCCTGTTTGTTCTCTGCTCACTGGTAGCATCACAGAGACTGGAGTCTGAGCAGGCCTTCTACCCTCTCACTGAGTGGCTTTGAGCATGTGAGAGCTGTGCAGTCCAGAATATGCTAAAGCTCCAGTCTATGGACCAAGTTTGATGTGAATCCATTTTGCAGTCAGTACTGATCAACAGTTAAGACTCATGATCTGTGATTGCTTACAAAGTGTGCCTTGGTATAACTCTAATGCAGTCTATTTTTAAACAACTTGAATGTGATTTTATACTTAGACCATACATACTAAATAATTCCTGTTTATATAGTTGCTTTAAAATTAATGTGCAGCTAGTACTTGGTCACCTGAAATTTGATGTCTTCATAAGATGATCTTAAGTTTTTCAAGTTAGTGAAAGCATTTCAACAAAATGGAAAATGCTACTTTGAAATTAGTATTTTAGAATAACCTTTTAATTTAACATAAAAGTAATATATGATGTAAACAGAAAACAAAGTTCACTAAATTAAAAAAAAATCACAGAAATCACCAGCATTGTGCAGGTTTACATTTCCTCCTTCTATTCTCCCTGGGAATGTTCAGTAACAATTTTGAGCATCTACTATCTGTGCTTGATGTTCTATGAGGAAAGACGGCAGTCTTCCCTAAAGCTTCAGCTTCCCGGAACCTGTGGCATTCACACGGGAGGGGGACATGGTAAACACGGCGATTGTAAATTATGACAAGTAGCACTAAGGAAAAATGTGGATAAGATAAACCCAGTGAAGTGGAGCCATTTTATTTGAAGTAGGAAGTGTATTCCCCTTGTTATTTTACAAAAGTGGTATTATAATCTAGACATTATTCCGAAGTTTAGATCATGAGCTTAGTAATATATCTATTGCACAGAAAATACTTATGGTCCATTCCTCGGGTTAATAGTGGGTTAAGATGATATTTTATACTTATTTTATGCTATTTAAGCAATTTGAATTGCATTAATGAAGAAATATTTAAATCATTTCTTTTTTCTTTTTTTTTTTTTTGAGACAGGGTCTCCCTGTAGCCCCAGCTGTCCTGGAACTCACTCTGTAGACCAGGCTGGCCTTGAACTCACAAAGATCCACCTGCCTCTGCCTCCCAAGTGCTAGGATTAAAGGCGTGCATTCAATGATATCACCTCACAATTGTATAGGTAGAACATTATAAAAAAAAAAATCCTTGCTCTTCAAGAATGGGCTTGTTTCCTTTCCTTTTTCTTCTTTTCCTTTCCTTCCTTTATCATATTTGTTTTTCAGGTTAGAAGAAGGAAATTTCAGTTCAAGAAAGAAATAGATGAGCTTGAGTTTTATGTCCTGGAAGGATATGAAGTATAGGAGTAAATTATTAGGGTGGGTCAGATATAGTCCATAGGTTAAGGGTGGTTGAATACCTGATAATTCTTTGGTGGTTCAACTTAGTAGGAAAAGGATAGTGAAGGGAAACTGCAGATGGTCAAATAGAAATGCTTGATAAGCTAGAGGGTATTGTTTTTCTAATTGTGTTTTTGAGAGATCTATAAATGCTAAGTGGGGTAGGGGATCTTAGAAATCCTTGTGTGGTGCTAGTGAGGAGAGGATGAGGAGCAGGTGCCACTGAATCTGAGGCCTGTAGAGGCCTGTAAGGAAGGTTATGAATTTGTTTGTTGGTTTGTTACTTAGGAACTGGAGAGTAGGCTTCTGATGAAGAAAAAACATTTGGGGACACAAATCAGACTCTACAGGCTGTAAGAAAGTACATTAAATTGGGTGGGGATGGTGGAGGGAGGTCCACGTAGGGGAGGGCATCTAAATACCATCAAACTGTTTTATATGAAAATTGCAAAAAATAATTTAAAAAAGAGGAAAAAAAAAAACATGAGAAATGGAGATGAGGTTAAATCTGAGGGACTTAGAATGTAGGGTTGGAGGTTTGATGAGCTGTAGAAGGGAAGGAATCTGAAGGCAAGGAGCCTGGAGGTGCTGTGACGGTTCTTCTCAGCATAGATAATATTTCTTCTTTTAAAAGGCTCTAGAAAGATTTGAAAAAAAAAAGTATGTGAATTTTTCTATTTATATCGGTTTGTGAGCTATCATTTCTCCAGTCATAACCTCTGAATAGATGGGCATGAGGCAGACAGGTTAATATCATTCACTGAAGTTGAGAAATATTTTTAAAGATAGCTTAAAATTTGGTGTTTCCAGTGTTATTATTTTCAGTGTTTTCCTATAATAAATTTAGGAAAAATATAATAAAATTCTAGAGTCAGGTTAGCATTTTAAGTGTATGAGAACTAGCTACAAGTATTTGGTAAAAGATTAAGTAGGAAATTTATCTTGTCTGATTTTTGTGATTTTTTTTTATCTTATGTCAACACAATAAATATGTGTGATTAAAACGAGTTTTTATTCATGACTTTTTTGCACAGAAAACATTAAAATACATTACTTTTATCATTTTATTTTGTTAAAAGTCTAGGTTAAAAGAGTCATACGATAAATAGCTTTTTACAAAAATTTTCTGTAAATCATTTTTCTGGAACCTTCTTTCAAGTTGTAATCTTCCCTAGTTCTCCACTAGATGGCACTGAAAACCTGAGGAAAAACGGGACAGTCTCTAAAATCTGTTTTATTTAAAACGCACAAACAGAAACTGATGAAGCTGGTGCATTTAATAGATTATTATTATTGTTCTAGTGAGATTTTAAGAAAATGTGCCATTTCCCCACATAATCAGACATCTGGCAATTCATTATAATCTCATGTGGTACATGGTTTTAGGGAATTGGTGATGTAGAAATAGGTTTTGAATTGTTTCATTTGGAAACAGATCAAACCTGTATCTGCTTAGTGATTTATGACTAATAATACTGATTGAATATCAAAAATTTTATATTTGTTCTTCTGATTAGCTGTATGTGGATTTTGGTCACTAAATGTATTTATTTCTTGCTTTCAATTAGAGATCTAATGTGATGTTAGCCTTATGAGATTACAGCTCCTGGCTTTAGCATTTGTTATATAACAGAACGTCTTTTTTGTCTTGCCTTCCTGACTGCTAAAAGAATGCCAACAAAACAAAAACAAAAGCAAAGCAAGACAAAAAAGAAACAGAGCAAATTCACGCTTTATAAGAAAATTTCTCCCCCCATTCTTCTCTTATAGAGCGGGGAAGAATGTTCCCTTACAGCACACACGTGTGCGCACACACACACACACACACAGACATGCACATTGTACATTCTGCCTTCCAGGTAGATAGTCAAGCATATAATGGGAACTCTAGTTAGATAACCTAAGTTCAGAAAGGGGAGTTGAAATCTCAGTATTTATTCTGCACATCGTCTGCAGTGTTTTGAATCACAAACCTATGAAATGAAGATTTTTGCATTCATTTTTTTCGTTTGAATAAAAACCCTCTACTGAATGGTATGTGTTTTAAAGCTGCTATGTGGGTTTAAAAATTAGGTTACATTACTTTTCAAAAATTAAAGAGACTATTATGTTTAACTGTTAAACAGTCACAACTTTTTACTTCTAAAAATTGAAAACTTGAAAAAAAATTGAAAGTCCTGAACTTGGATTGATGTTTTTGTTCATTTAGAGAGGCGTTTTGAACAATTTAAAAATAGTAGCTAAGTCCAAAATTTGTAGTCTCTATTTTCTTTCTTAACCTTGGATTCATTCCTTTAAGATATGAACCTTTAGTAGGAAATGGCTTTGTAAAGTGATTTTTTTTTAGTTCCTTAGTAACAATAAATATCCTAGAAATGTTTTTATACCATCTTTTATTTGAGTGATTAAATTGTTTTATGGATTTGAATTCCTAACTCTGATAAAGCCTTTGTTTTTATGTTGAGATAAGTAGTAGCCTGGTTAAATCGGGATGCTGACTTCAATTTCTATTATGATTTTTCTTCATATTCCATAAAGTTATATAATATGCATTTTATATATTTGTTCGTGTAGCTTTTCCTACCTCAGAGAGGATCAAAACAGAAAAGCAGTTTAGGTAATAGTGTTTGAAAGCTGCGTGTTGTGACGGATAGAGAAGATGGAGAAGCAACCTCTCTGCCACTTTGCTGAAATAATCTTGCTTGCTTTGTTCTGAAAGAAAACATTGAACACTTATGCTTACTTTTGATACAGTGTCTGGCACAGTGACATGCTAAAGTACTTTATCTTTACTAGAGGAAGGCACAGTTCAAATGTATACACATATGTGTGTATGGTTTTTAGAAGTCCTAGTTTATTGTATTTTAGTGCTGCTTGGTGAATGTACAGACTCTCCTGTATTACATAATTTTCAGCTGTGACTACTGCTTGAACCTGGTGTATACTTTCTTAATAGTGTTTTTACTCATGTTTTGTTTTATCCCTCTGTTTCTTAGATTTTGAATTCTACCTGTTTTATACTCTCTGAATATATAGCTCCTTCTTCCCTTAGATGGGAAGTCATCCCTTGGTGCCTTTGTTGTTGCTCTGCCGTACTCTGCCTGCTCTGGCTCGCTCTGCTCTGGCTCGGCTTGCCATTGTTTATGTATCCATTATCCCCTCTTACTTTAGCACCTGTTTGAAAGCTGTGCTGCTTTTCAGTCATCTCTGTGTATGATATAGTTTGGGAAAGTTTTACATATTCAGAATAAAATAAATGTATATATAATTCCACTGCTTGAGCAAGGTACTGTAGTGGAGTCTGTGATGTAGGCGGGTAAATTGAGACCCGTGTCCGGGAGATTTGATTTATTCCCTTTTCCATTCTTCTTTTGTTTCCCCCATCTGCCGTTAATGACTTCAGTTGTTTTTCTCCACCTTTAATTCTGGAGTGTACTGATGGGTATTTTCTATACTTTAGTGTATTTGATTGCTATTGACAGTTTTGCTACATTAGTTAGCCTCTAGTTGACAGATTAGTTGTGGATTTTCAAATTTTACAGAGCATTTACAACACATTAATCTTAGTATTTAGCATTTAATTAAATACTATGAAACACAAAATTTACTATAAAAATAAATCTTTTAAAATATTAAAAGCATAAAGAGCAGTTTGAAAGGCTGAAAATTTAATTCCAAACTTAGCTTAAATATCTAATATTATTGTAATTTTTTTCTTAAGTCATATATTTTCATATGGCATAAGTAAATGTATTTGGTTCTGCTTTTAACCCATTTACCTTAAAATTTTTTGTAAGAAATCTTTTGTTAATTTTCTTGATAAAATATTGCCTCACACTTATAGATTGCCTTGCCAGATTATGTTTTAGGTGAGGAACGACATATTTTTGCACATCTCTAATCCTAGGAAATGAGTTATTTAACTGGCAAAATTGTGCAATAATTGTATTAAAATGCAATATAGCTATATACCTGCTTCTGTTTATTTTTCTCATTTGCATACATGCAGTACTCCTAAATCATGGAACATTTGTTGTTATTTCTTATTAAAAGAAGCCTTTTATTAAGAGTTTGTGGAAAAATACTGCTTCTCAAAACACGAACATACCGTTTTTGTTCCATGTTCCTTTTAAAATACAATTGACTGTTGAGTAGTTTTAATTTCATCTGTAATTACGATCTACCGTGTACCCTGGCACTCCGGAGCATAATGATGGGGAATGAGGGTCCGTCTCGGGTCTCAGGTGTGGGATCTGACTGAGCAGTAGAGGAAGCATTTAGGGAGTGATCAAGCAGGGGCAGAGCCGGGCAGGCTGCACGTGCAATGGAACTAAAAGCAGCACTGGCTATTCGGTCTCCTTGGAACAGTGTGTCAGAATGAGTTCAGATGCATATTTCACAGCGTAGCCGCTAAACGGGCTAAAGGGAGAGGCATTTTATTGGGATGCCGTGTTGCATCTGGTTTGAACGGAATCCTACCTGTCTGCTACTTGCCTTTCCTGCCTTCCTAGGTTTCATCACACTGCTTAGCTTAGATTTCTTATACTCAGAGCATGAAGTGGCCATGTCAGTTCTTTGAAATTATATGGGGTTGAGGGGGTTGAGTGTTTTCTGTTTTCTGTGATATTGATTGTTTAGATCTCTAGGAAGGAATAGCACCTGACCTTTTATGGACTTACACAGTTTTTATAAATTCATCACATTTTTGAAATGTACATTTATGATATATTGTTAAATGAAATCACATTTTCCCTTTGGCAATTTTTATAACTTTAGATATTTCTTTCAGAGAGAGAGAGAGAGAGAAAGAGAGAGAGAGAGAGAGAGGAGAATGCTTCCTGAATATGTCTTTTATAGATGAAAAGAAAAAGAGAGAGAAAAAGAAAACACAGGCTTGAAGAGGCTAAATAAAATTTCCAAAGTTGTAGGGTTGCAACTGCAGCCTGAGTTCCCTTTGCCCTCAGATCATTCTGGAAGGTTCTGTGAGGAGAGCATGGGCATGGTGCGACATGCTACTAGCATTTTACCTTTAAGATGAAAATGGTGCTTAATTATTGAATATATTTGAATTTTTTGACAGCTATAGGTGATAGTTTTCAATATTACCAGTTTTTGTAATCTTCAGTATTTCTTTTCTGCACGATACCACTGTATTGTTTGTGCTGCAGCAGACTTCCTAGGGATGCAGTTGCACCCTTTCTTTACTTCACTTCTTCCTGCTGCTTGTATTTCAGGTGCCTGTGGCCTTTTTAGGGAGGGAGGCTTGCCAGAAAATTCTGAGCTTCCTTTCCATTTCATCTCTTACTGTCATTTCTGATTTACATTGAATGCATGGAGATTTCCAGATGACAGGTTAGTTAGGAATTCTCTCTCCACGGCTGGCGTGTGTTTTACCCTAGTCTGTTTGATCCCACTTTCTAGGGTGTTAAATGGGTCAGGATATCACAAATTACTCTAGTCCCTGTCTCCCTTTTCTAGAGTTGGCAGCTCCCATGTAAGCCATAGGTTTCTTTTACTCTCTGTGTGTGTACAGCAATGTGTACATCTTTCAATTGTGTGTTATGTATTCACATAGTGTAGTTGTATGTGTGTAGAGGTGAGGTCAAACTGCAGTGATGTTCTTCAGCAGCCCTCTACCTTTTTGTTCTTTTTTTGTGTGCTGAATATTTTGCCTGCATGCAAGTGTACCCAATGTTGTGTAATGCCCATGAAGGCCAGAAAGGGTATCAGATCCCTTAGAACTGGAGTTTGGGTTTGTTGTTAGCCACAGCATGGGTTCTGGGAACGGAACCCTGGTCTTCTGCAGGAGCAGCCAGTGTTCTTAACTGTGGAGGCATCTCTCCAGCATCGCTTTTGTTTCAGGCTAGCTTTTTTGTTATAAATAAAAAATATGCCCACATAATAAAATCATAGAATACTACTGTATGGAAAATAGTGTCTTTTAATTGACCAGTAAATTGTGTGATAATTTTGTATATTTAATTGTTGCTGATTCGGGACAGTAGGATGGCTCAGTGTATCAGGGTACTTGCTGCCAAGCATCTTGAGTTCAGTCTTGGGACCCTTCCTGGTGAAAGGAGACAGTTGACTCCCACAGGTTGTCCTCTGCTCTCCGCATGTGTGCCTTGTTCCCCACCCCCCAGTAAGTAAGTAAATAAATAAATAAATAGAAATAAAAAAATAAATAAATGTAATTAGTGCTGATTAAGATTTTTCAATTAAAAATGTTTGTGTTAATTCTTTGAGAACTTTATACAATGCATTTTCCTTTTTCTTTGTGTATGTGTGTATGTTTTTGCAAGTGTGTGTACATGTTCAAGTGTGTGTTCTGTATTCACATGGGTTTGGGTGTGTGTATACTCTTGTGTAGAGGCCAGAGGTCAAATTCCAATGCTCTTCAGGAACCTTCCATTTTTTCTTATGTGTATGCATGTTTAGCCTGCATGTATGCATTTACATTAGGTGCCTGCAGTGCCCGCAGTGTTCAGAAGAGGGTGTTGGATGCTCTGGAAATGGAGTTTTGGATGGTTATTTGCTACCCTGTGCGTGCTAGGAACTGTACCTGGGTTCTCTGCAAGAACAGCCAGTACTCTATAACCTCTGAGCCACAGCTCCAATTTCATTTTCCTTTTCTTTCCTTTTTTGAAAAAGATCGATCTCTCTCTCTCTCTCTCTCTCTCTCTCTCTCTCTCCTTTTCCTTTCTCTTTCTCTTTCTCTTTCTCTTTTTCATCTTTTTGGGACAGGATCTCCCTATATCCCCAGATGGTCTGGAACTCAATATGTAGATCTGGCTGGCCTTGGGACCACAGAGATCCACCTGCGTCTGCTCCCCGAGTGCTGGGATAAAGGCATGTGCCACCACATCCAGCTATTATTACTTTTCTGGATAATTTTTCATTGAATTTTTGTGTATTTCATACATAGCATCTCAATCAGTCTTAGTCACCTTTATACTCTCTTCTCCATCGACACCCTCCCATAGTTCCCCCTGCTCCTTGGAGTTCATACATTCTGTCATTTGTGCTAAGGCTTATTGTGCCAAACTAATCTCCTTGGCAATTCTTCTGTGCAAGTTCATCCACTGAGCTTAGTCAGCCTATCCGGAGTCCCTACCTAGAAAAGGCCAGTTCTTCCTCACCCAGCAGAATCAGCTGCCAGTACTTCTTCAGCTAAGATTGGACTCTGCTGCCCATTTCTGCAGTTCCATGCTGGGTTTTCATCTGGCTGAGCTTGCATGGGGTCTTGTGCATGCCGATACCAATGCTGAATTTCATTTTTCTTAATAACTGAATTATATTCCATTGGGTAATGTACCACATTTTTCTTACCCATTCATCAGTTGATGCACATCTCAGCTGTTTCCATTTTCTGATTATCGTCACTAGAGAGCAGTGAATGTGGGTGAGCAGATATCTAGTAGGCTATGGAGTCCTTCGGGTATATTTTGCTAAGCCGTATAGCTGGTCTTGTGATAGGTCTATTTCTAGCTTTTTAATGCCCCTCATCTCTTACTTCCGTAGAGGCTGCTCCGGTTTGCACTCCCATCATCAGTGGTTGTTCTCCTTTCTCTATATCCATGAGCATTTGTTGTTGTCTTTGTTGTTTGTTTTTGTAATGTGAGCCATTCTAATTGGAATAAGATGAAATCTCAGAACTGTTTTAATTTGTTATTTCCTCATTGCTAAGTATGTTGAACATTTTTAAAATGCTTCTTGGCCATTTTTATTTCTTCTTTTTAAGAACTCTGTCTTTAGTTCCTTACCCCATTTTTTTTTCTTGTTTTAATGTTTACATTTAAAGTTTGCACGTGTGCATTTAGTCTGGCATTCCAAAACAAAATGAATGATTCTGTGCACATAAAGGATGGAAAGACACTTGAAGTGGGCACTTTGTTCAAGAGAACCAACATGAGACAATTACAATGACTAAATTACAAACACACAAGAAAACTTAGACACATGATGAGCATGGCTACACAAATCGTGGACACACGGAAGAACAGTTACCTTAAATGCAAGACATAGTTACCTCCTTTAAATCTGGAAAAAATGTGGATCCCTTTCTTCTGAAGCCTGCAGTAGGAGATTCACAGGCACATGTGGCTTTGGGTAGGGTAGGACCCCAGGGGATTCTCTACATTTTCTGGCAGAGCAGGGGTCAGGTTTGTTGGCTGCTGAGGACCCCTGAGCCAAAGGGGAGGTTGGACCAAGAGGCCCAGCCAAGGGGCCACCGCCATTCCAGATCCTATAAAGTTTACTTTCACTTTGCTTTAGACTCTGGAAAAGGAAAGAGCATTAGATCCAATGGAGTGATGGTAGTTAGGGATGCTCCTTGCTCCATATTTCCAGCAGTAAGAGCACTTAAGGAAAAGCATAGTCCAGAAAATGTAGAAGATAAGAATAAACAAACAAAACACAAAAATGAACAGGTCAGACCATACAAACTCAGACACCAGATGTATGTAGGGATGGATCCTCATTTACACATGCACGCATTTACCAGTTAACCAAAAAAGTCCATCCAGGCTGAGAAAGACATCTCTTTTCAGAGCCCCAAAGGGGTCAGGCCCCATCTGGCCCCCTGAATGGGGCTTTAACCAGTTTAGAGCTCTGTCCCAGAAATGGGCCCGTTCTGATGAGTGCGCACTCAGAGTGACTAGAGCTGGGGAACTTCTCCCTCCCATAGCGCATCTCCTAGCCACTCACCGCTAATGAGGGTCTCCACTGATTACCCCCCAGGGTCACCTCTAAATCTTGGTGGGGCCTCCAAATGTTGGAGACCACTCACCCACGTGGAGTTTTAAAGGAGGATTTAATTATGACGCTGGGCTGACACTCAGGAATAATGTGCCCCCTTGCTCCATTTTTTTTAAATTTTATTTATTTTTTGTATGTGTATGTATGTACTGTCTGCATGTAGGTTTGTGCACCCGTGTCGTGCAATGCCGAGGAGGTCAGAAGACGGTCTTGGAATTCCCCTGGAACTGGAGTTCTCCCGGAATTGGAGTTACAGACAGCTCTCAGACGGCTCTCAGCCGCCATGTGCGTGCTGGGGATTGAACCCGGGTCCTCTGCAAGAGCAGTCAGTGCTCTTAACCGCTAGGCTATCTCTCCAGCATAGGTTTTTTTTTTTTTTATGTTTAGTTTTTTTAGTTCTTTGTATATTCTAGATTTTAATCATCTGTCAGATGTATAGCTGGTACCCCCCTCCCCCATTTTGTAGGCTGCCTCTTCATCTATGCTGTCTTTGCTGTACAGAAGCTCTTTGGTCTCATCACATTTGTTAATTGTTGAGCTTAATGCCTGTGCCATCAGAGTTGTGTTCAAGAATACCTTTCCAGTGTCTCTAAGTTCTTGTGCCTTACTTTCTTCCATCTCAGATTTGAGTATCTGGTCTTATGTTGAGGGCCTTGATCCTGTTTGGAATTGAGTTTTGTGTAAGATGAGAAATAATGGGTCTCATTTGAGTCTTCTAAATGTAGCTATCCAGTTTGTCCAGTATCATTTGTTAAAGATGCTGTGTTTTCAAAACTATGTGTTTTTTTGTCCTCTTTGTCAAAAATCAGGTGGCCATAGGTGCATGTACTTATATCTGGGTATTCAGTCTATTCCATTGATTAATGAGTCTGTTTTTATGTCAGTACCATACTGTTTTTATAGCCGTAGCTCTGTAGTACAATTTAAATTCAGGAATGGTGGTACCTCCAAAAGTTATTTTAGTGTTCATGATTTGGCTGGCCTGTTTTCTGTGTTTCCATTTGAAGTTTGGGATTACTTTTCCAAGTTTTGGGAATAATTGCACTATTTTGATGATGTTGCATTGAATCTCTGGATTGCTTTTGGTAGGATTGCCATTTTCATATTAATCTCGCCAATCCTTGAGCATGGGATGTCTTTCCCTTTTCTGGTGTCTTCTTGAATTTCTTCTTGCCTTAAAGTTTTTATTATCCAAGTCTTTCACTTCCTTAGTTAGATTATTTGAAGATACTTTATTTTATTTTTGAGACAATAGTGAATGGGATTGTTTCCTGATTTCTTTCTTGGTTTGTGTTTGTCCTTTGTATATAGGAATGCTACTAAGTTTGTTAATTTTGTATCCTACTAATTTGCTAAATGTGTTTTATCAAGTGAAGGAGTAATAAGTAAGTATAACTAGTAATGATTTGTTAAGATTTTTCAAAATGATAGTAATGAGTGTAGTGTGTTTTTATTTTATTTTATTTTATTTTTTTGATCCCTTGAGTTCATTGTCAGAAGGGTAATGTGCCAACACGTAACAAGGTTTGAGGGCGGCACATATCATGCAAAAGCATGAGCACCCAATCATCACACTTATGAACCAAAAAAAGGATCTGTAGTGTGTTTTTAAATAGTTTCTTTTTCGTACTCAAATATATTTAGGTTAACTTTATAAAAGTGACTGGCTAAGTTGTTATATATTTCTAATAATGTCTTTGTTGTGCTGTATTGTTTGAGATAGGATCTTTGTTTTTTTTTTGAGGTTAGAGTCTTATCATATCGCCCAGGCTGACCTTAACCTCAAGATCCTACTCTCTCTCTCCCAAGTGTTTTTGTTCAGTATACCTAGCTTAGACTAGTGTCTTGATTAACTAACATGGGAAGAAGTAGGTATCTAAATTAGCATAGCATAAGAACGCTGACATTAGGTGTAGGAGTTTGTCTGAAAAGCCTTTGTTTGCTGTATAAATACATGGAAGCCCAATTCTATATCAGTAGAAGGAAGGTATCTCATCAAATACTTAGCTTCTGGTACATAATCAGATTCTCAGTTGCAGTATCAGCACAGTTTGAAGGAAGTTTCATTGAATTAGGGCACTAAGCTTGTAAACTCTTGAGCTAGTGATACTTAACTGTACATTGGGATGCTTCAGTAGTTAGATGGTTGCTGCTCACAGTTCCAGGGCTGACTGTGCCCTAGAAATCCTAGAGATGGTGCTTTGTTAACTGTGGAGAGACAGATTTTAGAATATTGTTGATGTGATAAAATGCGAGTCCATGAGAAGTATATATGATAGGTTAAATAGTATCTTGTTTTTCTTGTTAAATATTTAAATTCTTTTAACCTTTCTGGCCTACAGTTGAGATGAGAATACAGTCTGGATTCTTTTTTTTTATTAATTTTTATTTATTTCTATATGTGTACGAATGTACTGTCTGCATGCAAGTCTGTGCACCCGTGTCGTGCAATGCCGCGGAGGTCAGAAGTGGGTGTCCTGGAATTGGAGTTTCAGACGGTTCTCAGCCACCATGTGGGTGCTGGGGATCGAACCCGGGTCCTCTGCAAGAGCGGTCGGCGCTCTTAACCGCTAGGCCATCTCTCCAGCCCCCAGTCTGGATTCTTTAAACTGGCCTTTTTTTATTCCCCTGTAGAAGAGCAGTTTGTTACTATTTGGTTATTTCTAGTTTTCCATGAACTTTTCTGGTTTCTAATTAGTTTGTTTCCTTGGTCAGAATGGTGCTCAGAAGATGTGTGGTGAAGACACAAGATCATTGCTTTTTATGCAGATGGAATGTTAACAGCTATGCAGAGTGTAATTATGACTTCTTTTTCTTTAAAGGAGGAATTCAGGGAACTTCGAGAACAGCCAAGTGACCCTCAAGCTGAACAAGAGCTAATTAATAGTATTGAACAAGTATATTTTTCTGTGGACTCCTTTGATATTGTTAAATATGAGCTGGAGGTAAAAACAAAACAAACTTTCATTAAAGCACATCTAAAGCTTATTTTCTAGTGAATGAATTTGTGAGATTTAAATTTTGGAGGGGACTCATAATATTTTTTAATAACCCTAATAAGTCTATGATTATCACAGTATGACTAAATGAGCTGTCAGCCATGCATAAAGATCAGATTACCTAAACATGTGATTAAGTGTAACTTTAGAATATTAGTTAAGGAAACATTTCTGTACTTTTGGGTTTTGTTAGTGTGCTGCTTCTCATCTTGCTTAATATTGTCTGTATATATTTAGAAAAGGCTAGTTAAAAAATTAAAAATAGTTGTTTACAAAGGCTTGGTAGAGCCTTTTGTTTGTAGATGGGGGTTTGACTGTGGCTGTGCAGACTTGTCCAAAGTCCTGGACTCAAGTGGTCTTCCGACCTCAGCCTCCTTTTCAGCCTGCACACCCTCCAGGCCTGGCTAGAGGTCTGAGTCTTTTAATTGTGAATGTGTATGAATGCTAAAACTCCCTGTATAACAACGTTTATAATGCTGACAGCATAGATTTATAGGAACTTCATAAGAAAAGTCAGAGTAGCAAGATGTGTTTTAGACTTTCTCAGTTGCAAACTGACTTAATCTAGAATGTTGTTCAGCTACTGTTACTGTACTATTTAGTTACTGTTCATAATGTTCCAGGGGGGAAAGTCTGTGTGGTGTTCTCTTATAGACCTTATAGACAGTTAGAGGTGGCAGGTAGAATGGGGGATTAGTGTTAGACTTATATGCTCTCCTGTGCAAATCATTTAACACTCTCTCTGCTCAGATGCCAGGTGCTCCACTGGATTTGGGTTTCCTAGAGGTCAGAGAAATGGTATCCATAGCAAGGATGGACAAGGCTGGAACCAGAGGGTCCTATGAATACAGTAGGCTTTTGTGAGGGGAGTCCAGTGAGGAAGGTTGGGCAGGAACATTGCAGGGCAGTGGAACATAGTAGTTCTCTAGTTAGAGGTGTTCTGGTAAAGGAAACAAATTAAACAGTTCACTTCTTATGCTTCATTTATTTTTTTTTTTAATAGAAGCTTCCACCTGTTCTCAATTTGCAAGAATTGGAGGAATACAGAGACAGATTAAAGCAACAGCAAGCTGCAGTAAGTAAAAGCATCTTTTTTGGTAAAATTATACATGAAAACAGAGATGTAATGTTTGCAGCTATATAACTATATGTTAACTCTATATTAATATATAAACATCCTATTTAACTTGGTGGACTCAGATATGTTTATATTAGTTTTACTACCTGGGCAGTTTTCTTTCTGTTGCTTTGATAGATTTACTTCTAGAGCTTGATACTCTCTCTGGACTCCTAGATGTGATCAAGGAGTTCACTGCTTATTTTCTGAAGTACCCGCCATGTGTCGTATGACTTCTCAACACATAATTTTGTGGTGGAACAGTTTTTAATCTCACAGTAAAGGTCCTACTTACAGTTGAAATGGATTTAAAGAGAATGTAGAACTAAGATTCAGAAAATCTTCATTGACATTTTAATTATGACAATGGGTAGGTTGCTTGACTTTACTGACTTGTTTTACTTGTAAAATGGTAGATTAGGTACACATTTCCTTTAATGCTATAAAATTCTGCAATTCTGTATTTCCTTTGCATTATACTGAACCTAATTTTATATAATTCACCATGAAAGATTAGTTAATGGTAACATGGTCTTGTTAAATTTTTTAAGCTACAGAAGCAGTAGTAATCTATTTGTTTAACTTTAACATAGTATTATTGCTAACATATCCGCAAATTGGGGAAATACATGCTTCTTTTTTCTGTTAAACCCAGAGGTCTGGGAGTGCTGGAAGTCTCTGTTGGGGGTGGGGTTGCAGTGGTGTGGGGTGAAGATAATTGAGCTATGGAGGACTGGGGAGTAAAAACATTGTGCTGTGGGAGAAGTGGATTACAGTGGATGGTGAGATCTTTGGTTCTTTCTTGGGTTCTACATGTTTGATAAAAGTACTTTTTTTTTTTTATATTTTTGCAACAAGGTTCCCCTGTAGCGCCAGCTGGCCTGGAACTCACTATGTGGACCAGGTTGGCCTTGAACTCACAGAGATCTACCTGCCTCTGCCTCCCAAGTGCTGGGATTAGACATTTGTGCCACCACACCTGATGAAAAAGTACTCTTTTTATTATATGTGTACTTTACGTGATAATAATCTTTAAAAAATATCCCCATGACAAGGGCCATTTAGCATAGGTTTTGGAATTTGATAAATGTAGGCTTGAACCTTAGTGTTGCAACATACTGACAGTGGGACCATGGTGAATTATTACTTACAAGAGTTACTACTTACAGATTGCTTTTCTGGAAAAGGAGGAATTCTGGAGAAATTTAGTTGATGTATTGAACCCTAATTACTATAAGAACCACTGTATACTGGCGTAGTGCAGACTAAGAATAACTACAGTATCAATTTTTGTAAATCCACTTGAATAAAATTTTATAGGTTTTTCTGTACATCTATACAATTTTTTTTTTTTTTTATATGTATGAATGTACTGTCTGCATGCAGGTCTGTGCACCCGTGTCGCGCAATGCCGCGGAGGTCAGAAAAGGGTCTTGGATTCCCCTGGAACTGGAGTTCTCCCGGAACCGGAGTTCCAGATGGCTCTCGGCCGCCATGTGGGTGCTGGGGATCGAACCCGGGTCCCCTGCAAGATCGGTCGGCACTCTCAACCGCTAGGCCATCTCTCCAGCCCATCATCTATACAAATTTTAACATATTAAATTTTATGATACAGAGCTAGAGTTTGCTGGTATCATTTTCTTGGGACCTCAACTTGACATTTTATCAAAGAGGTTATGTCTATTTTAAAGTGTTAGTCCTGCAGAATTTTTGGAATTCTTAAAATGAAATTAAAGATTAACATTGATTTTTTTCTTCACTAACTGGTCTAAAGCTCCTTGAAGGTTGTTTCTCTTAACTTTAATGAATTATTTCTAGACAAAAGCAATCAGTGTGTATAGAAAATAATTCACATTTCTGTTGAAAAAATTTACATAATTTGAAGATGATTATGCAGATCTTAAAAAGTAAAAAAATTGTTGTCGGTGTTTAAAATATGTGTTCAAAGTTTTGTTGTTATTTGGCCTGGGGAAGGGTTAGGGTAAGTATGTAGTTGGCTAGGCCTCTAAAATTGTGAAATAATAGGCTTGTTTACAAAGTCATTATAATTCTAACTTAATGTACATCAGCATTATTCATGGAGTTGAAGAACAAAATGTTATACAGCTCCATAGTGCCCTAAAAATATGTATTTTCAGTGTTACAAAGTAGGGGCCAAGTTGCATATTTGTCTTCTTACATTAGCTACAAAGGATCTAAACCGTGCAAGCTCTCTGCCCTGTGAACTGCTCTGTAAATTCAGTGGTTGCAGTTGTGTTGTAATAAGTTCACTCATTTTGTTTAATCAGATCTAGTACTCTTAAAGATGATTACATTTTTTTCCTTTTTTTAGATTAGATAATGAAGCTCATTATTACCCTTTATAATGATCAGTTATTCACTTTCTGCTATGACCATTTCATTATTGCACTGATTTATATTAGTTCTATAGCCTGGGTAAATGTCTATGGTCTGAACACTCCAATAGTGCTCTAGACATTATTAGGAAGTGTTCAGAAATATTCTTGGCCAAAATTATAAGTACTTCTGTAGTATAAAGTATGAACTTTTTTCCTTGCTTCTTTTATTTGACTGCATGTTCTTGTAGGTCTCTAAAAAAGTAGCAGACTTAATCCTTGAAAAACAGCCTGCATATGTAAAGGTAGGATGTTCTTTGCTGGTTTTTGAAGTAAAACTTTAAAATTGGTTGAGTGACTTACTTGAAAGAAAATAGAATTATTTTGTTTGTAGTACTATAGCAACATAGTGTGTGTGTGTGTGTGTGTGTGTGTGTGTGTGTATGTGTGTGTGTGTTTTATTTGGACCATTTTACCAAATTGAATGTATGATTCTGTACTGATGTCTTCAGTTATATAAACAACCGATGAAAGTTGCTTTTATGAACTTTATGACAAATACCGTAGATCAGATTAGTAATTTAATAATTGGGCTCAGTGTAAAAATGTGATTTTAAAATAATGATAAAATTGGAACTAGCTCTATAGGTGAATCTCTGTCTTGATCAGAAAGGACAGCATTAGATTTGTAGAAATGGCTTAGTGGGTAAGAAATGCTCGTTAGGTAAGCATGAGTACCCAAGTTCAGATTTTCACACTCATGTAAGTTGGATGTGGTGCTGGAGACATGTCTCAGTGGTTAAGAACACTAGCTGTTCTTGCAGAGGACCTGGGTTCACTTCCCAGCATCCAGATAGTGGCTAATAACCATCTGTAACTCCAGTTGCTGCTTTCTGACCTGTGTGGGCACTGCATGACATGGATACACTTATATACATGCATGCAATACACTCATGCACATAAACTAATAATAATAGCAATAATAAATATTTTTTAAAAAGCTGGATATATATTGTGTACGTGCCATAACTACAGCACTGTGGGGAGTGGAAGATTGCTGAGCTTACTGGCTGCCAGCCTGTCTGTGGGTTCAGTGACAGACCCTGTCTCAAAGGAGTAAAGAGGAAAGGGCTAGAGCAGAATACCCAGGTTACCACATGCCTTTGCACGTGTGCACAGGTGCACAGTTACACTCCCCACCATATGCATACTGCACACATACAAAAAAAAGGAAAGAAAAATAGAGCTTTCAGAAATCCATGGAAGTATCTACCTGTGTTCAGATTAAGGCATTCATTGTCGAAACATTCACCAATTAGTTTGTGAAGTTTTCTTGGGCTGAAACATGGAAAAATGGATGTATTATTGGTATTTATTCCTGCCTAAAACAGATTAGGTTTAGATTTCCTTATAAGCAATACTGTCTACGTATTTTATCATCTATCATTGTGAAAACCAGTTGGAAGTAGTAGTTTTGAATAATTTTTCATAAAATAGACTAACAGTTCTCAAGTTCAAGTATTTTAGTTGCTAGTTCATTTTCCAAGCAGGCTTTTCTTTGAAAAGCACTGGAGCTTTTGTTAGAGCACCATATGAATAAGGAAAAGAGAATGCCTCACACAGTAACCCGTCTCTGTTCTTTCTACAGGAGCTTGAGAGAGTGACATCATTACAGACAGGTCTTCAGTTAGCTGCTGTCATCTGCACAAATGGGAGGAGGTATTGCTTTTGATGATAGTTTGTCCTTTAAGTTCAAAAGTATTTTAAGAATAACTGAAACATCATTGATACTTGAGTTTTTTTTTTTTTTTTAACTATGGCTGTGATTTGTAGAAAAACCTTTCAGCAAGAAAACATATAATCTAAAATCTATACTAGGCAGGCAAATGGCAGGTACCCACAGATCTACTTCAAGGTTACATTGATGACACTAGTGCTTCCTGTGTTATTTGTAGAAAAGAACCAATGGGGATTATTTACCCCCCCCTTTTTTTTTCTCTACCCTGTTACAGGCTATTTTTATAAAGTGTAATAGAAGCAAAACAAATTACTAAAAAACCAAAAGAGGGCTGAAGAGATGGTTCAGCTGTTAAGAGCACTGGCTGCTCTTGCAGAGGACCTGGGTTTGAATCCCAGCACCCACATGGTGGCTAACAATTGTTTATAACTCCAGTTCCAGGGGATCCAGTGCCCTCTTCTGTCCTCCATGGGCATTGCACAATATGAGTGCACTAACATACATGCGGGCAGTAGATGCATACACATAAAATAAAAAAAATAAATAAAACTTTTAAAAAAAGAAAATGGAACTACAGAAAACATATAATAGAGTGCCAGTTTTATTAATGTTTACAAATAATAAGATTATTTGGTAAAATTGTACTGCCTCTTCTCACTTTTTGTAGTCTGCTTATTATGGGTCACTGATACTGGGTTGGCCCAGTCTACCCTTCATGTGTGAGTAGTGCTGGCCTAGATTGAGGCAGTGACTAGTTTTTCAGATAGTTGTCTCACTCCCCATTTTAGTAGTAGCCTAGCTCTCTACCTCACTAATTGCCTAATTGTTCTGAGCGGACAATATTCGTGTAATAGAAAGTTCTCACTGTGACTATTCACTTTTGCAGACACTTGAATGTTGCGAAGGAAGGTTTCACTCAAGCTAGTTTAGGACTTCTGGCAAATCAGAGGAAGCGTCAGTTGCTGATGGGACTTCTGAAGTCGCTGAGAACTATAAAAACATTGGTATGTGGATAAAAAGAAAACATTCCTGATGAGTGCTACCACTTCAGATATCTTAAGGCCCTTTTAAATCTGCCCTCCAAATTTATGTACCTGTGCCTGAAGATTTCATTTGATTTTAAACTATTGATTTTTTTTAATACGAAATACTTTAACATTTGTATTTAATTGCTTTGTTACAGTTTATATTTTGCAAGGTAAACTCTCATTTTCATTCTTCTTAAAAAAAAAAATGGTATGTATGAGTCATCTTTGAAAAGTGCGAACTTAAGGGCTTAAGAGATGGGTCAGTGTAAGATTGCTTACTACTTTTCTTCCAGAGGATCAGAGTTCAGTTCCCTACACCCACACCAGGTGACTCACAAGCCTGTAACTCCAGCTTCAGGGGGATCTAGCACCTCTGGCCTCTGTTTGCGCATTGTGTAGGTGCATGTGCGCACACAATTAAAAATGATAAAAATTGTTTTTTGAAAGTTAAAACCTTTTGTTGTTGAAACAGATTTTTATCTTTGATTTTTGTTTCTTTTCAGCAAAGAACAGATGTGCGCTTAAGTGAAATGCTGGAGGTAAGCTAATAAAGTTTGAAAATTTCTTGATCTTAAATTAATATATAGACATTGGAGTGGACAAAATTCAGATCTGTACATTTCTTGAATTGGTATATGCTGTAAGGAACATTTTCAGTAAACAAAGGTACTTGCACTTTTTTCTGTCGCATATAGCTCATTTAGAAAATCAAAATTGTTTGTGAAAACATTTACTTTGTAGTATTATTGTAATGATGACTTTAGGCTTTTGATTGCACCCAATCCGGAATCAAATTATCATTGTATTTAACATATACTAGTGATTGATGGAATGTGTAGTAATTTTGCTATGTTTGGTATCATATGTTAATTGGTTTTTTGAGTGAGCTGTTGTTCTCTATGATGATAAGGTTTACTGAAGAATAATAGAATATTAAATATTATGGGGAACTTTTGGTTGCTCTCTTCGGAGTGGGCACTTTATGATTTTTCTCAGCCTCCCCAGTGTTTGAATTACATCTGTTACATTTATACATATCCACAGGGAACTATTTTTGTGGTTTTCTTTATAATCATCTTTACTTTAAAGTATTACTGTTACATGAGGGTTTGAGAGAGCTGCATAAAATTCTCATTCACTATTAAATTACTGTTGCTAGTTCATTTTCTAGGTGACAGTATATCCTTAAGTTATTGTGTTACTTTTATGTGACTACCGCAAAATGCCTAGGAAAATAACTGAATAGCATGGAGAAGTCCTTTCAGGGAAGAGTCTCCTCCGGGCTCAGAGACTTCAGTCCTGGGTCACATGGTTCTTTTGTATCTGAGCCTGTAATAAGTAGTGCAGCCTGGCAGATAAAAACCACTCATCTCATGGTGGCGAGGAAGGTGAGAGGAGTGGGGAGGGGAGGAGGAAGAAATGAAGGGCCAGTGTGTACTCAGGGGCACACTCAGTGACCTGTTTCCTTGCACTAGGCCCAGCTTTCTGAAGACTGTACTGCCTCCTGTCAGCACCACAAGCTGGCCATCAAACCTATGGCTGGTGGGCCTTTGGGCAGAGTTCAGTCCAAAATCATGGAGTGACTAATTTTTCTTTTTCTTTTCTTACTGTATTCAGAAATATTTGTTAATTACATGTGGAAGGACTATTGAAGCTTATTTACAAATAGAATGCAAACTATCTTGGCGTATTTTATGAAAATATTGCTGAGAAAAGATACTTTTTTTTTCACATAAATTTATTTTTATTTTTTTAACAAATCTAGACCCGTGTTCCCTCCCATTCCTCCACCCCGCCAGAGCTCATGCATTCTGCCAAACATGCTTTTCATCTCTGAGTAAAGATACCTTAAGAGCCAAAGAAAACCTTCCTTCTGGAGCACCTTCTAATTCTACATGGACTTTGTCCATAATTCATGTTCTCAGTGGGAAGTTGTGTATATTTGAAGGCACAAAGTAGTTTAATATTTTTTCTCTGTATATATTTTAGGCCTGGGGTTAGTGGTGACTTTATATTTTGTTATTTGTCAATACTTAAGAGGAATCAGTTTTTATTCTGTAACTTTTGTTAAGAGTATAACAGGTGTGTTTTATCAGGACTTTTAAGAAAAATGGTTTTTGTCTGATGGCGTCTTCTGCTGTCTTAAGGAGGAGGACTATCCAGGAGCTATTCAGTTGTGTCTGGAATGCCAGAATGCTGCCAGCACTTTCAAACACTATAGCTGCATAAGGTAGGGCAGTATACAGACTGCGAACTCATTCTGTTGTTTTGATTTCGGCATCACATTACAAACAGTGTTAACAGACATTAAAAGTTAGTATAAAGTGCTGTGTTCTAGTTTAACATTCATGTTCATAAATGAGCAGTACAGTGAAATAACTAATAGTTGTTAAAGTATGAAATACCAAGTGCCTCTTCCTGTCACCCCCTTGAAACTTTCCATATTCTTTTGAGTCTGAGTGATGTCAGTTGGTTTTTTTTTTTTGTTTTGTTTTGTTTTTGTTTTGTTTTCATTTCGCTTTGTATACTAGTAGGTAGTAGTAAATCTGCTCCCTTTTTCCTTACATCTCTTGGAAATTCTTCCTTTAAACTTTACCAATTAAAGAAATATTGAGAGTATTATTATTGTAGCTTGTTTTTAAGATCCAGTTGGCTCAACTGTTTGACTCATCATGATGAGTCTTTTGGAAAATGTAACTGGGATTTCAGTTTATATAATAATCATTCCACTGTGTTGTATCTTTTGTCTAAGGTGTGTGATTATAAAATATGGAATTCCAAAATGGGTGCTACATCTTTTCCTATTAGTTATAACTTTATTCAGCTTTATTTGTTTGATTTGATTTTCTTAAAATGAAGGGTTTATATTACTTGTGACAGTACTAGGAGAGTTCTAATCCCTAGGTGCCATCATTCTCCTAAAGACATCCAGAAAAAATATGCAGTATTTTGGTCAAGTAAATCCAGGTTTTTTTCTTTTATTTTTTTATGTGTATGAGTGTACTGTCTGCATGTAGGTTTGTGCACCCATGTCGTGCAATGCCGCGGAGGTCAGAAGAGGGTGCCGAATTCCCCTGGAACTGGAGTTAAAGATGGTTCTTAGCCACCATGTGGATGCTGGGAATCGAACCTGGGTCCCCTGCAAGAGCAGCCAGTGCTCTTAACCACTGACCCATCTCTCCAGCCCGCAAATCCTGTTTTAAATGAAACCATCCCTACCCCAGAATGCAGCCCCTTGTGTCAGCCTTAAACAAATGGCATTGAGTAAAATAACTCACTGATGATACAGATGTTGACTGTTGGTATCTGAAAAATAGAAGAGTTGTGATAGAGGAATGGTTAATACAAATTTGATTTTTCTTTTACTAAATTCATTCATATAATAAAGGTCCTTTCTAACTATAGGCTAATAGCTAGATTATTTTCTTCCTAGGCATCTTTTAAAAATATTTAATGTATTTTTCTCCTTTGGATCATATAATTTGAAGTAACACGCTTTCTGATTAGGATCTACATATGCATACTTGTATAGGACCACTAATATCTTAGTTTGGTCCAGTTAACATTTACACTTAGCTACATTAAGCAAGTGAATAGAGAATTGGCTCTAGTATGCTGAGTATACCTATAAATCCCTCCCTGCCTACTTCTTTCCTCCCTTTCTCCCTCCATTCCTTTCTTTCTCTCTTCCTTTTTTGTTTGTTTTTGTTTTGTTTTCATTGCAGTGGTGGGAATTAAATGTGGCCTTGCACAGGGATTTGGAAATTTCTTTTTTTGTTGGTTTTTTTTTTTTTTTTTTTTGGAGCAGGTCTCCCTTTGTCCCAGCTGGCCTGGAGCTCACTTTGTAGACCAGGCTGGTCTTGAACTCACAGAGATCCACCTGCCTCTGCCTCCCGAGTGCTGGGATGAGTGCTGGGATTAAAGGCGTGCCACCATGCCCTGCATAAGACAGTTGTTAGCTGCCATGTGGGTACTGGGAATTGAACCCAGGTCCTCTGCAAGAGCAGTCAGTGCTCTTAACCACTGAGCCATCTCCCCAGCCCCCTGGAAATTTCTTACATGTTCTGAGTCTTGAGGATGCACAGCATTTATTTTGCTCCTCCTGGTGTATTTTTTAAAATGGTAGTGGCTTGTTTTTGGTGAAACTTTATGAATTTGCTGAATGTTTCTACCAGGTACTTTGCTTTGAAAGTGATGAGTGGAAACGTATCACAGTGTAGTCAGTACAAATTCTTGATGTTATGGAGAATATTATCAAGGCAGGTTTGCATGGAATAGATACAAATAGAACTGGGCCTGAGAGAGAATGTAGTTGCGTGTACAAGTGGAAACATAGCTCTCTGCCTCAAGAAGTTTCCTCTGTGGGCCTTGGAAGGAGAATAGGAGACAGTTAGGCCAAAATAAAAGATGTGGAAAAGAAATTCATGTATCATGAGTGAAATTGTTGTTTAAGATATTCTAAGCAAAACGAGGACAAAAATATATATTGGATTTATAAAAAAGAATTCATAGCCAGGGGCTGGAGAGATGGCTCAGTGGCTAAGAGCCCTGGCTTCTCTTGCAGAGAACCCAAGTTTGGTTCCCAGTAAACACGTGGTAGCTAATAACCATCTGTAACTCCATGTTTTAGTTAGGTTTCCTATTGCTGTGGCAAAACACTCGACCAATATCAACTTGGGGAGGAAAGGGTTTATTTGGCTTCCATTTCCTGTGTCACTGTTCATCACTGAAGGAGTCCAGGTTGGAGCTCCGGGCAGAACCTGGAGGCAGGAGCTGAAGCACAGGCCATGGAGGACACTGCTTACTGGCTTGCCCTCTTGCCCCATGCTCATCCTGCTTTCTTATACAGTACAGGACCCCCACCTGCCCAGGGGTGGCCCCACTTGCAGTGGGTTGGGCTTTCCCACATCACTCAACAATGAAGAAAATGCCTCATTGACATGGCCATGATCCAGCCAGTCTGCTGAAGACAGTTCCCCAGTTGAGGCTCCCTCAGCCCAGGTGTGTCAAGTTGACAAGTAAAACTATCTAGCACACTCCAGTTCCAGGGGATCAGAGGCCTCTTTGGGGAACACACACACACACACACACACACACACTCTACATTTAAACACATGCAAGTAAAACATACATAAAACTAAAAAAGAAAAAATGCATCACTGGCCTTTTGGGGAAAGATTTAGTGTGAGTTGGCTGAAGCATAAGTGGAAAGTGAGGAAATTTTGTGGGGACACATGGAATTAAGGAGAAACTTCAATATTTGAAAATTAATGGGAAAGGGCGAGCTTGTAAACAAAATAGAATATAATATAATGAAAAACTTTGCAAGGATTGACTCTGAAAAGGTCACTGTCTCTTACAGTAGACAAGAACGACTGGAATTTGGTGGCAGGAATGAAGGAAGCAGGTTAACTGTCGAAACTATATTTTCCATTTATTGAAAATTCCATTTTAGCTATGCTAAAGTAAATGTCTTCTATGACAAAAATTAGCTATAGAAAATGTCTGAAAGGAATCCTTATTTGGGCTTTTTAAAGTTACTGGAAAGTGGCTTTTGTGAATTTTCATATTAGTAGACATATCTGTAACAGGTTTTATCAGGCCTGAACTGGAAAGATCTAAATGACAATTTAGATTATCATTGCTTTATTGTAGATAGTACATTGTTTAAGAAGCATGCATTGTTTACCGAGATATGTGTGTAATAAGTGAAGCTTGCCTTTCTCTGTAAATGGATAGCAGTGCATTCCTACATGCTAAGAAAGTCATGGTAGCAAGATCCTACCTTAGCTTCCCCAGGAAAATTGCCAGATTGCTTTGGGTTTTTAGCATGTGATTTAATGAGCGTGAGAGCTGTAGGGAGGGCAGAACCCTGGCTGGGGCTGTTTGATGTGGCCCCAGCCGCTCTCTCCTGACTCACTGCCACTCTCCCGTTCCTACTCTTTATTCTGTCCCTTGTTCCCACTTTGGAGAGTCTAAGTTTGTTCCCTTTTAAAAAACTTATTTAGTTGGGTTTCAAGTGTTGTATACTTTTTATTTATTAACATTTGTATATATTTATGCAGTACAAGGTGATGTGTTTTTTAAATATATCATGGTGTGATTAAATAAGGCCAGTTAACCTATTCATTACCTCAAATTTTAATTTTTGTGATAGAACATTCAAATTTTATTTCTTTAGCAATATTGAAATGTACTGTTCTGAGTCTAGTAGTCTATGGGGAAGTATTTGAGTAGATTATGTGGATTATGTGGTAGAACATAGGGCTGGCACTTGTGGTTTTGAAAGTAGGAAAACCTGCATTCGTATACTTGCATAAGAAAACACTGGCTGTATGTGTAAGAAATTTCACATTAGATGCCTATAGTTTAATACTTGCAATTTAATACCAGAAGGCACCAGTTTTTTGCAAAATGAAAGAAAACAATCATCTCCTCTGTGCTGTATTTCAGCATCTTTATTAAAATATACTGTAATACCAATTTTGTTTACCTTATGACTGACAGAGAACATCTGTACATTATTTGAAATTTCTTAGGTTGATTGACAGGGAGTCATATAGTTGGAATTTAACTGGGAATAGGAATCAGAACATATTTATGTTAAAGTATACCTGAATAAAGTATTTAATTTCTTTTTCACTTGAAATTTATCTAAATTGATTTCAAGAAAAGTTATTTTGAAAGTCACAACTACTTTATTACTTTTTATTTCATTTGAGAGAAACTTCTTGACAGAACCTCAGAGCTCTGTGTACCATACTGGAAAATTTGTGAGATATCAGAAATAACTTGTACATTGAGTAATAATTGAACATTGTTTCTGTTGGGTTATCAGGCCTTGAACTTGTGAGTGTGAGTCCTTGTTGCCTGGGCTGCTTGAACCAAGTTACTGATATATTACTCTGAAGCCCCTTGCATCTTTTATTTTAACTTGTATTCCTCTGTCTCTTCTTCCACATGCTACTGTTTAAAAATGATATTTACAAACTGGTTGTGTGGCATATGCCTTTAATACCAGCACTTGGAGGTAGAGAGGCGGGTGGATGTTTGTAAGATCAGGGCCAACCTGTTGTCCACGGTGAGTTTTATGCCAGTTGAGGTTATAGAGAGACCCAGTCTCAAAACCAACTGACCAACCAGCCAGCGGAACAGACAAACATTTGCAGGTAACAAAAGCCATGTTGTTTATCTGAAAAGGTATTAAATAAAAGTTAAAGTTTTTTCCCTTCCTGTCCTAGTCACCATTTTGTTATTACTCCTTGCTGTAGACCACATTAACCTTGCATTAATTTTTTTCTTAGTATCTTTCTTTATAATTTTAAATATCACACTAAAGTATCTTTTTTTTTTTTCTAATTTATCACTTTACTTATCTAATGCCCCATCTGTCTTCCCTGAGAGTAAAATATCAATAAGAGATTTGAACTTTTTTTTTCTTTTTTTTAAATAGACACTGTCTCCTGTTAGCCCTGGCTGGTCTGGAACTCGCTGTGTAGATCAGGCTGGCGTTGATCTTATAGCACCTGGCTCTGCCTCCCTAGTGCTGGGATTAAAGATGCGTGTGCCATCATGCCCTGATAAGAGATGGGATTAGGTAGACTTCTTTTAATTCTCTTCCTTCCAGGCTTTATTTATAAGACTATTATTTTTACTTGATGACATTTATAATATTTATTTGTTTTTTGCAACTGCAGGTCTTCTCTGCTATTTTAATAGTGTACTTCTAATATATTAACCTAATAGAAATAATTTACTGTACTGTGATTGTATAAATGTTGTCTGCCGAATTAATGATAAGAACTAAAAAAGTAAACTTTGTTCTCTAAGTGAAAATTAAACGCTGTTAGTACGTTTAATTTCTAGTTAGCACTTTTACCTTTCTTTTAGTTTCTACTCAGCTTCTGTCATTTTTATTTGTTATTCCTCTTTTATATATTTTTGTTTTGTTGAAGTTTTGTGTTATTATTTCAGATTTCTATTTTTGATATGTGGGTATATGGGAAGTAAACTTTCATATTCTAAAGTTCTCATAATTTAATCTCATACATGCGATTGAAAGAATAATTTTACTTTCTTGGAAAAGTTGGCAGCATTGCCCAGGTTCACCTCCCAGCTGTCTGAGATACATCTTTGTGTGTTCTGTTTTTTTCTTTTAACTTTAATTATTCAACTCAAAGGTCTTCTGTTAAACTCTAGTTTTTTTTTTTTTTTATTAAGACCTTATAATAAATATTGTAGGTTTTGCAACTCCTAAGGTCTTATTTTGTAGCCTGAAAGTAGCCTTAGATGGTCTAATATAAACAAATCGATGTGGCTGTGTTCCTGTAAAACTTTATTTGCATTTTGTGTTTCTGTGTGTGTATGTATGTGTGTAAGTGAGTGCTATAATGTGTGTGGAGGTCAGAGGGCATCTTGTGGGAGTCATTCTCTCCTTCCACTGTGTGGATTCTGGGGATTGAACTCAGATAGTCAGGCTTGATGGTAAGAGCCTTTACCCACTGAACCATCTTGCTGCTCCCAATATAAAGCTTTTTTTTTTTTTTATGCTTTTATTGATGTTTGTGTATTTCAGACATCATTTTTCGATTCGGTTTAGGCATATTCCCTTTTTCTTTCCCCTCACCCCATACCAGATCATGCATTTTGCCATAAGTGTCCTGCATCTTTCTCTCAGTCTTTTTTTTTTTTTTTTTAATTTTATGCTTAGGAATTCACATTTTCCTCCATTAATTTTATATTACTCTAAAATACAGATACATACTCTCCATCCATATACAGTAATTACAGAGTCTGAAAATAAATGGTGAGTGGATTCTAGAGCCCATTGAGAGATTTACATTATAACAACATAGTTGCCTTCAGGTAAACAGAAATATAACAAAAATGTTGTTCAGCTTGCCTTTCATCTGGGGGATTTGGTGTTATTATCCACAAATGAGGGAAACCATTTGCCGTTTGTTTTTTTCTGGGACTGTTACTTCACTTAGCATATAAAGCTTTATTTAAAACATAGTTTGCTCTGGATTTGGACTGTGATCTCTGATCTGTGCTCTGGAACTAGGAATTCATAGAGTTTGGAGGCATTTGAACATTTAGTGTCCTTAGTAATGGACTCTTGACTATGACAGATTGTGTTCTAGATTAGGCTAGGGATTTCTTAATTAGATTGAGGACAGAAATCTGGCTGTCCTCCCCAGAGTTCTCTTATAGTGTTTTCATACCTACTTTGACATATCATGCAGACACTTCATGGGATCTTGGGGTTGTTGGTCTAGTTTTTCAGTATTTGAAAGTCAGTTTTTCTTTGAAGTCTATAGATTATTCTCTTTTTCCATGAGTAGATTGAAATCTCGGGGAAAAGCTGTAAGTTAAACAGTTTAAAACTTTTACAGAGCACATACATGAAGTATGAATTATGAAGTCCATCTATTTATATTCATTCTAAAAGTTTTAGAACTTGCCTGACCCATATACAAATATGTGATAATTGAGAACCAGGTGTTGAGCATGTGTTAGGATTATGAAACAGTAGAGCTGGAAGTAAGCCTTTTGATTGAGGCTCCCTCCTACAGGAAATTGATGCACTGAGGTACTAGGAGCATTGGCCTGAAGCACATCAGCCTATAGTGCTGATTCTCTCTACCATCTTGTCCTTTTGAATCATCGGCTTTGTCCAAAATTTTCACTTATTTGCTGCCTTTCCAGGGCTAATTTTTGTAAGTGTGTTTATCTTAGAGCAGTTACATAAAGGCACTTAATTATTCATAGATATGTTGTCTTTAAATTTTCTGTATTGATGGCAGAAATGCTCAACAGAATTGCTCATTTTATTCCATTCAGCTTGCAGATGGCTTTTAAAGCTTTTAGCTTTCCATCTTAGAGCTAGTGATTTCTTTTAACCATAATGTAGCTTTTATTTATCAAAATGTTTATGGGTAGATCCTTTTAACATATTTTGATTAATTGACTGAAATGGCTTGAATTCTAAGTGATACCTAAGGGCTTTTTTAAAAGCTGTAGAGTTAATACCCACTCCTTAGTCACTAATTTCTGTATATGTATACTCAATTAGTAGTTAATTGTGGTCAAACTGCAGTTGATTTTGAGAGCCTTTAATAAAATGAAATTGATTTCTAGATTTTGCATTTATAGTCTTTTACCTGCTATTTATATTATCATGTTCACAAAAATAGAATGATGTCATTATAAATAATAACAGTAAAGCCAACAGCTAGGACTACAATTTTGTAAATAACATTAACATCCATTTTTTAGAGACTGAATGAGTGTGAGTAAATTTAGGAATACTTTTTTTCCTCCAAAGTCACAATCTTCCCTGAAAGAGTATGTTTCTCAATTCTGAGGTACATTGCTCCAGTTGTTCTTCCTGTCTGTCATTGGGGCTTAAGCCCCAGGTTAAGGTCATTAGCATGAAGAGGAGGGGTCTAGCTTTAGCTTGTTTTATCTCTATTCTTGCTTTAGCACCTGGAAGTGTGGTTATTTTGTCAAGACCCTGAGTATGGTAGTTTTTCTTCTTTTTTCTTCTTTTCTATCTCTATATCTTTATTTTTAAATGTTTTTATTTTTATGAAGGGGGCATGTGTATGCTACAATGTGCTTGTGCAGCTCAGAGAACAACTTTCTGGAATCCTTTCTCTTTCTGAGTTTATGTGGGTTCTGGAGATTGAAATCAGGTTGCCAGGCTTATGTGGCAACATCTTTACCCCATGAGCCATCTTCTTGGTCCTGTTTTATTTATTGAGGTGAAAATAGGGGCTAAATAATGATTTTTCTTTGAATTTCAAGTTTGATTCAGGAGATACTTATTATCTGTTCCAAGTCAGTTGCTGAATTTAGTCTGGAGGAGTCACTGAGGGATAAATGATAATCCCTTGGCCAGTTGCCCCTTGGAGATGTAGTCCCAGATACCTCTTATTCCATAGAGGAGACTATGAACTGAGTATTAAGTACTTCTACCCTTATGGGAGCAGTTAGTGAGCAGAAGAGGACCTCCCAGAGAGGATGGCATTTGAATTAGTCCTGGAAAGTTAGATGGATTTCTAGTTGTGAACACCTTGGGCAAGAATAAAAGTGGTAAAAGTCTGGGGTTGGGAAAAGTTGGGAAACCACACAGTCCATATGGATAAAGAGTAGGCATTGAAAAATGAATGAGAAATTAGATTTTCATTGGCTTTGTCCTTATTTTAATGGTAAACTACCAAAGGTTTTTAAAGTGGGACACTAATGTGTTTTATTTCTGCTCTATGACCTGCAAACTTCATTGTCTTTAGGAAGCAAGCAGACAGCATAGACTCAGAAGAGCAGGTGGAAGGCCACACAGAGTGGGCCAGGACCTCCCCCAGACCTGGGGAGAACTTGTTCTAGAATAATTTTATTTTAAAAAAGAAAATCTAAGATCTGCTTATAAATACTCCTGTGACTTGTATCTGTGGGTTTGGCTGTATATCTCATACGAATCCTGGTAGAGATCTTCAGTTTTCTAATCGGGCATCTACCTTGTAACACTGATTGTCAAAGGCTATGCTTTTGTTCACTGTCAGTTTTTACTAGAGAATATAATCACCAAAGTTCAGATTCAGCTGAAATAGCATAGGAGAAGCATTATTTATTTTAAAGAACAATCAAATTCCTCTACAGATTTGAGCATTTGTACTTTCTGATTGGTTGCTTTGTAGCCATAGGGTGATCTGTGTGCCTGCATCCTCTGGTCTTATCTCCTTGAAAGGACTGTAAGAAGCATTTGTGAGGGTCCTGTTTTGGTTTATACTGTAAGGGTGGGATTGTCAAGGTTGCTGAGCCTTTGCAAATAAAGGACCTGCTTATAAAACTGTTAGAAGTTGTTCTCCCAGAACCTAATGACATGAAAAATGATTTTCTCTCTCTTTGTATATTCGTTTTTCTACTGTTAGAGCATTAGTGTGTTTTGATGTTATTTGGATTATGTTTTGTGGTCCTACCTGATTGCTCTGTCTTCTAGGAATTTGAGAGTCAAATTTATTATCAGCAGATAACACTAGAAAAAAAACAAGATTTCAGTGTGTTAAAGCTGAAACTTGTACTTGTTCTTATTATTTAAAAAAAAAATCCTGTCAGTCTTTTTTTGTTATCATATTTTGTGATTGGATTTATTTTGTTCCATTTCAGAAACCTTTATTGGCAATGATAAAATGAAATAATGTCAATTATAGATAGGCACCACAAATCTTGTACACATTTTGATTTCATTCTTACGTAGGACCGGCTGAGCTAGACTATGGAGCTACACTGGCCTTTTCATTTCTCCAAGACACTTGTTTCTGTGTGTTCTGTTCCCCAGCCTTGGGACAGTGTCATTTAGGATCATTCAGAAAAAAAAAAATTTTTTTTTGCCTATTCTGCTTGTTTGTTGAACTGTTTTTCACAGTTCCTTTTCCTGAATGACTAAAAGATTCAAGTGCCTGCTTATTCTTAGTTGAATGTCCCTTTTACTGAGTATCTGTTCAAGCCATTTGCTCTTTATGTTCCTGTGTTCTTTCTGTCAGCATTACACTGTCCTCTGGTATAACTCTGACATGGCATTGTCATTTTAACCTCATTCTTTAAGTTTTTCTTGGCTGTTCTAATCTCCTTAAGCTACCACAGAAATTTTAGCTGCTGCTTATTTATTTCTACAAATAAAAAAAAAAGGTCATTTGGATTTTTAATTAGAGGCTCAATTCTTTTTGGTGAAAACTGTTGATGATTTAAGTCTGTTAACATGGTATACACTGTTAGGTTCTTAAGTCTAGTTTATATTAGCTTGACATTATGTTATGTAGCTTCCATTAGTCATAGTCTCAGGTATGTGATCTCACTAAATAGTGTTTAAATTTTATTTTCTATTTCTTTATTTTAAAAAATTATTTTATTATTTTTATTTAATGTGTATGAATGTGTTGTCTGCATGTGTACCCATGTCATACAGTGCTCACAGAAGGCAGAAGAACATGTTGGTTTGCCCTAGAACTGGAGTGACAGACGATGTTAGCCACAGTGTTGGTGCTAAGAATTCAACCCAGGTCCTCTGGAAGAGGAGCCAGTTCTTTTAACCACTGAGTCATCTCTCCAGCCCCAAATTCTTTATTCTTATGATGTAGAAATTAACTTAGTTTTGAAATTTTACTTTTTATTTAAATTATGCTCTTTATCATTAAAATGTATCAGCTTTTAATTTGTAGGTTCTCTGTATACTCTTTAGGATTTTGTATTACATAGTCCCAATGCTGCTGGCCATAACTCTGCCTTCTACTTTCTTTCCTGATGTTTCCTTTTCTTGTCTTAGTTGCTTGCCTTAGTGTCTACTATAAGCATTTGTTGGCTGTTTAGTCACCTAAAATATGTATTTAGCATTTAGTAATTGTTGTTGTTATTATTATTATTATTACTCAGGGTCTCCCTGTAGCCCCATTTAGCCTAGAACTCACTAGGTGGACCAGGTTATTATTATTGTTATTATTATTATTATTATTATTATTACTACTACTACTCAGGGTCTCCCTCTAGCCCCATTTAGCCTGAAACTCACTAGGTAGACCAGGTTGTTGTTATTATTATTTTTTATTATGATTATGATTATGATTATGATTATTAGTCCAGGGTCTCCCTGTAGCCCCATTTAGCCTGGAACTCACTAGGTAGACCAGGTTGTTGTTATTATTATTATTTTTTATTATTATTATTATTATTATTATTAGTCCAGGGTCTCCCTGTAGCCCCATTTAGCCTTGAACTCACTAGGTAGACCAGGTTGTTGTTGTTGTTGTTATTATTATTATTAGTATTAGTATTAGTATTAGTCAGGGTCTCCCTATAGCCCCATTTAGCCTGGAACTCACTAGGTAGACCAGGCTGGCCTTGATTTCACAGAGATCCTCCTGCCTCTCTGCCTTCTTAGTGCCGAGATTTAGTTTCTTTTTAAAGATAAACACATCTGACTGTTGCAGAAAATCATGAGATCAAAGCCAAAGTTAGGTGTGGGGAGGGAGTTTATTTCACACTAGTGGCTAGCCCACCAGCATGAGCTAAACCCCAGAGATCATTCCATAATGGAGTCAGCTGCTTGACTAAGTCTTTGGGGTCTTTTATACCCCTGTGACAAATGCAAGCTACAGGAATGCAACATTCTGTTTTACTGACAATGTAGGGATCACAAAGACTACAGGAATGTGACATTCTGGTTTACAGACAACATAGGGATCACAAAGACTACAGGAATGTGACATTCTGGTTTACAGACAACATAGGGATCACAAAGGCTATGGGAATGTGAATTTCTGGGGAAACAAAGGTTGCTGGCTTCTGTCCTAGGTAGAGTTTGCAGAAAAGGCTCCTATCCTGTATAACCACAGGGAGCAGAGGGAATGGCATTAGGCTGCCTTTCAGCTGTCTGTCCCCATTACCATAATACAGCAAGATATTTTAATAACTAAGCCTATTTTACCATTTACTTCTAATATATTCCCTCCTTTTCACAGACATAATCCCTTATGTTTATTTGAGGGGAACTCTATGGTACTCTTGCCAAATCACCTGAAGTCTAATGGCTTCCACCTGATTTTTAATAAATTTACTGTTATACTTTCCTTTTGGATGTTTAAGTCCATACAGTTAGCCCAGATTAACCAAGTTTTGTTTTCTTAAGGTCAGGTGAGGATCTGGTCCTTGGGCCACTTGGATTTTGAGGGGAGCCCTTGACTCCTGGCCTTTACCAGTTCCATCTACTGAGGACAAAGTCAAGTCTTGCTGGACCTGGCTTCCCTTTGAAGTGTGAGGAAACTTTCCTCTGTGTTGACTTTCCTGTCTACAGACTGTACACACTGAGTCCCTCTGGCCATGTGTCAATGTCCTCTCTGATTGAGAACCTCCATGACCTCTCTGAACAAGAAGACAGGTGGCTCACAGTTAAACAGGACATTTAGAGATCTCTAAATGTACCCCCATCTCTAGTCCCCTGAGAGTTAGTTGACCTCAGAGTGCAAGTAACAAAGTTGTCCTTTAAATCCCTTGGCCGAATTGGTATGGGCATTAACAATCCAGAAAGGCTAACTTCCACCAGCAAACACAATCCAAAAGTTGTAAGATCCTTAAATAACCAGCTCAGATACTGTTTTCTATGAACAATTACTACTCAAAGTTGTGACACATTTAATAGACTCAGAGATAATAGATTTAAAGACACCTAGGGTACCCAAATTTGAGGCCTCTGAATGGATTATCAAATATCTGTTAGGTCTGGGCTTCCCAGAATCCCAAGGGATACAGGTGCCCACTTCCTCCAGAAGCTATCAATCTTCTGACCCCTTCACCTGTACCTGAGGTCCTGCCTCAGGGGTGGGTATGAATGGGTGGATCCCAGCTGCCATCTCTCTCTCTCTGTCTCTCTGCCCCTCTGCCTCTCGGCCCCTCTGCCCCTCTGTCCCTCTGTCCCCCTTTCTGCCATTTTACCCCCTGCCCTGCCCCTGCCTTTGCCCCCTGCCATGCTGTCTATTTCCACCACGTGTCTGCAGGCGGCCCACCCATGCTGGCAGTGCCACATGGAAGTAAAGCATGTTCCTGGCATGACTTAAGTCTCATGTGCCTTTTTATCTGGTCCAGGGCTGGGGGTGTTTGGCCTTTTTATAACCGAACAATATCCATATTTAAAATCTGCATGTACACTTTAATCTGGCATGCCAAAAAAAAACCTAGTTAATTCTGTGCACATAAAGAATGAAAGAACCTTTGAAGTAGCCACTTTGTGTGACAGAAACTACATGAGACAGTTGTGTGTGACTGAGTTACAGGAGATCAATGCACAAGAAAACTTGGACACATGACACACATATTTACATGAATCTCAGATACATGGAAAAACAATTACCATAAGCACAAGTCATAGTTAAATCTTTTAAATCTGGATAAGCTGGGGATCCCTTCCTCCCTAATCTCATAGCAGAGGGACAGTTCTCTCTCCTTCTGATAATCATGATTCAAGTATTCTTACCCAGCATGATCTGGTATCAAGCCACAGAAAGTTCTGTCTCATAATCTCCTGCATACTTTACTTTAAAGTTGTCCATGGCTTCACAGCACTGTGTTATTTCTCATTCTCACATTCATGCACATTCAGAATTTAAGACATTTCCTAGTTAATTCCATTAAATTCCTTGTTCTACCTAAAGGCCCAGCACCTTTGAATCACATGAAAGTTAAAGCGCTCCCCTTTCCTGAATCCTTTTTTACCTAAATGGGGCCAGGGCTTGGGAATCGCCTCCTGACCAGAGGCCAGTGCCATCTCAATCACATCAAGCCTTTGTATGCACCCTCCTGTAGGGAGCGGCCTCAGCTGGCTTCTACCTTTTTATCTAACCTGGGAAGGCTCTTTACTTTCTTACCTCCTCTACTAGCCGGGGCCAGGCCAGGCCCCTCGGGAACACATCATGGCTTAGTTGTGGCCCAGTTTCCTGGGTCTTCATCTCCCTTCACCTGGTGATTGCTCTTGTTTGGGCTCTGCAGCTCTCCCTGGTCTTCTGGAAGGAGATCCCAAGAGGAAATTCTTTGGGGTGCGGGCTTCTCTGTTCTAGGAGCCAAGGCAGCTGCAGGGTCCAGGAGAGGCAGCATCTCTTACCAGCAGTGGGTACAGCGGTTTGATTTTTCTGGGGCCTCCAGAAATGTTGTGGAAAATCATGAGATCAAAGCCAAAGTTAGGTGTGGAGAGGGAGTTTATTTCACACTAGTGGCTAGCCCACCATAATGGAGTCAGCTCCTTGACTGAGTCTTTGGGGTCTTCTATACCACTGTGACAAATGCAAGCTACAGGAATTCAGCATCCTGGTTTACAAACAACATAGGGATCACAAAGGCTATGGGAATGTGAATTTCTGGGGAAACAAAGGCTGCTGGCTACTGGCTGCTGTCCTAGGTAGAGTTTACAGAAAAGGCTCCTATCCTGTATAACCACAGGGGGCAGAGGGAATGGCACTAGTCTGACCCTCAGCTGTCTATTGCCATTATCATAATACAGCAAGTGGCTTTAATATCCAAACCTATTTTGCTCTTTCCACTAAAACTCTGTTTTATTTCACAGTGAGCTGAATTCAAAGCTTCAAGATACTTTAGAACAAATCGAGGTAAGAAGAGTTTTACCATAACTTGAACAGCATTTTTTGTTTTTTTTTTTTTTGAGATTCTTGCATAGTTCAGGTTCCAAATTATATTCTGATGCATGTGATATTATGGGTTTTTGTAGATCACTATACTTAGTCTATTTTCTTTCATTTGAAATATCCATGTATAGCCAGTATTAATCTACTTGTATATTCAGTAATGCTTTTTGAACTAGGAGTCTTAGTATTTCAAGGAAAAAAAAATCTCCAAACTGTTAGTGACAGATGTTTTCATGTTACAGTACATGAAGCTGTAATTGAGGTCTTTGTGTTATAGTTTATGCATTTCTTCTTTTAGTTTAGTGAGTTGATATAGTTGTGAATAATTATTGACTAATCAAAAACCCTCCTAAATTTCTAAACTTCTAAATATCACATACAGTACATCAAAAACTATAGAAATGAAAGGTGCTGGAGAGATGGCTCAGTAGTTAAAAGCACTGGCTGTTCTTACAGAGAACCATGTTAGGCACCATGTGGGTGCTAGGAACCCAGCACCCACATGGTGGCTAATAACCATCTGTAACTCCAGTTCCAGGGGTACCAAACACCCTCTCTGACGTCTACAGACATTGTATACATATGATGCACATGCATATAGGCAAAAACACTCATGCACATAAAATACACATTTTTAAAAGCTGTAGAAGTAGAAAGTAAAAGGTATATCAGGGGGTTGTCTTTTTCTGCTGCTTAAATTCAGAATCTGTTTAATTGATGATATTTACAGTGTATATACTCATTTTAATAAACAACAAGATCTAATAGATATTCCCCTTTATTTTTTCTCTTTTGATAAGGATACTTTAATTATAAAAGTTAAAGTTAGAATCTCAAATGACCTTTTATGAAAGTAGTTCTTGTTCTTAAATACAATTATTTGATAATTGTAAGAATGTTAATAATGTTAATTTATTTGCTAATCACAGAAGCAGCTGCTTTGAAATCTGTAAGTAGGCAATGCCCTGAATATTTTTAGTGAGGGCTTTCTCTTAGCTCAATATTTCTCCACCCTTAATCAGCAAACATTATTCTATGCTTGTTATTTAAAATTGAAATAGAAACCTGCAAAGCAGTACATTAGTACATTTAGGTAGAACGGCTTGACTGAGGCTTGCACTTTCAGAGTCAAGGTTCTGCTGAGAATTTCTTTTTCCTGATTGCAAAGAGATTGCTGTATCATTTTTCCATAATTCCACTCATTCATTTTGTATAATTATATTTTTAGCAGATATTTGAAGAAATACAAAGTTAAGGAAAATTATAAAATAAATATTTCTTAAAAACTCTTATAGTATTTTGTTTCTTTTGAAACTCTAGATATGGGTTTCAAGGCAAATTAGCTGATTTTAATAATGTTAATAAGCTTGATTGTAGTGGCTAATTATATTAATTTAAATGTAGTTTTGACTAATGAATCCAGTGTGGTGGTAAGTAGATATTAATTATAAGGGAAAGATGAGTCTTAATATTTTCTTCTTACTGCCTTGAAAACAGTTTCTTAATCATCTCTTTCTTTAATTATGTAGGAACAATTGGATGTAGCTCTTTCAAAAATTTGCAAGAATTTTGACATTAATCATTACACCAAGGTTCAACAAGCTTATCGGCTTCTTGGAAAAACACAGGTTAGTTTTGAATGGATGGTTGTAATTAGGAACTCATCAACCTTTATGCTTGTTCAAGTCTTAATATTACCAATGTAATAGTCTTACATAGTTTGATTTAATGAAGTGTTTTTTTTTTCATTTTATTTTATGCGTATGAGTATATTGCCTGAATGTGTGTAAGTGCACCCATGTCATGCAGTGCCCACGTAGGTCAGAAGAGGGTGTTGGATCCCTCAGAACTGGAGTTACAGATAATTGTTAGATACCATGTGGGTGCTGGGAATCAAACCTGGGTTCTCTGCAAGAGCAGCCAGTGCTTTTAACTGCTGAGCCATCTGTCCAGTCCAACAGCATATTTTTAGAAATATTTTTTTTATGTGTATGAGTATATGACCTACATGCATGTAAGTGCACCTGTGTTATGCAGTGCCCATGGAGGTCAGAAGAGGGTGTTGGATTCTGTGGAACTGAAATTACAGATGGTTATTAGCTGCCAGGTGAGGGCTGAGAATAGAAGCTGGGTCCTCTGCAAGAGCAGCCAGTGCTCTTATCCACTGAGCTATCATTCCAGCTCTTAAGTGCTAAGCCATTACTTCAGCCCCACAAAGTATATTTTAATGCTGAATTAATATTGGTAACATGGCTATTCAGTGAGTCTTAGAGTGTGCATAAAGTGATTGAAACATTCTAAAACTTTGATTTGGACTGTATATTAAGAAATGTATCTTACATTTGAGGCTTGGCCTACGTAGCAATAAAAAAGGAAAGGAAGGAAGGAAGGAAGGAAGGAAGGAAGGAAGGAAGGAAGGAAGGAAGGAAGGAATTCAAGGGAAGATTATATGTAGTCTCTTTTACCTTGGCTCTTGGTCCTGGAACATGGATCTTAATATGGGGCTTCCTGTGCTCCTAGTCAGGCTAAGCCTGACTTCTTCAAAATGGTATATAAACTGTTGCTTACTGGTTACATTTTATTTAGCAGGTTTTTCAAGTATCTTCCCAGTGCTGTAACTTCCCTTGTAGCATGTGGCTCTGTACACTCATTATCCAAGTTCTTGAAAAACATGAGACAAAGCCATAGATTGAAACTTAATTGTATCTTGTTTGTCCATGATTATGCATTCATTCATTCAACATTTAAACAAGGTAGACACAGCTTTTTTTTTCTTTCTTTTAAACAGTCCTCTCTCTTAGAAGGAAATTTAAGTCTGCTTACATTTTAAATTTTGAGTTATTGTACCTAGTTAATTTTCATGACTTAAACTTTGTCTTGGAAAAAAATGCAAAGAGAAAGACACTTGGCAGTTCTGAGGGACATGTATAAAGACCTTTGAAAATGGGACTATGACTTCGTATTAAATAGTCATTGATACCTGCTAGCTGTATTTCTCCAAGCACCTGAATATAGACCTTCGTGTGTATTATGTTTTGTGAGGGATGCAGATATTATAAGTGAAAATGTTATCAAGTGGTAGAGAAAATGCTACAAAGAAAGTTAGGGAAAGCAAAGAGTGGTGAAAGAACTGATTTAAATAGGTTAGTCAGGGAAGACTTCTCTGAGAAGCTGAGATTGGGAGAATATCTGAACGCTCTAACACTGAGTATCTGGTGACACAGGGATCCAAAGATGTGCTCATGTATGGCATAGTTAAGAGTAAGCAAGGTGAAAACGGGTTATAAAGACAGAACATGCTGTCTCACAACTCACACTTAGAGTGGTTTGATGTCATGGTTATGTGAAAAGTTTTTCACAAATAATCTGTACCATAGGGTAATTCTGAGGATAATACTGGCCTTCATTTGTTATAATTCATGAAGATCCCTCCCCCATGTTCTTTCAAACCAGTTAAACTTTATTTAAGCAGATGAAATTATGTTGTTTATTTTTTTTTCTTTCCATAGACTGCAATGGACCAACTTCATATGCACTTCACTCAAGCCATTCACAATACAGTGTTTCAGGTTGTTCTTGGTTATGTGGAACTGTGTGCAGGAAACACAGATACAAAATTCCAGAAGCTGCAATACAAAGACCTCTGTACGGTGTGTAGTAATTTAATTACTGTTCATGTATCTCTTAGACTTTTAAATCAGTAACTTCCTTTTCCTTTGCACCTACTATTTGAAAGTGCCACAAAAATAAAAACAAACAAGTCTGCCAAAAGCTTTTCTTTTCTTCAGTATGGTTCTTCTCTTCATAGAGCTGCTCTATTGACTGCACTCTTTCCAAGCTTTGACTCTTTCCCCTCTCTGCTCTCCATTCTCTTCTGCAGTTACGTCTTGGATGTTCCTAAGTGGTCGTCTTTGTTCAGTCTTCCTTTGGGTATTCATGTTGTCTCTGTCAGTAACTGTAATAATCTTTTTCTTTTAGTCTTTAAAAACAAACAAAATAAACAAAAAAGAGCAACTTGGGCTTTTAGGAAGTAAACCCTGCAGTGTCTGTTTAAAACTAGGTCTGGCTGGAGGGTAGCAGAGAGCATGAGGCCAGGATGATGATGAACTATGGGGCCCTGGTGCATCATTTACAAACCCAGGGAATGTCAGGCTGGGCCAAAACTGCAGAGGAGGAAAGTCATGCTTCCTATTCTTTTATTTTGAGACATATCACTGTGTAGCTCAAGGAGGCCTTGAGCTTCTCATCCCCTGCTGTAGCCTCCCAGGTGCATGTTCCACCATACTCTACCTTTTTGGTATCTCTTAAGAACCAAGTGCAGTTTTGAGGCAGTAGGATAGAAGAACCTAGGGAGAACAAGGCCAAAGTTGTAGATTTGGGAGTTATCAACACCTGCTTGAAGTTATAGCTATGAGCCTAGATAGGAAGATAAGGGAAATCGGATATAGATGATGAAATCATTAAGATTTTGTGACATTCTGGATTTAGGTGATAGAAGAGAAGCTAAAGGCATCTCAGCTAGAGCAGCTGGCAGAGTAGACTGTCAGCGATGTTGATGTCACAGCAGTATGAAGGAAGCAGGTTTAGGGAATGACATAGGAGCCTGAGTGCAGTCAGTGATCTGTGCAGGAGGCCATGTGATTGCACAGTGTAGAGGCAAGTTTAATGTGGTCTCTTTCCAGCTTGGACTTTACTTGAGACATTGTGTGCAGCTTTTCAAGTGTGAACTCAGGAAATGACAGTTCTTGAAAGTAGATAGTTATTTTTTGTAGTTGTATTCACGAATTCATATGAAAAGGAGTCTTCATTCAGCAAGTAGGTGAAAAGTATAGCATATTTATAGACATGCGTGTGTGTGTGTGTGTGTGTGTGTGTGTGTGTGTGTGTGTGTATCTGTCTTTCTTTTGGGAACTGGAGAAATTTTCTTTGAGCTACAGCACGTTTTCTGGAAGGGCATGATTATATTTGATATATTAAGATGTTTAATAATGATGAGTATTAATGTGGCTGAAACGTCTTTAAAATAATTTTCTAAATCAGGAGTACTGTTTTGTTTTATGGTTATTAATTTTAAGTGTGATAAAGTTGCATAATTACATAGTTATTCAATTTTAAATATATCCATCTTGGTATTTTTTAAATGTTTATTTTATTAATCATATTTTTAGTTGATAGTACAAATACTGAAACAGTTGCCTTTAATTGTACTAACATAAGCATATCATTGATAGATGCAGTAGTAAAACAAATTACTACTGATTAGCAATCTTTCTGTGGAAGCTAATTAAAATTACAAATTAAAAAAATCATTTTAAACAGATGAGATTTTGAAGGTCCAGTCTGTTTGTGCTGGTTAATTCTGATTCTTGTGTCTGTGCATGAATACTGTATGCTTGCATATGCTTTTAAAAGTCAAAGGCTGGGCTGGAGAGATGGCCTAGCGGTTAAGAGTGCCGACTGCTCTTTCAGAGGACCTGGGTTCCATCCCCAACATCCACATGGCGGCTGAGAACCATCTTTGACTCCAGTTCCAGGGGAATCCGACACTCTCTTCTGACTTCCGCGGCATTGCATGACATGGGTGCACAAACCTACATGCAGTCAATACATTCATACACATAAAAAAAAAAATGAAATTAAAAAAATATTTTATCTGTATGGGTATATTGCCCATATATATATATGCACCCATGTCATGCAATACCAGTGGATGTCAGAAGACCTACATGCAGACAGTACATTCATACACGTAAGAAATAAATACAGTTTAAAAAAAATAAATAAATAAAAGTCAAAGGCTTCTTGAGAAGGACCTCTGCATTCAAATCATAAAACTGAAAGTTGTTCTTCAAATACCCTTTTTTATGAATGAAAAGGCATTACCATATTGTATTTCTTTTGGATTTCTGTCATATTTTTTAAAAGGTGATGTTAAAATGACCTTCTGAAATAACTGTGTATTTAAGTTACCAGATAATGAATCATTGTGCATTTTCATTTGAGTACATGCTTCTCCAAATTAACCCTAAAAGGGAAATTTCATGGGGTCCCACCTCTAGATGAAGCGCTGCAGGCAATCAAAGGATGCTGAGGTAGGGAGAATCAATTTTCTCTAGGGTCTAGCTCCCTGAGAGGTTATCTAATACCAAGTGGGCAGCCCCAAACTCAGGCCCACATGAGCACTAAATGGACTCAATGTATTATATATGTGTGTTATGTATATTTATAAATGCATGTATATGAACAATAATCAAGAAGTTGAATTTTAAGAAAAAAAGTCCCCCTAAAAACTTCTTGTATATCAGTACAAAAGTGGCCATATATGTGTAATAGTAAGTGAAGTATGTATATTGACTACTTTACTCCTTTATCAGAACCAGTGCCTAAGAAAACAGACCACAGATTGTAATATGCATCACAATCTTCACCTTGTTGTGGTAACTCTTTTCTTCAAAAGAAATTCCTGCTTGAAGCCACAGTAATTTCCCTGCTGTTTACCATACTTCACCAAATCTGCTTCAGCTCATGTTTTAGCAGGAGTTGATTGCAAACCAGAAACGCAGCACCTGCATGTATACTTGTGTGTTTTCTATGATGAAGCTCTAGAAACATGTTATTTCTGTTATTTCTCTTCAGTTCAGTTTATTAACTAGTTGGATGATGAAAAGATACAGACTTTATTTATTTTTTTTTTCGGTCCTTTTGAGATGGGGTCTCCCTGTAGCTCCAGCCACAGGAAATCACTATGTATTTCATAACTTGATTCTGTTGAAGATGATGGCTAGCTCAAGAAAGTAAAAAATCAAGGGGCCTTTTGAAGTTGAAAAGTAAACTGATGAAAGTTCAAACACATTTTCTTAGTGTGAACAAGTAAGGCTCTGGAGTGGCATCACCCAGGCTAGGGAGGCACTTCAGGAGAGTCTGGTACTAAAATGTGAAGTTCTTGTTTGGCAGTAGGGAATCATTTGAGCCTCTGGGTAAAAGTGAATGTTGATGGTCATTGTGTGAGAGCAGGTAGAGCCATGGGGTTTGAGGAAAGCCGGAAGCCACAGAGTTCCCTATAGAGGAACTGGAGGGCGGGGCGCTGGCTGATGTGCTCTGGAAGCAAGATGGGCAAGCCTAAGCATTTTGCAGTTCATGGCACTGTATTGTAATACTGTGAAGGAACTACTTAAACTTAAATTGAGTTTTAGACATTAAAAATTCAGATGATTGAAAAGCACAAAGTAAAAGGGAGGTAGACTTCCCTCTAAACAGGAAAAAATATGCTTCTTTTACTTGGAAGAGATTGGATATGAAGAGAAATCATCATCTGCCTGCTTTATTCATGGCATTGTTGTCACCCGCTTTCAGATGTCAGCCTAAGTGAGTAGGAGAGGGATTGAGCCAGTTAAAAAAAAAGATCCTTCTTGTACAGTGAAATTGGAGGCAAAATTGGTGTCTCATTTTTATTAACTCTAATAAACTTTCTCAAGCTTCGTAAGCCCAGTGGTATCTGTCTGAAACTATTATAAATTCTCTACTGTTTGTTTCCATTTAACATTGTTCTGCTTTTAAAGTGTGGCACACAGCTGCCAGTAGAAACAAAATAATTTATTGCCCCCAAACCATTTGAAACCTCCCTAAACCCTTATGCTTATTTTGATACCATTCTTATATTTAAATATTGCCTTTTACTGTCATTTCAGACAGCATGTTTTATCACTTACACTTTGAAATATATATATTCTTATTATACATGCTTTGCTTGTATAGTATTACCTGTTTGACAAAGGCCATTTATTAGCAATTATGAAAAGCCAAGACTGATTTTAAAGAAGTTCTTTCTGTTGCTAGTCATTTAGATATAAGTGGGGATCACTACACTGTACTTCCAACTTTGACTTTTTGTTTGTATACTTATGGAGCATTAATGTCAAAATGCCTAATAATTGAGGGTGACGATTTTTCCCTATAAAGATGTTTGTTTTTAAGTCAGGAATCCAGTCAAGTTCAAGGAACATTTGCCAAAAGCTACTGGATGCACTTTTTTTGTATGTGATTTATTTATGTATTTAATATTTTTATTAAAGCTTTGTGCATTTCATACATTTCCAAATCCAATTTAGACTCATTTCCCCTCTCAGGCCCCCCACCCCACCCGAGCTCATGCATTCTGACATACATGTCTTGCATCTTTTCCTCAGTCTTTTTAAAGTTTTTCTTTGCAGAGGTTTACTGTTTTGGGCAGAAGTTTACTCCTTCAGTCAGTTCTTTGACGCAGTCCTTTTGTTGTTGTTGTTCCCTCCAATTTGTATCGCTCTAAAATATGCATATATATATGTGTATATATATAAATCACACATATACCAAAATTATGATGTCTGAAAATAATCTATGTTAATTCACATTTTAAGAATTCACATTTTTCCCTTTAATTTTATATTACCCTAAAATATGCATACATAGACCATAGCCCAAAATTACAGAGTCTGAAAGTAAGTGGTAGGTTAATTATAGAGCCTATTAAGGGATTCACATTTTAACTGTACAGTTGTTTTCAGATAAAAAGAAATATAACGTTAACTTTGCTTAGTTTGCTTTACAACTAGGAATTTGGTGCTAGCCTCCACAAATAAGGGATACCATTTGTTGTTGTTTTTTCTGGGACTGTGTTATTTCACTTAGCATAATGGCTTCTAGTTCCATCCATTTACCTTCAAAGTTCATGATGTCATAGATTTACTTTTTGAATCTATCAAGTGTCATAGAGATTCTGGCATTATGTAGGAGTCATGGTCGAGAAAGTGATACAGTTTGACCCAGCTCTATGTTCTTTCTGCTGTATGTTGAAAGCTCTGTGTTTTCTTGTGGTTAGGAGGTACTTATGTACAACTTGGTAAATACAGATGTAGAGACTTGCAGTAGAGGAAGGTATCTTACAATGCTTTCCTATATAGTTATTCAAGGTCAGAGTTCAGTCTCCACATAGGTGTTTTTAAAAAGGTCACTGAGCCTAGTGCTGTTTTGACCAGCAGCATCTCAGACCAGTGGAACGCCACTTTTCTGATGACACTAAGGACCTTGTACAACCCTGTGCTGGACTTTTTTTTTTCTCTTTAAAGAATATTTCTCTGTCTCTGTCTCTGTCTCGGTCTGTGTGTGAGTGTGTATGAGTGTGTGTGTGTGTGTGTGTGTGTGTGTGTAAGGGAACTGTGGATTTTGGATCTTTGTAAGATACCAAGGCATCTGTGTTTGTTGCATGTGAGTAGAGTGCCAAATCTAAATATGAAACAAGAATCAAAAAATAGCTTAAGGACACCCCTAGGAATTCCCATTTTGATGATTTAATATCAAAAACTCTCTTCCTGAATACCTGTATTTAATAAATAATAGCCATTTCTTACTCTGTTTTTTTAAAGATTTCTCACTGGCAGTCTCTTATGTACCAATTCTCATTGAAGCCACTGAAAATATACTCTTTTCTTTATAGTCTTCAAGTTCAGAAAGGCTGCTATCTTTTTGTCTGGATTTACATTGTACTTTGCAAACCACTTACTGTTTGCTGTTTATAATCAAAGCTAATATGATATGGCGTTGCTTTTGTAAGTTGATTTCTTCATTTTAATTATGATGGGGTAGGTTCTTGGAGATCATTAATAGATGGAAGGTATACAGGCTTTCTCCTGATAGTGATGCGATGGGAGGTCAGATATGTGGACTTTTGAAGTGTTTAATCAGGATTAGAATAAGGAGTCTGTTGCTCAGGAATATGTAAGTTCGGTGGAAATGTGTGGAGCTTTTTGCCTTGTAAGAGCCAGGCTTGAGGCTCTCCAAATCCTGCACTGGAGGATATTTGCTACTTTTTGCATTCACCAAATTTATGAGACATATGTATTGTATAATGAGTTTTGGATTTTTTTTCTCTAAAAGTTACATTTTTTAAAATATCCTTTTTTGTGTTTTTGTATGAAAAGTCTTCCTCAAAGGCTCTACATTTTTCTTTGCTCACTGTATTACCTGTACTGAAGGGGAAGCTGTAGAACACAGAGAAATACTGATAAATTTAAATTTCTGTTCCCCATCCTTAGCCTAAGAAAATTAAAGACATGATTTAGTTCCTTGGGTGGTGTTTCACTGTGAATATTGAGATGAACTTAGGACTGTCATTTCCCCTCCTCCAGGTTTTCCTGGTCTTAGCAAACAAGTCACCCAGAACTGGAGCTGTGTTTCAGTTCCAGGCCATTAGTAACTGATGACTGACCTAAGCGAGCTATGACATAGGAAGATCCAGGTTCCTCTGTCTCTTTTACAGAAGTTGAAACAGATCCAAAGTGGTTTGTTGTCCAAGGTAAAGTGATTGGCAAGACTGGCAAGCAGTGCCAGTCAGAACCAGAGCCTCCAGTTCCTCTGGATCTTTCCCATCATGCTTTGCAGAGCTGAAGATTTGATTTGGGGGATGGAGCGTAGGTGGGTAGAAGTTGTACAGGCTATTAATTGAGACATTCAGGTCTTTTTCTTTGCCTGCCTATATTTTATGATTGCATATGTAATGATTTACCTATTTTTCTGTTTGTTTTGACTATCTTTGGTTGTGGTTTATCCATGCCTATAATAATACGGTTTTCAATGAAATCTGGAAGAGCATTTTTAAAACATTTTTATTAATTCTTTGACACTTCCTTTTTACAATTAAGGTACAATGCTAATTACATACACCCCTAACTCCCTCCCTACTTTCCCCAGACTCCACCAGCACATGCCCCTCCCATTTTCATGTCTTCTTACTTTTTTCTTAAATTTGTAATTCATTGTGTGCAGTCAGTGCTGCCTGCATATACCTGCGACCATGGTCCCAAAGAAAAGTGATTCCCTTCCTCAGCAGCCTTCAGTTGCCAGTGGCTCCTCAGCTAGTAGTAGAGCCTCATGAGCTCCTCCCAGTGCATGCTGCAGGTATTGAATTAGTTGGCCTTATACTACGTAGGTAATCCCAGTTGATAGGAGTTTGTTAGTGCAACAGGCTTGCCCTGTTCACACGACAGCATCTACCAGCACTCCTTTGTCCTCTGGCTCTTTCCAGGCCCGCCCTGTCAAGACAACAGCATCTACAGCACTCCTTTGTCTTCTAGCTCTTTCCCTCCTTTCTTCCCCCTCTTTTGCAGCATTCCACTAACCTTGCAAATATTGATGTAACTGCCTCATTTTTCACTTACTGTCAGCACTTTGAACTTCTGCACTGACTGCTGCCCACTGCAGAAAAAAGTTTCTCTGACCAGTGTTGAGAAAAGCACCAATATATGGGTATAAATATATTTAGAAGGCACTTTGACAGCATGTCCATTTAGAAAAATGGCAGTACTAGTTTTCCCCTGCCCAGGCCTCTGACCTCCTCAGCTGGAGTTTTGACCAGGTATAAATTCCCTTCAGTGGAATAGGCTCAGATCCAGTTGGAAAGCAGGGTTACTTCTTATAACCATTATGCCACTACTGTACCTGTATGCACATCTTGCTTGTCAGGTTGGTGTTGCAGTGTGCGGCATCTTCTGGAGAGAAAATTAATTGATGACTTTCCTCCCTCAACACTGAAAGGTAGCCAGGAGGAAGAAGGTTCCAGGTCGGTTCTGGCTTTATTTTAGAAGTGCTTTTCATGAATAACTAGAATTATGATGTACAGATTGTAGGTGATATTTTATTTCCTGACTTGTGGTTGTTGTTGTATGGTTTTTTGTTTTTTGTTTGTTTGTTTTGGGATGGGGTCTCATTATATAGCTAGATGTGAACTAGTAATTCTCCTGTCTCAGCCTTCTGGGTACTAGGATTATAGGTGTAGGCCACCATGCTTGGTTTGCAAATGATTTTAAGAAGAAGCAGTTGTGAGACTAGATGGCAATTGCTTGAAGAATATAGTGGAAATGGTCCAGTATTAACACAAACTGACAGTTATTGCCACCATAGTTTGGAAGCGCAGAGCTTAACATATCAGAAAATGTGTGTGTGTGTGTGTGTGTGTGTGTGTGTGGTGTGTGTAATGTCTTTTAAAAATTACCTCATTTTCCTTTCTTACTTAAATGTATTTATCATATTTATTTAGTAAAATGCTCTCTACAGTTCTATTTTAGAATATGAATTTAGGCAGGAATTATCGTACTCTCTGGTGGTAAATATGTTATACTATTATGCTTGTACAGATGAATGTTTTTAAAAAATTTGCATTCTTTTGGAAGACTTTTAGACAAGATCGGTGGTTTGGCTGGATCTGCAAATCATTTATACTTGAATTAGTGACAAAAGGGCTTACTATAATTCTACCATATAATTTTAAGCTTTTTTTTTTTTTTTATACAAAAAAAGAAAGCACCTCACAGATAGATTCATGAGTATGTGCCTTGCTGCATCTGTTAAATTTCAGTAAACTTCAGTAACATTGGATAGAGTAGAAGGTAGTAAGTCTGAATTTTAATTTTCTGGTTTGATAAACTGTGACATACATTGTAGAAATTAATTGGTGGACTGTAACAGTGATTTGTGTAGTCCTACTGTTTGCTTGGGAAAAATATGACTATTACTACCTTCCTCCTATCTACCAGAAGGAATGTTAGGGAAATACTTAGATTAAATATATTTGTACAGTATAAATGCAAATTTATGCAAAATTGAGTTTTTTTTAAGTTTAAAAAATTGTCCTGGAGAGGGGTTTCTGAGTTTGATTGCTGATTTGCAGCCTGGAACTTTTTGTGAGTTTTATTTTTCTTTGACATCTGTTTTTAACATTTTTCTTAATCTTATTTATCAGCATAAGGTTTTAATGTGTGGGAGAAGAGTCAAGTATGATTTGCTAAAATAAACCAAGGAATGAAAACCGGTTCATAAGATAGCAGTCTTATAAATTAAATTAAGCATGAGAAATTATCCCAAATCATTTTTCATAATTGTGTAGTATTCTTTTCTGTGTATGAATGATGATTTCTCCTGCCTATCATGTTTGGAGATTTAGATAGACTTCGGCATTTTGCATTACATGCTTGGTTTATGTACATCAAGATTAATGTCCAGAACTGAGGTTGCTGGATTAAAGGGAAATACATGTGCTTTTTGATTAGATGGTGCCTATTCTGTCCTTAAGATTGTATCATTTTACACTAGCAGTGCATCAGAATGTGCCTTACCAGCAGAGTATGTGAAGTCAGGACCATGCACTCAAGTGGTGAAGTCATGTCATAATCATTAATACATTTTTCTGATGGGAAAAGGGGCTAGTGTGAACTGATTTTACTCCAACATGGACAAAAATGAGTTCATCCTTACAGGGAGAATGAAGGGAACAGGAATGTAGGTGGCAGGGATGGAGTGGAGTCAAGAAGTGGGAAACCCACCCGCAAGTGGGAAGGGAGGTGTAATTAGAGGAGTCCACTGCCACCCTGCCCTGGGATTTTTAGTCTTTTTAAACTGCTAAACTTTGTTGCTGTTCCTGTTACTGAGAGGGAGGCCTTGCTACACTGCCCAGGCTAGCCCTGGACAGGTTCACCCTCCTGCCTCCACCTTCCAAGTAGCTGGGACTACAAGTACACATATTGCTACACACAGCTTTTCAAACTCTTTAGAATTCTTTATAGATATGGGATATTAATTCTTCATGTGAACGAGTATGTGTTTCATTTTTTTCAAGTTTATCATTTGTCTTTGATTTATATGGTAGTGTTTTCTTAAAAATTCTGATTTTTATGTACCAAAATTGTGCCAAATTTTAGTTTTATTAACTTCTGAATTTCAAATTGTACATAGAAGAGCTTTCTGATATCTGGGTTAGAGAGGTAATAGCCGATAATTTCTTTTAGTGCTTATATAGTTTTAGTTTTTCTATTAGATCTTTTCTTTGGAATTAATTCTTATTTATGGTTTGTGAAGTGTGTCTGTCTTTTTCCAGGTGACTGTCTAGTTGTATCAACACTATTTATGAAAACATCTGTGTAGTGATGTGGGATATGGTCTCCATCACAGGCTAGATTTTTATCGGAGACTGGATATATTTCTGGACTTTTAAAAATTGTTATCACAATATGATTGTAATCAGAACGTGTTAATAATGTTGAAACATCCTGCCCCAAAATAAGCTTGTCTTTCTGTTTGCCCAAATCTTTTAAGTTTTTTCATAGTGCTTCATGATTTTCTTCATGAAGTTTTTGAACATTTGCACAAAGATTATCTTAAATATTTTATCTCTTTAATTGTAAATTGGGTTTCTCATTCAGTGTATCTAAATGATTATTCATATTAATATTACTTTCACATGTCATTTTATAGTCTTGTGATTTTGCTGAATTCTTACTGAGTTCATTGGTTTTGCACAATTCAAAGAATTGTGTCGTTAGTAGATTTAAGGTCCCCTCCCCCCCAATTATTTTGCTTCTAGTTATTTAACATATTGGGTGTTATCTCCAAAACTCTGTTAAATAATAATGGAGATAACAAGTATCCCCAATATTTTCCTGACCATAGTGGTTATGTTTTAAGGAGTGCCTCATATTAAGGAAATATGCAGCCAATCTTAATTTATTCATTAGTTTTTAGTTAGGGATGTGTGTTGAATAAGATCATCTTCTCTTTTTTAGCATCTGTGAATTAAGCATTTGTTTTTTCTTTGTAGACATATTAATAAGGCAGATATATTAGTCTGTTTTATAATATTGAACTGTTTGAGCATTTTTGCCATACACCCTATTTAGGCCATCTGGAGCTATTTCTTGGTTCAGTTTCAGAAATTTGACATGCTTACACAAAGTGTGCTAAGGCATCACAGTGTCTGTGATTGCTAAATGAATTTTTGATAAATTAGTTTTGAGAAGGGAGAAGTTATTCTTGGTAGAACAAGATTTTTGAGGGTGAGGGCAGTGAGTATCTAGACCCTGAGCTCAGCCATGAGGTAGTGTTCTTCCAACAGCTCTGTTCTACTAGCTGTTTCCTACCTTTGATCATTTTATTAGTAGAGTCACTTGTAATGGGTTGATCACAAGCTTAAAGAATTTAGAAAATCTTACTGATAGCACAAATACTGCCTATGACAAATGGGAGCCTACAAAATAGAATAGGAAAGAGAAAAAAAGCAGCTAAGACCCAACAAGCAAGATGGGCAAAAGGCCCCGTTCCTTTCCAGAGGTAGAAAGTGGGGGTAGCGAGGAGTCTGTCCATGAATTCCCCCTTAGGGAGATTTTAGAATCACATACTGTTACATAACTTTGTATATGTAATACCCTACTTTAAAATTTTACTTTACTGTCCATTATGGAATAGCTATAGAATTTAGTGATTGTCATAGATCTTTTCTCATTTTACACAAATAAAATAATTGAGTTGTAAATACAGTGAACATTTTTCTAGCTGTGACTCAGGTCCAAGGATAAATATAAAGCCATAGAAGGATGTCTTTGAAAAAGTATACAATATATTTACAATCTTGTTTGAGAGCACTTACCAATTCAGTAATTTCTTGAATATTCTTACTGGTTCTGTGACTGTTATTAGTAATCAGTAATAAAAAATGATGTTGAAATGGGAATTACTTGAAGAAAATCTTTTTTTTGGGGGGGGGGTGCAGGGGTGTTGAGACAGGATCTCCCTTTAGTCCCAGCTGGCCTGGAGCTCGTTATGTAGACCAGGCTGGCCTTGAACTCACAGAGATGTGCCTGCCTCTGCCTCCTGAGTACTGGGGTTAAAGGTATGTACCACCATGCCCAGCTGAAGAAAATCTTTTAACATTCATTTCTCTTTTTTCTTACAGTATGTCAGTAGAATAAATTTCCTAATCATAATTTTTTAATTATTATTTTTGTTTTTTATGTGTATGAGTGTATTGCCTGCATGTAAGTACACCTGTCACACAGTACCCACAAAGGTCAGAAGAGGGTGTTGGTCCCTTGAGCTGGGGTTATGGATGGTTGTTAGCTGCCAAGTCAGTGCTTGGAACTGAACCTGGGTCCTCTGCAAGAGCAGTCAGTACTCTTAACCTTAATCATAATTTTGAATGAATTTGATTAATAATACATTTTATATTGATTATCCTCAAGTATTTAAGTAAATATAACAATCAGAAATTGACTCTTCTCACTTTCTACAGCATGTTACACCAGACAGCTACATTCCATGCCTGGCGGACCTGTGCAAAGCATTGTGGGAAGTCATGCTCAGCTATTACAGAACCATGGAGTGGCATGAGAAGCACGGTGGTGAGGAGGCTGAGCCACTGGCTGGTGCGAAATGATTTTGATTTTATTTTAAAATTGAGCTATAAAATATACCCCATTTCTGAGTAAAAATAATGAGCAGAGACAAGACGTGCTTTAGGGTTCAGGGTTTTCAGTGACTGTGCATTAGATGCTCAGCAAAGAAGATCATTTGGCCGGCAGAAGCTCCATTACCTTTGGGGATTAACTGGGCCAAAGGATTTTTCAAAGGCTGTTCCACCACTGGACCCAGCATCCATTCTATTGGTTTTGAGGGATACATACTGCTGGCCTCAGGGCTGAATTATTTTGAAAGCACTTTTTTAATTTCAAATTTTTATTATTTTTGTTTTATGTATATGAGTGTATTGCCTATGTGCATGTAAGTACACATGTGTCATGCAATGCCTGGGGCATCAGAAGAGGGTGTTGTATTTCCTCAGAACTGGAGTTACTGATGGTTGTTAACTGCCATGTGGGTGCTGAGAACTTAAGGTTGGGGTCCTCTGCAAGAGCAGCCTGTAGTCTTAGCTACTGAGGCGTCCCTCCATATAGAGCCCCTGGAAAGACTTGTTTTAAATCTTATTTATTTGTTTTTATGTGTATGAATGTACCATCTGCATGTAGGTTTGTGCACCCATGTTGTGCAATGCAGCAGAGGTCAGAAGAGGGCGTCAGATTCCCCTGGAACTGGAGTTAAAGACAGTTCTCAGCCCCTATGTGGGTGCTGGGGATCAAACCCAGGTCCTCTGCAAGAGCAGTTGGCACTCTTAACCGCTAGGTCATCTCTTCAGCCCTGGAAAGACTTTTGAAAAAATATTGCTTTGGTGTTATTAATTACAAACTGGATAAGATATTCATCTCTTTGGGTTAACAAGGAAACCAATGCCAAATATTTTTTATTAATTTATTTGCTAGTTTTCAGGTTATGAAACTAGATTTTTAAGAATTTATTATATTGCTACTTTACTTCCTGAAAACAGAGGAAGATTTAGTGTTATGAAAATTAAAAATAGCTGGATGTGGTGGCATAGGCCTTTAAACCCAGCACTAGAGAGGAGGCAGTCAGATCTCTAAGACTGAGACCAACCTGGTCTATATAGCAAGTTCTAGGCCAGCTGGGGCTAGGGAGATCCTGTTAAAAAACAAACAAACAAGCAAGCAAGCAAACAAACAGAAGTTAAAATGTGTGTGTGTGTGTGTGTGTGTGTGTGTGTGTGTGTGTGTGTGTTTTTTCCTGAGCTGGGTTTGTGGTTAAGAGCACTGGCTACTCTTGCAAAAGACCTGGGTTTGGTTTCCAGCACCCACATGATGGCTCACAACCATCTTTAACTTCAGTTCCAGAGGGTCCCATGCCCTTTCTGGCCTCCATGGGTGTTGCACCCTTGAGTGCACTTATATACATGCAGCCCAAACATACATTGAAAATAATTTAAAATATTTATCTTTGTATGAAAAGTAAATCTTTATGTTGTGTACAGATAAATAATAAAAAACAAGAAATTCAAATATTTATTAGGCATTCTATTTAAATTATATATCTTAAGTGATCTTTTTTGAACAGTAGCACTTAAACATTAAGTAAAACTCTCCAACTGTAGTTAAGATACATTGGTCTAAGCTGCTGGGTTCCTGGCAGTTAGATCCCAGGAGTGCTCAGAGGTGGACTGTGGATGAATTTGTTGTCTGGTTTTGCAAGAAAGTGTCTTTTCTTATTAACCATTAGGTACTTGCCTAGCCTGAGAGGAGATAATAGCCTGTTAATATTTACCTCACTAATTTTAATATAAAGTACGTTTGTTTTTTTCAGGGGGATATTTATTTTGAGGAACAGCATTGATCTTATCTTTTAGACTGGATATTGTAAGATTGTTTATCTGGAATGATTAATATTATTGCCTATTATGGAAAAATAAAATTATGAAGAATTACCCCACTGTGTGCATAGTTCTGCATTCTATTCTTTTTGCTGTGTATATTAGTTGAGCTAATATTATTGAGCTATCCAATTGAGCTCATTGGATCATAATGCCCAGGCACTTCCTGTCCCATTTCTAGAAGTGACAGTGTATGGCCTGTGTCCGCACTGCCTGAATTAGAATCCTAGCTCCAGTCCCGTGTACACTGAGTGGTCTCAGGTATATTTAGTATTTCCAGGTCAAAGGTTATGCATGTATCAAATGGGTTTAATCCTAATGCCCACTTTTCCATATTTTTGAGTATACACAAATTGAACATTTTTTTTATCTTGTGTTGAATCATGAAAATGAGAGAGCAAATAGAAATTATTTAAAAAATAAAAGGACACTGAATAAAAACATATGGTATCTTTTATTTTCAGAAGGAAATAATTTAATGAGTACTGAAGAAACCAACTTTGATCGTGGCTATGTAAAAAAGAAGTTAGAGCATGGGCTTACGCGAATATGGCAGGTTTGGTTTTTAAAAATTATTTTTAGTAGAAACCCTTGTATCAGAATTGTTATAGAAGTTCAGTTTCCGGGCTGGAGAGATGGCCTAGTGGTTAAGAGCGCTGACCGCTCTTACAGAGGACCCGGGTTCGATCCCCAGCATCCACATGGCGGCCTAGAACCATCTGAAACTCCAATTCCAGGAGAACTCCAGTTCTAGGGGAATCCGACGCCCTCTTCTGACCTCCACAGCATTGCATGACACAGGTGCACAAACTTGCATGCAGGCAGTACATTCATATACATACAGAAATAAATAAAATTAATAAAAAAAAGTTCAGTTTCTAAATTTTCTGTGTTTGTAGTCTTTATGGGTTTATTTTATTTATTTTTTGGAACATGACTATCATTAAATCTGTAATTAGCTGCCAGTTATAATAAACTACGAAGAACACTAGAGAAAAATCTTTAAGTGTGGAAAATCTCCATAGGAAATATTTGTGTATTCTTTGACTAGATTGTTGCTTTTAAAGTCCTTAAAAATGATTTTTTTTCCCCCTCAATGAGCATCATTCCTTTGAGGGAATACTTTGATTATTGAATTTGGGCTGATGTAAGGTGTACCTCATTTGATAATTAAACACCCTGATGGACTGCTTCGGAATAGTAGAAATGATTTCTCATAGTTTGAGGCTGGAAAGTTTAAGATTATCCCTCCCACCCCCTGCTAGTTAAGTTTTCACTACTTTCTGGGTAATTTTACCTCCTCCCTCTTCATTTGCTGCAAGATAAAGTGGGACAAAGTGACTTTGAAGGAAGGTAGACCTCCAGTCAGACTTTGCTGTGCCAGCCACTGGGCGTGTGAGCTTAGATGATTATAGTACTTGACCCCTCTGCTCTTCTTCAGGGGTAGGAGTGTGTGCTCAACAGGCTACTTTTATTCCATTTATATTGTTATTAGCATAGTGTTTCAGAACGGGTAAGTAATCTGAAAACAGAAATGCTTTTCGCAACTGGTTTTTAAGCCATTGTATATATGTGTTTATATACATATATATAATATAAACATATATATTAATTTGAAGCCGGGTGTGGTGGCACACACCTTTAATCCTAGCACTTGGGAGGCAGAAGCAGGCTGATCTTTGTGAGTTCAAGGCCAGCCTGGTCTACAGAGCGAATTCCAGGACAGCTGGGGTTCTAGGGAGACCCTGTCTCAAAAAGACCAAAAATAAATGAATAAAAAAAAATAAATAAATAAAATAAATAAATAAACATATATATTAATTTGGAAAATTGATCTATACTGTGTAGCAACCCACCTGGTTCCATTACTCTCAATTTATTAGAATTTCTTTTCAAATATATTTTTGTATCTCTTATTAGTTATTCTTTCTGTTTTATCAGTATAGTATTTCTTACTAATTTTTAAAGTTATTATTTTGGGGTTTCTAATGGACCAAACTCTTACATAGTGACGATTCCCCTCCCCCCCATATGTGTTATAGGTATATGATTTTTGTAAAATATTTTATTTTTTTATTTCTGTTTTATATATGTGCATGTGTACATGTGTACATATGAGTACAGGTGCTCTCAGAGGCTTAGGGTCCCTGGAGCTAGTCACAGGCAATTCTGACCTACCTGAGGTAGTTGCTGGAGATTGAACTGGGTCATCAGCAGGAGCAGTATGCATTCTCAACTGTAGAGCCATTTCTCCAGGCAAGGATATGAGGATTCTTAAAAGAAGAGTGTGTGTGTGTGTGTGTGTGTGTGTGTGTGTGTGTGTGTGTGTGTGTGTATTTTAGATTGGATAGAATTTAGAACTATGTAAAATTGTATTATCTCTATTTTGTTGGTTTTAAGGATATTTGCCTGGTGGTCTAAGTAGATAGATATTATCAAGCTAAGAATGGATTCCTATCTCATTTTAATCTGTAACTATAAAATATTTTTTGTGTTTCTTACAGGATGTTCAACTAAAAGTAAAAACATATTTGCTTGGAACTGATTTGTCTATATTTAAATATGATGATTTCATCTTTGTTTTGGATATAATCAGCAGGTAATGTTTGAGATACTGCCTTCCTTGGTTTAAGTTATTCAACCATAAGAATAAAGACATCAGAAATTAATGAGTTTTTATACATAACTTCTTCATGGAAGTTAATTATGTTTTCATAGTAATGGCTGCAGGGTTTGTGTGTGAGTGTGTTTAAATCTTTCTGCCTTTTGGATGTGTTAAAAACATTATGGATTTAGGATCTTAAATTTTTTCAATATCCAAATTTTTATGATTGGTTATTATTAAAGAAAGAACCTAGTTTTTTTGGTTCCCCCGCCATTGGTTTTTGTTTTCTGTAAAGGTGTTCCTGAAATTTACACAGACTTTTTATCCAAAATTAGGTTGATGCAAGTTGGAGAAGAATTTTGTGGTAGCAAGTCTGAAGTTTTGCAAGAATCTATTAGAAAACAAAGTGTTAATTATTTCAAAAACTACCACAGGTAAGAAAGCAAAAAAAGTAATAATTTTTTTAATAAGTTCGTTTAGGTAATGAGACTGTTCTTGTCTCATTATAAGATGACTTGATTTGAAGAATTCCTTTTGAGGCTACAGAGATGGCTCAGTGGTTAAGAGCATTGGCTGCTCTTGCAGAAGACTTGGTCCACCAACCACATGGCGACTAACAACCACCTATAACTCCCATTCCAGGGGATCTAACACTGTCTTCTGACATCCACTAGCATTGCATGACATGGGTGCATATATATATGGGCAATACACTCATACAAATAAAATATTTTTTTTAATTTAATTTATTTTTTTTATGTGTATGAATGTACTGTCTACATGTAGATTTGTGCACCCATGTCTTGCAGTGCCGCGGAGGTCAGAAGAGGGTGTTGGATTCCCCTGGAACTGGAGTCAAAGATGGTTCTCAGCTGCCATGTGGGTGCTGGGAATCACACCCTGGTCCTCTGCAAGACCAGTTGGCACTCTTAACCACTAGGCCATCTCTCCAGCTCCATAAAATATTTTAAAAAATAAAATATTTCCTTTTAACTTATAATAAGTTCTTTGTATCTCTTTTTAGGATAGTTAGAGATGCTTCATCAAAAATATTGTAGAAATACTCTCATTTATTCACTGAAAATCTTAATATATTCTTTGTCTTAGGGAGGCTAAAAGTATTGAAGGAAGTTTTGAACTGATTTCTTTATGGATAAAAATTACATAGAACTGGGGAAATAGGCAAGACACCCAAACTTTAGCTGAGGAAATATTGGCAGTTGATCACTGCTGGGTGAGGGAGAATTGGTCTTTTTTTTGTTAAGGGAGTGATTCTAGATAGGCTGACCAGGCTTTAGTGGATGAATGCACAGTGAGTTATATCTGAGGAGACAAACTTGACTCAATAGTTCCTAAAATACATGACAGAATATGTGAAACCCAATGGGGGGTAACAGTGGAGTGTGCAGGTAGGGAAGGGGGGTCTAAATAGGATTCAGATGTATTGTATGAAACGCACAAAAATTCAATAAAATATATATTGCAAAAAGAATTTATCTTGGGAGTGATCAAGGAAAGGTATTTCCTATTGAATAAAAAAAGTTAATCATTAAACTGGGGTTACTTAAAAATTTTAGTCTTCTGTCTGCACATATGTGGTAAAGATGAAGACATTAAATCATCAATCAGCAGGGGCAGCACTCAATGAGGCATGCTTCTAAGAAGCATCTACTCGTGAGCAGGATGGCTTCTAGAGGAGAGGATGCTGGGATTGCATGCGACATTGCTTTGTTTTAACCACCACTGCTGACTGTGAAGGGTGACTAGGCATTGTTTTGTAAATGGAGAGGTCACAGATTGTTCATGTGTTCCACCTGTGTAGGGCTTGCCTCTCTTTAACCAGGCAGTACCTTCCTCTCCCAGATTTGGTCGTGTGCTAGCTCTTTGATAATGGACAGATTGTTCAGCCTCTCAGGGTTGTAGTTCTGTCATTGTAAGTTGAAGTGACTGGCTTAAATGGTCTCCATATTTGTTGCCTGCCCAGTTTATCCTCTCTTCTTACTGTGCAGTATAGTACATAGATGGGAACAAGTTAAAAAGCTGTGTTATTATTGTTTAGTATTTTTCCCTATGGTTATACCGAAGCCTAAACTCATGTAGTTGGTAAACTGATTATAGTCATTTCTAACATTTTGCCATTTAGAAAATGGTGATGAATGTCACATGGTAAAGTTCTGTCTACCATCAGTGCATTCTGAAGCACGTTCGTTTCTTTATAAAGCAGGATTGACTTGACAGGCTGGTTAGGAATGATGCCAGTATATTTCTGCTGGATTGACTAAACTTTCGTGAGACAGTGACTAACTTATATCCATTATTTCCTAGTTTAATATTCCCTTCACCCAACTGCACTATATAAATACTGAAAAGTGGGAAATACAGATTTCGTGTGTTTTTATTTTCTTAACAGGGTACTTAAATGTCTATGTAATTCGTTTTATGGTTCTCTGTGGCCTAATAGGATTCTTGGAGAATGAGAAAGTCCTGATGTTATTATTACTTTGTGTCCATTTAGGTCTTTATTTGGAAGATAGAGGCTTAAGAAACATGTGAAATAAGTATTTGTGTTACTTGTTACTTATAGTAGTTGTAAAAATAAGTTTCATACCATTATCATTTTTTAAGACAAAATTATATGAACATGTGCAGGAAGACAGTTTCCATCATTGTGAGATTTTTGTCTTTTAAAATTACCAATTTTATTCCCTTAGTTTATGTTTATCCACTAATAGTTTGTATACACACACACACACAAACACACACACAAACACACACACGGCCACCATTCTAGATGTTACAGAATTTCCAAATGCACAGATTTCCTAGCTGAAACAAGGTAAAATGATCTCAATGTGTGACTGTCAAAACATCCTGTTTAATAACAAGTACATTTGATTTAGTTGTTACTTTAACAAAATTATAAATTGTTTTCAGGGACTCTCCAGGTACATTGAGTGGTCAGAAGAAGGGAGAAGTTACCTTTCTTTTTAGGGATGCCTAAGAAAGATTATAATAATTAAGGTTATGATTGGTTGAAAAAAATAACACTCCCCTTTCCTTTAGCACACATACAAATGTCAGGTCCAGTCCTCTCTAACCTTGTACATGTTTAATTACTCAGGAACATGTATGAGGGTGTGCTTATGTTAAGAATTTTGTGATGTGTGGTGGAGGGGGCTGCTCACTGGTAGAACACACCTTTACTGTATCCTTGGCTTCAGTCCTGTGTCCTGTAACACCAACACCAAGGATGTGTGTTTGTGTGTGTGTGTGTGTGTGTGTGCATGCGCGCATGTGTATGTTTAGTAAAGTCTCCTCTATTATCTGTTTGGGCACTAATGCCTTATCAAAAATAAGAGGAAGGCAGTGATGGAGATTTTGTAGACAATAAGAAAACCTGTCTGCACAGAGGAGGAGGAATGTGAAAAACAGGGCAGAATGGCTACGGCCAGAAGCAGTAGGAGCCGCTGGAACAGGGGGATGGACTCCCCCAGACCAGGGTTCTGGAGCCATGCAGCGCTGCTCCCAGCTTAATTTCAACCCAATGTTTTATTTCTGCCTTCCAGAGCTACATGAGAATAAATTTCTCTTGCTTTAAGTCGCTCAGTTTGTGGTAGTTTGTTGAAGTAATACAGAATGGAATTGCTTGGTTCTGTGCTATGTCTAACATTTTGGAGAACTACCAACCTATTTTCCAGTTTTTATTTGCACCATTTTATATTTGTACTAGCATTGTATGGGGATTCCAATTCTCTAAGCCCTGTTCAATATTTAGTTTCTATCTTTTTTACAGTTACTATCCTGGATCCTGGCAGATGTGAATGGTATCTTGTCATGTTTTCAGTTTGCATTTGTCTAACCACTAACAGTGCTACCAGCTTTTTCTGTGCTTGTTGGCCTTTATCTATACTTATTTTGTAGAGTGTCTTTTTAAAGTTTTTGCCCCATTTTTTTGACTAGGTTATTAGTCTTTAATTGTTGGATTGTAAAATTTTATAGTTTTCATTCCTACATTAGACACATTTGAATTAGTTTTTGTCTGTGGTTTTAGGCATGGACACAGTCATTTTGGAGAGTTATATGCCTTTGCCTGTCCAGATACGGCTTCGGCCATTTTTCCTGTCCTTTCCTTGCAGTTGCATATATATATATATGTATATGATCTTTTGACTATCTTGTACATATCTTTTGTGTCTGAGTGTGTGTGTGTGTGTGTGTGTGTGTGTGTGTGTGTGTGTGTCTGCCCCTGGAAGCCAGAGTTTGATAGCGCGTATCTTTCTTACTTGCCACTAAATTTCTTGAGACAAGGTCCCCAAATGACCTAAGCACACTCATTCAACGAGCCAGCAAGCTGCAAGGATTGTTCTGTTTCAGTTCCCCTAGCACTGGGATTGTAGGTGTGCACTGCCTTACCTGGCTAGACAGAGGTGTTGGGGATCCAAACTCAGCTCCTTATGCTAGTATAGCAAAAACTTTACTGATTGAGCCATTTCCTTAGCCCTTCAAATATCTTTTATGATTTTTCCCATTTCTTCCATTTTATTTTCAGTTTGTCGTTTGGGAGGTATTTTCTACTGATCTTGTCTCTGGCAACCCTAGTTGGCTATTTTACTTCTCTGTAGGCCCAGCTGGCCTAGAACTTGCTGGGTAGACCAGACTGGTCTCCTCTATCTCATCCACCTAAGTGTTGGGATTAAAGACATGTGACACCATGCATACCTCATCAGTTTTTAACTGGAGATACTTTATTTTTCATTTCTCAAAAGTCTGTTTGATTCTTGATGTTTAAAATTTGTATATTTATTGAAGCAGAGCCTCCATATAGTCCAGGCTGGCCTTGAATTCATAATCCTCCATATAGTCCAGGCTGGCCTTGAACTCTTAATCCTTTTGCTTCGGCCTCCTGAGTGCCGAGATTTCAGACATGTTTCACTGTATTTGGCCTTGATTTTTTGGAGAAGTTCTTTTTTATTGCCTCTTTATATTTGAATCTCTATTTATTAAAAAGTCCAGATTTGGTTTTAGCATGGCAGCAGTATCTTTTTTGGTAGAATAAAGAATAGGGCAGGCACTGGGCCATTACTGAAATGAACTAAGGCCTGTTTTTCTTCATTTTGTATAAAGAGTAATGATGGCTCAGATGAGGTGAGGGCAGTTGAATTAAAGAAGGATTAGTGTGCCATGGCGATTAGTGGACTGTCAGGTGCATGCACACTGTACTTGTACTGATTTGTAAGTGATTTATGGAGATGGGCACCACATTAAAGTTCTTTGGAGAATGATAATTATCTTGATATTGTGACTTTGTATTATGACAGTGGACAAATTTAAGATGTGTGTATTAGCATTTGCAGTGTCTTATAATCTGGAATTTATTTTTCTGTTTTGGCATTGATACGTAATTAGCTAAAGAGAATTTAGGTGCATGAGTTGGTGAGAGACTCTTAAGTGAGTCCCTTAGTAAAAGTGATAGTTCCTACATATTTGTTATTTTTGTCCTTTGTTGAAAGTGTTCAGTTTAGTATATTATCAACAAACCTTTTCTCTTAGGGCTTATAAGATAACTAACAAAAGTGAACATTTGTAGTTTATTGTTTTATTTGAATGGGTTCTCGGAGTCAGTTGTGTTGGTGATACCCTATTCTGTGCTGTGTTTGTCTCCTTAGTCCTCACATGTAGCTTCCCTTCTCACATTTATAGTGTTCATTTTCTTTTTTTTTTTTTTAAGAACACGACTTGATGAACTTAGAATGTTCTTAGAAAATGAGACATGGGAACTCTGCCCTGTTAAGTCCAATTTCAGTATCTTGCAACTTCACGTAAGTTTTTCTTAAGAATAAAAAAGTCTCTTATCATCATTTTGAGTTTTTTATTTAATTAAAAATAAAGTATATGAGAACATTTATAAAACAAAGAACAGTGCCTTATCTTCCTTCCATAACAGTAAATCATAGCAAGCCTTTCGTGAGAATTGTCCATTAGTGGCTGCAAAAATTTTACTCCTTACCAAGTTCATTTTATATGCTTCAAAAAAACTCACTTGCGGGCTGGAGAGATAGCCTAGCGGTTAAGAGCACCGACGCTCTTGCAGAGGACCCGGGTTCGATCCCCAGCACCCACATGGCGGCTAAGAACCGTCTGTAACTCCAATTCCAGGAGAACTCCAGTTCCAGGGGAATCTGAGACCCTCTTCTGACCTCCGCGGCATTGCACGACACGGGTGCACAGACCTGCATGCAGACAGTACATTCATACACATACAAAAAATAAATAAATAAATAATAAAAAAAAATAAAAAATAAAAAAAAAAACAACTCACTTGCCTAAAAAGAATTACAGTTAAAATGAATTTTCTTTTGAATTCAGAAGAGGGGCTGCTGCTGTATTTAAATTAAAAAAAAAAATTTATATGTTTAAAAAATGCTTGTTTATATGTAGATTATTTGTAATTTCCCAAAGAGACCAATAGGCACTTAAATTATAGCACAGTTACCAAATTTGCTTGCATTAACAAAATGCCTGATATACAAGAAACACTTATAAACAGTACTAATTTTATTAATTAATTAGATTGAGTCTTTATAGAATAAATAATGTGTGAAAAACACCAATTGATTTTCTTTTGATTGAAACACATTGTAGCATTTATTCCTGCATCAAAAATTGTGTCCTACAGGTAGCAAATATCACAAGACATTGCTTATACTAGAACCATGTCCTTAAAGTATGTTTAATTTTTGCCTTTGAATGGTATGGCTTTTTACAACCATTTTTTTTTTAAATCTGGATACATTTAAAGAGAACCTGTTAGGCCTTTTTGAAAGGGATGTAGTCTTTTTGCTTATGTAATTTCATATCCAGTTCTATGTTATTGTTTTCCTAATAAGGAAATATTAAAAACTCTAAAACTTGTAAATTAATATATGCTCAGAGACAACAAAATTAATGTACATTTTAATTAGCACTAATAGCATAACATTAAATTGGCAGAATATATAAATAGTAAAACAATTAAAATTTTCAAACATTATTTAGAATTTTAAGTTTAATATTAATTTTAGAATATTTAAATAATTTTACTTGAACCCTTATTTAATAGATTATTCATATTTTCATATTTACAAGTATACTTAGTAGACTTGTAAGAGAACTTTTAAATTGAGAATCATCATTCCCACCTAAAGAAGCATGATTCAAAGTGGTTATCTTGAAAACTATGTACCTCTTACAAGTATTCCTGTAGAGTTTTTAAAGTCATGTCATATTAAACACTTGTTTAGAATTATAAAAATAAAAAATATTAAAAAAATCAATTAAATCAGATTATGTTAATCTGATTTAATGTGTAGTTAAAAGTTATAAAGAAAACAAGTGGGGAATGTGGTGGGACTCAGTGGTAGAGTGCTTGCCTAGCATTGTGAGGCCAAATTGAAGACAAACCCAGGCTTAACAAGCCAATGTACTTTTTTAGAAATTTAAGAATACCTTTTTTTTTTGTTTTTTTTGAGACAGGTTCTCTCTTTTGTCCCAGCTGGCCTGGAGTTCTCTATGTAGACCAGGCTGGCCTTGAACTCACAGAGATCCACCTGCTTCTGCCTCCTGAGTGCTGGGATTAAAGGTGTACCACCATGCCCGGCAAAGAATACCTTTTAGTACTATCATTGGACCTTTTAAGAATAACATTGAATATAACAAACGTTTAAATTTAGGACTAATCTTTTAGATACAGAAAACTGTAATAAGTTGTCAAGAGTTTTCTGTTCAGATAAACTTTAGATATTATTTGAACTTTTTAACTTTTTATTTATTATTTATTATGTGTATGAGTGTATTACCTACATGCATATAAGTGTACCCATGTCGTGCAAGCCCTGTGGAGGTCAGCAGGTGTCAGATCACCTGGAACTAGAGTTATGGATGGTTGTCTTGTGAGTGCTGGGAATTGAACCCATGTCCTCTGTAAGAGCAGCTCTTGCTCTTAATCACTGAGCCACCTTGCTAGGCCTTGAACTCTTTAATTAGCTGAAACCTTGAACTTGGCCCTGAGTCCTCCAGACTCCCTCATTCTCCTCATTTTGTAATGTGGAATTTGGATCAGATTTGAATGCTAATATGTGTGATTTTCGCTATCTAGAGTGATCTCATTTTATTTTGTTTTTTTATTTTTTGTTTTGAAACAGGGTCTCTATGTAGCCCGAGATTGTCTAGACCTTACTTGTGTAGTCCAGGTTGGACTTGATTTTATGGAGATCACTTGCCTCTGCCTCCCAAGTGCTGGGATTAAAGGCTCGAGCCACCACATCATTTTTAATTTTTTTTATTATTAATTTTATTTATTTCTGTATGTGTATGAATGTACTGTCTGCATGTAGGTTTGTGCACCCGTGTCGTGCAATGCTGCGGAGGCCAGAAGAGGGTGTCGGACTCCCCTGGAACTGGAGTTCTCCTGGAATTGGAGTTTCAGACGGTTCTCGGCCGCCATGTGGGTGCTGGGGATCGAACCTGGGTCCTCTGTAAAAGCGGTTGGCGCTCTTAACTGCTAGGCCATCTCTCCAGCCCTGAGCCACCACATCATTTTAAAGATGACGAACTTGAGGCATAATAAAGCCAGATATTCCCAAGAATATGTAGGGAATTGTTGAGGTGGAATGTCTTTAATAGCAATCTAGGAGTAGAATTACATCTGGCCTAAAATTGGGTATTTGTGCTATGCGCTTCTTGGTAGATAAAGGAAATTAAGTACATAGTGTGTACTTACATTCAGGCAAAATGCTCATAAATGTAATAAATATTTTTTAAAAGTCTAAATTTTTTTTTAAGTGAATAACTTGAAAATCATGTTCCCCCTCCCACTAGTTCTACATTTATATTGATGGACTGTGTTTACATACTTGGATTTTGTTACTGTTACTACCAGTTATTTGACTCTGTTTTAATGTATAGGAATTTAAATTCATGGAACAGTCTCGTTCCCCGTCAGTTTCACCCAGTAAGCAGCCTGTGTCAGCTTCTTCAAAACCTGTGACTTTGTTTGAACAGTACTGTAGTGGGGGGAATCCATTTGAAATTCAAGCCAACCACAAAGATGAAGAAACAGAAGATGTCTTGGCTTCTAATGGGGTATGTAACTGTTTTAAAAATGCCTTGTGAAACAGAGGTGAGACTTCTTTGCTTTTCTTTTTCTTTTTTTTTTTTGTCTTTTCGAGACAGGGTCTCCCTGTAGCCCCAGCTGTCCTGGAACTCACTCTATAGATCAGGCTGGCCTTGAACTCACAAAGATCCACCTGCCTCTGCCTCCCAAGTGCTAGGATTAAAGGCGTGCGCCATCACGCAGAGGTGAGATTTCTTTAGAAGTTTTCTGCCTTGTGAGCAAGGTAATGATACATTGTTTGGGCTGAGGCCACTGGTTCAGCAGTTAGTACTATTTGTGCCAGTATAAGGACCTGATTTAAAATCTCCAGCTGTCACATAAAAAGGTGCTTATGGCAACATATACACTTGTAACCCCCAGGCTGTGGGGAACAGACTCAGGAGGATCATTTGTTGTTTGTTGTTTCTGTGTACTAAGGTGAAGGGTAGTAGAGCAGGATGTTTGGTGTCCTCTGCTTCCTTGCAGTGTACAGTGTTGTTCAAAAGTATGTTTCTTTTAAATACATATTATGTAACATATACTGTTGATTCCTCAGCACTTCATCTTCAACAGCTAATAAGTCATGTCTACCTGAAACTTACCGAACATAAGAATGGATGTTACCTTATGACTACATTGAAATGGAGATCACTCTAAAAAGCAAAAATCACTTATATAAGCAAGGAAATACAAAATACATGGCACTAAATAATCTTAGAAAAGATAGTTGTTTATAGTGTAAGCCAAACCAAGAGGGCAGAGCATTGTCTAGCTTGCTTTCTGCCACAGTGCACATATTTTGTAAACTTTGAACATGCTCATAAATGACCGCAAAACCACCTGAATATTGATTTTTGATGTTACAAATAAATTTTAGTGGCTAAGAAAATTTCAAATTTTAAATCTTTAAGTAACTAATATCTGAGCTATGTAATCACAAAGCTCTCTTGTTGTAACCAGGAAATCTATTCTGAATAGAGTATTTATATGTTGATAAGATCACCTTGTATCTAAATGTAGGAAATGCCTGTAATAAGTACTAATGTTGCAAGGTTTTTTTGACAAAAAGTTTTCATATCTATCTATATCCCCCTTTTTTATTTAAGGTTTTTATTTTTGACCCATGAGTCTCAAAAGAGCAGTTGTTTTATACATACCTATAGGGTGGAATCAAGGCACAGATTTCATCAAGTTCACCCATGCTGTTTTTGGTTACTGTATGTGATTAACTTTTGAAACAAAGTTTATTTTTGAGTTAAATCATCCTATATGTGAAAGAGATTGCTACCAGGTGATACTATATGACAGCAAAATTATAGAGAACATTTGTTTATACCAATCCCAAAGTAATTGTTGTACAGATCTTAGTTAAAGCTAATGTGGACGAGAGCAATTTATATCACCAATTAACTCAGATGCATTACCGTTTTTATCAGCCTTCAAACCAATGTTGTCCAATATGCACATATTTACTTTTACTAAGTCCTAAAACACCATGTATCCTTAGACAGAGTCTGGGCAAAACTGGATACTTGTTGAACTCATGTCAATTAAACATGCACCAATCGAATATACCCCCGTGTCCCTCTCCCACCCCTCCCACCCCTCCCGACCAAGACATCAGCTCCAGAGAAAGTAGAGTGTTTTGCTTCTCATCCACCTGTGCCCCTTTTCTAAGCCTAGGGAACAATCTGCGGAAGAGGGGGCGTGGTAGAATGTAAGGGCTTCGATTGGGGTTAATGGTGAAACTACAACAATATAGACTGGACACTCATTTGATCAACTTGATTGAACATACAAGCCCCCCCTGGTGGATGGTGGGACCCATGAGCTGTGTGGGTTTGGGCACAACTGCTTGCAAATTGGTTTTACATGAAGGATGCTTGTACTCACAAATTATCACTTATTGTTAAAAAAAAATGAAAACAAAACAAAACAAAAAAGCAGAGAAAGATGCAGAAAACTTACGGCAGAATGCATGATCTGGGATGGGTAGGGGTGGGGTGGGGGGAAGGGAAGGGGATATATGCCTGAACTGAATTGGAAAATGTTGTATGAAATACACAAAGCATCAATAAAAAAAATTATTTATTTAAAAAAAATAAGTACTAATGTATAATTATTAATGTAATCTGGACATCATAGGTCCTTGAGAATCTAGATCCATGTCTAAACACATCCTGGTATGTTCTTTTCCCGTAATAGACTATCAGAGAATAGTTGAATTAGGGGGACAGGCTTCTTTTCCATTCTGTCATCATGTCGGTCTCCCCACCTGTCATGGGGCTAAGATGTTCTCGTGGTGTTGTCTGTGGGATTCAGGAGACAATTCATGAAAGCAGTCACTAAGGTTGATGGTTGTGGTGGTGACGCTGCACTGCTTTTGTACCATGCATGGATTCCCTTTCCTGTCCCCTGCTGGTGTTGATTCATGTTGAGGAACATGTTAGGAAGGAACTCTTCTCTCAATTGTGAGCCTAGCATTTTTGGCCTTGATCTTACTAGGGTCTTGTCTCAGTATTGTTGCTAAGCCACTCTTGGAACTGAGTCTTGTCACAATTATGCCATCATTCTCCCTGTTACATGTATTCATTAAGCAGTGTGCCAGAATTGGAAGTGTGATGAAGATTTAAAAAAAATTTTTTTTGAGACAGGGTCTCCCTTTAGTCCCAGCTGTCCTGGAACTCACTCTGTAGATCAGGCTGGCCTTGAACCCACAGAGATCTGCCTGCCTCTGCCTCCCCAATGCTGGGATTAAAGGCATGTGCCACCATGCCCGGCAAAAAATTTTTTAAATGTCCCAAGTACACATTCTTTCTTCCTTGATTATTTGAGGTTCAGTGAGGAGTTAGCTTTGGTTGTTTTCTGTATACAGCTGTTTGGTTTAATTTTTCATTTACAAATATATGTATTATAGGTGTAGTATTCTTATTTCCCCAGTTTGAGCTGGTTAAGATCAGAGGAAATAGGAAATGGAAAGAGGGTTTGATTCCTCATGGTAAAATTAAAGCTAAATTAAGAATTTTCTTGATTTTAGCCATTTCTTGTAAAATTGTGTAAGTTTTGTGTTGAGAGACTGCAGTAACAATGACTCTTTATCCCTCTTGTTGCATATCCTGATGTGTCTTCTTCAGTATGAATCCGATGAGCAGGAAAAGAGTGCCTATCAGGAGTATGATAGTGACAGTGATGTTCCCGAGGAGCTCAAGCGGGACTATGTGGACGAGCAGACAGGCGATGTGCCCATGAAAAGGTGACTCCTGAGTCTGTGATATTCACCATTCCTTTGAGGGTTGCAAAAAAATAAAGATTAAAACTTGTAGGTGGCTATAATGTCAAACGATAGAAATTAATACAACTTAAAAAGTGATTCTTGAAAGATTGAGGGTATAGTTTTTTCCTTATACCCTATAACAATATAATTTCAGGAAAAAAGTACTTATATGAAAACTTAGATTAAACAAAACCTCATTTGGCATTTCAGAAATCAACTTAATGGAATTTAGTTGCTATTGTATTAATAAAATTAATTCTACATGGCTGAAAAACTGGTTGAAAGGTAGCTTTTATTTCAATGTATTTGTACAGCTTGTTTGACATCTTAAAATTTCTCTGGAATTTGCTTATTCAATAAATGTTTGTGTGGATTCATCAAATGTTCCATAAGACATTTTCCTTAATAGAGACCAATCTCATTTTTTTCTTTCTAACATATATACATGTGCAAAATAATGGGTTCCATGTGACATTTTCATGCATGCATATCATTGACATTTTTTGCAGCAAAATTATAATTTCTTCTTAAAAAATAGAATCATAGGCCAGTGAGATGGCTCAGCATAATGGCAATTGTCGCCAAACCTGACAGTCTTAGTTTGGTCCCCAGGCCCACATGGAAGAAGAACACTGACTCCCATGAGTTGTACTCTGGTCTCCACATGTGAACATTGGCACACTCCTGCCCCTCCTAATTAATAAATACAATTTTTAATTAAAAGTTAATATCAAACTAATGATTTTTTTCAAATTTTAAAAATTCATACTTATATAGTTGTATTTTATTTTAGCATTTTAAAATATACTTACTTGCCTGTTCTTACTTGTCTAAACCAAAAAAAAAAAAAAAATTATCTTACTGAGAACATTGTTTCCTAAGTGCTAATCCAAGAGTTTTTAAAGTTCAGTAATTTTTGCTGTGATCTAATGAATACAAGTCTCCCGTAATTTCCCAGTGTCTTTTGGATTCTATATTTGACCTATATTAAGGTTTCCTGATATTGGTTAAATTTTGTTCTATGATAGACTTTAATTTTCAATACTATGATAATTATATTAGAATTTTTGTCACCTTTGTTCAGTTAATTGGACCTGATATATTTTTTGCTCTGAAGTGAGTTAATATCAGACATATAGTTACTATAATATATAGATTTTAAATGAGAGATTTAAGTATACTCTTTCCTACCTTAAATGCCAAGATACCTGGTTAATGATTGATGTATGTGCCTTAGCCCATTCCTAAGAAGACAATCGTGCAAATAACCGTTGAAGTTACTAACTGCTGTCCATTCCAAGTGTCCCTTGAATATATCAGTTTTCCTTGTATTAAGATGTCATGTGTTTTGGGTTTTTTTTTTTTTTTTTGGGTCTTTTCGAATCAGGTCTCCCTATAGCTCCAGCTATCCTAGAAACTCATTCTGTAGACCAGGCCTTGAACTCACAAAGATCACCTGCCTCTGCCTCCCTGTGCATGACGGCAAGCTCCTTGCACTTCTCCCTGCAGACTCTGTTTTTCTGCCTCACTCTATCGCATGGTCATTCTCCTCACACTCGTAATGGACTCTGATATAGCTTCAAACCTGAATCTGGTGCCACCTGTTAGCTCTGGACTCTGCCCTCATATCTTATTTTAATTTAGATTCTGTAGAGGATGTTTTTTCTCATAAGTCTCTGAAATTTGGAAAATTGAACCTAGCACTTGAACGTAGATAGATGTGTAACTCCCATAGGAAAACTTGTATTTAAAAAATGTTACAGCTTTTTAAGATGGCTGGTAATGCCTCAGATCAGAGAAATGTGTTTATAGTACTTTATTTCTTTGTTTGCTATTTTTCTTCCTTAGTGGCAGAGTTCACCTGATGCATAGTAGGATATTTAGTAAATAACTCATGAGTAGAAGTTAGATGATAATTGGAGTAGCTTACTGGTTTATTGCCAACCTAATGGCAGATCACCTTTGTTTTTCCATATCAAGTGTTTCACGAGAGACCCTTAAAAGCCGGAAGAAATCAGATTACAGTCTAAATAAAGTGAATGCACCTATCTTAACAAATACAACCCTAAATGTAATAAGACTTGTTGGTAAGTAGCTACACCTTTTTATTTTAAAAATATTATGTCATTTAAAGTAGTTTGCTTTAGTTACTGAATGATTTTTTTCCATCAAGTTCTTTGTGTAGAAACAGTGCTCCGCAAAGTCAAGGGTTTAATAATATACCAGTGCTTCTCATATTAAAGATCTCAAATAGTAGACAAATATTAATGTCGGTTTCACCTTTTTAGTTAGTTACTTGTTAAGTCATTGCATCTTCAATTTTTCTAAATTATTACAGTAGATTGAAATGCAATAAAGACTCTGTAGTTGAGTTTAGAGGTATGTGTACAAGGATGATGGTACCAATTTCACAGTCACAATATTTATCAACTTAATTGCCTCATAGAGTTTCCTGACCTTCTTGTCAGATAAGTAGAGTGAATGGTGATTGTCTTCTGTTTTCAGACATGAGGGCTTCACAAATGAAATGTTCAGATCTCAGGAAGTGTTACTGTTACAGATGAGACCTTTGCAGATATTTTGTTGAAAGCAAACAACAGGAAGAAATGGCATTTTAGACCTACAGCTCTGAGGGGGATGTCAATTTTTTAGTGTCAGTATTTCAACATCTTGCATTCTCTCAGCCTTTATATTTCACAAATAGGTCCATACATTTGACAAATAAGTTTAAGAGTTTCTCACAGTGCTATCTACACCAATCAGGAATTTCAGTGGTTGTGTGCAAAAAGTATCTACATTCTATTTATGAAGATGTTGTTTACCTACTGCCTGGTTACATTAACAACAGCTGTGATGAAATAGTGTGTGTTATTTAATTTCTAAATTTCATTAATAGATAGGATAATATGTCCAAATACCTTAGTTGTACTTTCTTTAGAGAACAAAAACACCAAAGTGTTAATGAATTGAGAAGAACAGGTACATTTCATGCCTCAGAAAAGTGATAGATAATAAAAAGCTATTCTGTGGCTAATTATTGTCAAGATAATTAGTTTTTCTTCTTTTATCCAGGAGAGCAAACTGAACAGTGGCATGAATAACTCTTTAGAATTTGCAAAATCAGAATTAGAAGAGTGTTACAAGGTCATCTAGTGTAGTTGCCACAGGATGAGAATTTTCTTTGAATTGTGTCTATAATAAGTGTTGCGTATCAAGCTTTTGCTTCATAACTCAGGCAAAGCATCTTATACCTTAAGGCTGCTTATCCTACTATTATATTACTAATCTAATATCCAGAAATTTCTTCCCTGTGGTAAATCAGATTCTTTTTTTGTTTGTTGGACTTGGTTCTACCCTTATAGAAGAAAGTATTTGTGCTTTTTGTTGTCTCGCTTTTTCATGTGGTCACTGTTTAGCTATGTGGTGATCGTTCTCTTGTCCATCCTTTCTTTGGACTTAACCACTCCCACTCCATTTCACAGACTCAGTGTGTAAGTCCCCATTTCTGGTCTTTATTGATAGAAATTTGAAACCTTGTGGAACCCTTGTCCTCTTTCTTAGTCTCATTTAAATTCAGAAGTTTTGATGATGGAATATACTGCTTGAGATGCAGTTTGTCTGGTTTTGCTAAGTGTGTTGAAATAATAAGCAGTTTTGCCATGTCACTGACCTCCAGCCATAGGGAAGCATCCCAGGTAAAACTACCAGTCAAGAGATATGGATAGAGACATACAGCATTCTGATAGAGAATGAGGAAAACATGATTGATGAAAATAATGCCATTGGTCACATGTAAATGGTTTTATTTTTTAACCATATCTAGTTCGAAAGGGGCTGGGAGTCTTTTTTTTTTTTTCTAAATAGATACATGTTCATTAGAGTCAACCAGATAGAATGTAAAAACAAATTGAGAAAGGAGACTGTCCTGTTTTTTTCAGGTTAAGTGCACATATCAAGCACAACTCTAAACTTCATGGCTGGCATAAGGAATTTGAAGATGTTACGTATTCTACTATGTTCATTATTAGAAATAATTCTTGCTTATAATGGCAGAAACTTATTCCTAGTACTAAATTCAAAAGATCACGACAACAAATAAGTTTTTTTAACAAATTAACAAGTTTTTTTTTAACAAAAAAGTTTTTAAGAATCATCTTACAGAAATTGAGAAAAGTGATATTCATATGGGCCTGTGGTGTATGAGCCCTACAAAATCAGGCATTGTCTCTGTGTAAAATCTCAGTGAAGAGTAGCCATTATAATTTCAGCATGTCTAACCCCAGGTCCTTTGTTAGAGTTGCAGTTAGGAAGCAGTGCTGATTATGATCATTTGACTTTCCAGTCTTCTTATTTGGGGTTGGTGTGAGGTGTTGCCCTTGTCCCAGTTCTGGTTCCTACCCCCCACCAAGTCTCCCTATTGTAGACTTTGATGTCTTTCTTCCTGAAGATGTCTTTCTCCTCAGTTTGTGCATATTCATAAAGTAGAATTTGAAGGGTACCACACATGGCGGGGGGGATAGGGATGGGGATGGGTTGGCTCTGAGTCCTGAAGGCTTGAAGATGCTGAGCTGGCACCAAAGAAGTACAATCATGTAAATCAAATATGGGGAAGAAAATATTCCTGATGTATTATTTTGTAAGTTTGGTTATTCACGTGTTTTTTTTTTTCTTCTCTTTTTGTTGTTGCCATTGTTTTAGTTTTAGAGAAAAGCTTATTATAGATTCATAGGTGATAACTTAAGAGGGAGAAAGGAGCCCATGCCATTTGAGTCAGACACGGAGGTCAGCCACATAGTGGACAAGTAGCCACATGGTGAGCAAGCAGCCATGGGAGCTTCAGAGAAAGAGAGGAAAGGCCCAGGGTACTAGAGAACATGTACTTATGCCCTGGCTAGCATCAGATATAAAGGACAGAAGAAAAGATGAAGGAAAAATTCTGAGTAAGTCCTGACTCAGAAAGAAGGGCCGACCTGACAGAAGCTTATGGTGGCCCTGGAGTGACTGTCCTGGGAAGGAAAACCACCTTAGCTCATTAAAGGACTAATTATTCTTCCTATATTTTTTGCATAGCTTATGGCGAACCCGATTTTGTGAGAGGTGGTCCCTGGGCTAAGTGATTGGCTGGCCTAACTGGATTAATTCTTTTATGTTTTAGGTAGTTTGGAATGTTAGATCTGTACTCGGGCTAGAGATAGAGCTTTCCCTAGTGGGTCTCCAGAGAGCCTTGATCAATGCTATTATTATATTCCCCCTTCTCAGGAGGTCATCCTAAAATCATTTAGGAGATGGGCTGAAATTGGGGAGTAGCTATAACCCATTTCAACCATAAAAGTACAGAAATCCAGTTCCAAAACTGTTCACTAGAAGGGATTCATGTCTGGACAGGAGTTTCAGTTCCCACCCTTAATGCATATCCTCTAAGCAGGGGTGTTCATTTAGCAGGAGAAAAGAAAACCAAGCTCCCTTCTGCTATTACCTGGCCAGTGAACCAAGAACATTCTTTTACTTGTGAAGGCCCTGTCCCTAAGTCTGATAACTTGTTTCTATCTCCTGTTCTCATCATTCTCCCCTCTGAAGAGGTGGCCCCAAATGCCGTTTAGAGAATTGGAGAGTCCATCTCTGTAGCTTCTTCAGTCTGAATCAGGGTGTTAGATGTGACAGTTGGGTTACCCCTCCTGTGGAGCTGTGTAGAGGACCCTGAAAGTGTATTGATGGTTGCATTTGTATAGCAGCCACGTGTAGTGAGGAAAGGACGTCCTTGACTGGTATCTGGGTAGAGACATGAGAGAGGAATACAGAGGCAAAGGAGGAATCAGGGAAGTGCAGTTGGAGGCCTTAAGCAGAGGAAAGAGTTCATCCAGCTAAGAGTAAGCATGAGTTAATAAATGGCTTAACATTCTAAGACCATGATAGGATTGGGAGGAGCCAGAGCAGAGGACATTTTTAAATGTCTGAATTAAAGCCTGTTAGGATCTCTTCAGTGGGCTCCTTCTCAGGATTTTTCTTTGACTTCTATATTAGTCACATTTCTGTTGCTCTGATAAAACCACCATGACCAAGGGAACTTACAAAGGGAAGAGTTTATTTGAGCTTATGATTGACGGTCCCAGGAAATTAGAGTCCATCATGGCAGGGAGACATGGTAGCAGGAGCTGGAGCAGAGAGCAGAGGTTCACAACTTCATTTGGGCACAGGAAGCAGAGAGAGCAACTGGAGACTGGCAAGGTTCTTTGAACTGTCTAACCCTGCTCCCAGTGATGTACTTCCTCCAGCATGGCCACACCTTCTAAGATCTCCCAAAACAGCACCAAGAACTGGGGAAAAAATGTCTGAATACTTGAAGCCTATGGGTGACATTCTCATTCAAACCATCACATTCCACTCTCTGGCCCCCATAGGCTCATGATCGTATAAAAATGCAAAATGCATTTATTACAACCTTAAAAGTCCCCATAGTCTTTGCCAGTCTCTTCTGAGACCCCAGCCAATCTCTTTAACTGTAAACTCTGGTAAAATCAAAAGACAAATTCCATACTTCCAACATATAGTGGAGCCGAATACACATTCCCATTCCAAAAGAGAGGAATAGAGGTATAGTGAGGAAGTATAGGTACAAAACAAGACTGAAAAGCAGCAGGGCAAACACCAAGTCTGGGAGCTCCACATGAGACTTCTGGGACTTTACTTCCAAAGGGCTGAGATGGCTCAGCTCTTCCAGCTTTGCGTGCAACATACATCTGTTCCTTAGGCTGGTACCACTCCCTGTATACAGCTCTCCTTGGCAAATATTTCACAGTTCTAGCATCTCGAATGTCTTCTTGGGGTCTCCACTACTGACCAAACTTCACCTCATAGCTTCATGCAATGGCCTATCAGGGCCTTCTTTATGCAGAAATGCCCCAACTGCACTCTGCCTGGCGTTGGAGACTCTCTGAAACCGTGGAGGAAGAACTGATGACCCTGCACTCTTATATCCTTCATGCCTCTAAAGCCAACACCATGTGAATGAAACTGCTGAGTTTGCCTGCAAGTTTGAGATGGATCCTGGCCTACTTCAACCACATTCACAGCTTTTTCTCTGCCCTGGACTTGTTGGAGTATAAAACCCATTCAGTGTTTTCCTTTCAAAAGTTGAAGGCTTAGCTGAGTGTGGTCTTTCCCTGAAGGTACTCTTTCTATTGTTTTCTTGTAAATTCTAGACCTCTCGGGCTAGAGAGATGGAGTAGGGCTAGAGAGATGGCCTAGCGGTTAAGAGCTCCGACTGCTCTTGCAGAGGACTGGGGTTTGATCCCCAGCACCCACATGGCAGCTGAGAACTGTCTTTAACTCCAGTTCCAGGGAATCCGACACCCTCTTCTGACTTCACAGTATTGCACTACATGGGCACACAAACCTGCATGCAGACACTACATTCATACACATACCAAAAAAAAAAAAATTAAAAAATTCTAGGCCTCTCTTTAATCACTTTAATCTTACTCTTTCCATTGTTTACTTGTAAATCTCTGAGCCTCTCCTTAAATCACTTTAATCTTTTTATCTAAGGGATCCTCTCTGTCAGCACATGTCTTGGCTCCAACATTAATCTTCCTAGTGCACTTTTCCAATTCAAACTGTACATTCTGCATTTCTTTCTGCCCCATTTTCTCCTTTTCACTGTAGATCTGTATAATATTCACGATTAATAGGCACACCACCATTTCTACATTAGGCTGTTTTGAAATATTCTCCACCAAAGACATCAGTCCATTGCTTTTCAACTTAGCCTCGGGTAAGCATTTGGATGGTGGAGAAACTTCAGCCAGACTCTTTGCCAAAATATCCCAGTTGCTGCTTTAGTCTTTATTTTCCTCTGGATCTACATTTTTCTCAGCACTGCTTTTTTCCAGGCTTCTACTAGAATGGCCCCTTGAGCTTTCCCTACAGCAGTAAACAGTTTTTGTAGCCCAAAGTTTCAAATTCTTCCACATTTCTCCAAACACTCAACATGATCAGGTTCTTCACAGCCAACAGCCCACTATCCGATATCAATTACTGTATTAGTCACTTTTCTGTTGCTGTGGTAAAACTACCATGTCCAAGGGAACTTCTAAAAGGAAGAGTTTATTTGAGCTTATGATTGACAGTTCCAGGGAATTAAGAGGCCATCATGGCAGGGAGGCATGGTGGCAGGAGCTGGAGCAGAGAACAGAGGTTCACATCTTCAAGTGGGTACAGGAAGCAGAGAGAGCAGCTGGAGACTGGCAAGGCTTTTTGAACTGCCTAAGCCTGTCCCCAGTGACATATTTCTTCTGGCATGGCCACATCTCCCAAAACAGCACCAAGAACTGGGGACAAAATGTCTGAATACTTGAAGCCTATGGGTGACATTCTCATTCAAAGCACCACAGCTTCCAAGGATTGACTTGAGGGTGGTGAATGCAGAAGCCGATTTCAGGCACTTTGGTGATTCTGAAGAGTACTAGAATCCCAGTATGAGGTCCCTCTCAGATGGCAGAGATAAGAATAAACTATAATTTTGTGGGTTTTCTCTTCACTTCCTTTATTGTTTCCTTTGATGTACAGAAGCTTTTGAGTTTAATGAGGTCCCATTTGTCAATTGACGACCTTATTTCTTGTGCAGCTGCTGTCTGATTGAAGAAGTCTTTTCCGACACCTACGTCTTGTAGTCTGCTGCCAAGTTTCTCTTCTATCACCTCCAGAGTTTTGGATTTCACGTTGAGGTCTTTGATCCATTTGGAATTGACTTTTGTACAGGGTGAGAAGTAGGGGTTTAATTTCATTCTTCTACAGGTGGTGATCCAGTTTTGCCAACACCACTTGTTGAAGATGCTGTCTTTCCTCCAATGTGTCTTCTTGGCCTCCTTATCAAATATGAGATGGCTGAAATTGTATGTGCTCAGGTTTGGATCTTCAATTTTGTTCCAGTGGTCACACTGGTCTGTTTTTGTGCAAGTACCAAGGCTGTTTTTATGGACTATAGCCCTGTAGTATATTTGAATGTCGGGTATAGCGATCCCCCCTGTATTGCCTCTTTTCGCCCAGAGTTGCTAAGTTGGCTATTAGGGGTCTTTGTTTTTTCAAATGAAATAGTGAGGATTCTTTTTTCCCAACATGTGAAGAAGCTCTTGGGATTTTGATTGGGAGTGGCATTAATCTGTATACAAAGTTTAGGTAGAATGGACATTTTTACTATATTTTTATTTTCCCAATCCATGAGCACGGGAGGTTTGACCATCTTCTCATGTCTTCTTAAATTTCCGTCTTCAAGGTTAAACGTTTTTGTTGTAGAGTCCTTGGTGTCTGTGTGATGTTTGTTTCCTAGTATTTTAATTTTTTTTTTGAATGGCTATTGTGAGTGGGAGGTCTCCTTGTATTCCTTCTTCGCTGCCTACTGTTTGGTGTAAAGAAAGGCGACTGATTTTCTAGGTTTATTTTGTAATCCTGCCACTTTACTGAAAGCTCTTAATCATTTTCTAGGAGTTTCCTGTGGCGTTCGTAGCATCCTTAAGTAGTACAATCATATCATAGCAAAAAGGGATAGCTGACTTCCTCTTTTTCCTTAGAGCTCCTTTAATTTCCGTTTCTTGCCTTATTGGCCCTAGAAAGGATCAGCACTATGTTGAAAGGAGTGGTGACAGGGGACAACCTTGCCAAGTTCCGACCCTTAAGGGGAATGCTTCTGGCAGTTCCCCATTTAGGATGGTAATTGGTTGTTGGTTGCCTGTATATGGCTTTGAATGACATTAAGGTATGATCCCGCCAAGCCAATTCCCTCTAACTTTAAACATGAACGGATGACCTGGAGTTTTGTCAAAGGCTTTTCCGCGTCAATTGAGATGATGGGGGGTTTGTATCTTTCCAGGCCGTTTAATGGCGTGATGATATGTTTATTGATTTATCATGTTGTTAAACCATTCCGGCATCTCTGGTATGAATCCACACTTGGTCACATAAGGTGGATGATCTTACTTGATGTGGGTCTAGTATGGCGATTGGCCAGTAGTCCTAATTTAGAATTGTTGGCAACTGCGGTGTGTCATTAGGAGAGGGTACATGTAGTTCTCCTATTGTTAGTTTGCATCTTTGCCTGGTTTTTGGTATTAGAGTGATGCTGGCTTCATAGAAGGAAATCTGGGAGAACTCCCATCCGTTTTGTGTCCTTCTAAACAACTTGACTAGTTAAAGGTTGTAAGTCTTTTTTTGAAATATTTTAATAGAATTCCTGCCGTGAAACCATTTGGGTCTGGGCATTTTTTGGTTGGATGCTGCTTATTACATCTTCAATTTCTTCACATATTATTGGCCTATTTAAGCTATCAATCTCAATTCCCTTTTGGTTGTGCTTTGGTGATTCCCAAGATGTCAGATATTCATCCATGTTCTTCGAGTTTTCAAACTTGGTAGAGTATAGGGTTTTTTAACGTAATTCCGTATGATTGCCTGGATCTTTTTCATTATCTTTTGTGATATTTCCTTTGTGGCACAGATTCTATTGATTTGGTTTGTTCCTTCTTCTTTTGGTTAACTGGGCTAGAGGTCTGTCTATCTTGTTTATTCTCTCAAGAACCAACCTTTTGGATTCATTGATTTTGTATGGTTTTCTTTGGTTCTATTCATTGATCTCTCGGCCGGATTTCTGGTTATTTCTTCTTGTTGTAGCTGCGTTTAGGGTCATTTGTTGTTTCTCTCAAGTACTTTTAGATGCAGTGTTAGATCGTTCACGTGTGGCCTCTGCTGTTTTTTAATGAAGCATTGAATCTATAAACTTTCCTCGTAGTACTGCTTTTAAAGTGTCCATATAAGGTTTTGTTGTGTTGTATTATCATTGTTCATTCAGTCCAGAATGTTTTTTATTTCTTCTTTATTTCTTCCTTACCCATTCAGTATTCAGGAGAGTGNGATCCAAATTTACTATTATTGAGCTAGGAAGGAAAGAACATATACTTTATCTAAGGATTGATAGGAGGACATGCAGCTGCAGGAGCAGTGGAGGTAAGTAAGACCAGGCAGACGCTGAGGCAGAGGTAGTAGCCCACCCCACCAGTCAATATGGCGAGGTCGCAACGTTTTGTAGCGAGAGCTAAATTATTGCTTATAAACAATCAGATGCGACAGTGAAGGAGAAGAGCGCCACCAAAGAGCTTTCTGCGGCGGAACCTCACGCGAGCTGATACATCTGACAGAGCATTATAGACTACTCACGAATTAATAGCTACTAATCAACTATAATATTACGAGGTTAATGTGTCGTATTGTGCATATTCATGTCAAAAGTATAGGCTAGGCTAGCAAATATATAATGGGTGAACTATACTTTATAATACAATTCCATGTCGATTACCCCCGTAAACGGAAAAAGATGGGGCGCTCGGGTAGGTCGAATGGGATGCAAAGAGCCAAAACCCCTGTTTTGTTTGCTTTAACGATACGACCACGATGTCCGAGAACGAGGGCATTGTCCAATACAGAATTGGTTGATCCTCGCCTGACCCCAACCTAACCCCATACAAAACATAAAAAAAATTCACACAATAAAAGGATACTATAGTTAAAGTAAATTATAATAAGATACTAAGACAACCATAAGATACATGTAACGGAACATAAGACTAAAAAATAGTTATAGATAGAGAAACGTACCCTCTATTCGAGCAAAGTCCCCATCTTAACGTCCTCTTGGAGACCAGCGATTAAAACAGCCAGTTTATAGAATCCGCATTCAATAAGCACAGTAAGCAATAGTCACTTCATAATATCAGATATTTAATTTGGCTTGTTGTGTGTAACTCTTTAAATTTTTATTATCTCTTATTTGAAGTTTATTCTCTTGATTTGTTACTCCGAATAGTAACTAGTAACTTTGTCATGTATAGTCTAGGGTGCATGCCTAGTAACCTGTTGTTCTTACTCCCTTATTACCCTATCTCTAGCACCGTCCCCATAAGGAAAAAAGAAAGAGTAAACGTGGTGGTTTTCCAGAATTCCTCTGTGGTCACCTCTATGGATGCCTTTGCGAGGTGCAAGTGTGGGGGGAGGGATGAATACAAGAACTGACTAGTGGCCTTTCAGTCATCTTCTATCTATTTTCTGGCATAATGTTCTGAACCGCCCGCGATCCCAGAAACGCCAGGGGTGCCGTCTGGGCAGACGCAACGCAAGTCAGGGGGCAACTTCGTGTATCTATATATATCTCTCCCTTTCTCCTGCCTCTTACAAATTTGAGGTGGAGAGTCTCCGTAGACTATGCAATGAAATATTCCTGTGCTAAAGGGGGGTAGATAATTCAATCTAGTGGGCAAGGAGCAACGTGGGGGGAGAGATGGTGCGATTGTCTAGGCAGAGAGGAAGAATAAATCTAGCCAGAATGGTCTACATATACTACTTCCCCTCAGAGAGGGGGAGAGGAAGGAGAAAGAGGATTAGCATTATTGGAACAAACAAAGTAACCCGAAAATATCTTTTTAAATATCTAAAGGTTTAACAACCTTATTTTCATTTTCACAATAAACACTAACTCCTTCCTATAATTTAATATTTATTCCCTACCATATTAATAAATTTAACTTTGTTTTATTTACCCTCCCTTCCTCCCGGCCAAGTGAGGAGTGGATCACACATAATTAGAGGCTATACGCATATTTGGCGAGGCTTCTTATTTTATATCGCTCCTTTCTTCTCTTTCCTTTATCTGTTCCACCCTCCCTAACCTCCAGCCCCGCTCCTAACCCACTGTTTGCCACTATTCCTCAAAAAAAAATGACAAATGGTACATAAAAAAAATTTGGCTCGAAGCCCCCCGCCTAATCACCATTGAGGTTTCATTCGGGACCTCTATTGGAGTGCGAAATACCGCCCGAGGGATGACGCGCGTGCGGAGGTACGAACCGCTCTCCCCCACACAAAACCCCACAAGGGGCTTTGGGCCGCGACTCCCTACTATAGAGACCGATCTAAAGAGTCTACTACCCCCTAAAGTTAAAGAAATCAGAAATACACAACAGTGCGATCTGAGTGCAAAAAAACACGTACCAAGGCGCGATCTGCAGGTGAAAACTAACGGATCGTTGAAACATTTCTCTTCATAAAACGATATCAATCATAAGATTCTCTCAATAATGACTATAGTGTATATCAAAGTTAGAGGAATACTAATGCATAAATTCTCAGACCCCTCAATCAAGAGAAAAAGTTACCTCAACAAAGAAATATAGAAGCAATGAATTTCTGCCAATAATTAAGAACCACAAATGGACCCAAAAGAGTGAACCCCGCCCATTGCGAATTCATAAAAAGAAAAACTAAAAACCAGACAGATGAACAATTCTCGATTCCAAAAGCACCACAGCTGTTACTAAGGATTGACGTGTCGTCGCGAGTGGACAAGTTTAACCTACATAAGATTTCCACTCCACCTCAATAGGGCTCCACAAAGATGCCCAGTATAGCAGGCCAATAATTCAGAGGACACTGTTTGGTGCTTCGTAGGAAAAGAAAGATTCTTAAAAGAGTACTAGAACATCAGCCTAGGGTATGGATGTCCTCTGAAGATGCAGAGGAAACCGATAAAGAATTAAAGCTATAGAATTTTGTGGCGTTATTACTAACAATTCACTTCCAATTAATTGACTCTCACATGTATGGATAGTACATGAACGAGCATTTTTAAGAAGCTTGAAGGTGAACCAGGTCCGCGAATTATGGTCAGATTGTACGATCCATGGGTCGGAGGGGCATTCTCGATAGTGGCGGAGCGTGCGTCAATTGCCATATTTTTGTACCCCCACCAGTGAAATGACGATCCTATTTATAAGAATGACCGACACCGTATGAAACATATGTAGTCACTTAGAGCTCCGACGTTTATACTTTCTGTTTCTAGTCGGCGCTCCGACTTTCGAACTTTCAACGATATTGAGGATACTTGTGAAAATCTCAAATTTGGGAATTGTAACTTTTGACCTAACCGGGATAAAAGAAAAGAATCAGGCGTGAAGGTATTCGATGGCAGTGGGTCGTACAGGGATAAGGTGTATATCCAAGGCGTTATTTACCACACACGCACCTCTGCTTGGAGAAGATGTAGTCTTAGATTCCATCACAGCATGATGGCTTCTGTGGGCTCAGCCCCTTATCTAAACATTGAGATTGAGCTTGAGACAAAGCCCAATTGATATATGTTAGCTCAGGTTATATTGCATCTATCAGAATTTCTATAATCCAAATTATCTGTCAACTAGGGATCTGCCCTCTACCTGTAAGCCTACATAGTACCAAGACCTGTTTATTCATGACTATAGGCCCTGTTATGAGCTATACGTTTGATGGTCTGGGTGAGGAATATAGAACAGAACTCCCCCACTCATTGCATATATGGCTCTTGTGCTGCTCAGATGCTCCTTGCTATTTATTAACTATTCGGAAAAGTCTAATTTGATTATTATCGATATGACTATAATCTTGAGGAAATGTCGTAGTTCTTGTATCTCACAAAAAAGCGGATGTGAAAGGAGCCTCTATCGCGCGGCCATGTCTGGCGTTAGTTGTAAAACCTTCATGATTCACTTGACAGGGTCATAACTTACGTTATGAGTCAACTATATTTGTATATAGGGTTAGGAGTACTTGATTGGGCAATTGTGTGACCCCATAGCTTATAACCTTTTCACCAATAGCGGCCTTGATGAGCGACTGAGGATTCGGTGGGTTGGAACCAACATCTGTCTCTCGCTCCCAAGGTGCATCTCTCAACTTTTCGCTATCTCGTGGCATGGGCATGGTTATAGAAGAAAAGGAAGGGATATTTGATTTGTGTTGTGACAGGGACCCCCTAGTCCCTATGAGTCATTCCAACCACCCAAGATTGGTATAATTGTATTGCAGGTGGGGGCGGCATGAGCTCAGTTTATCTCTTTGAGGCTCTATTAGGTGAGTGGTAAGGTCTCACTAGTAGTGCATAATCCCACTCATGCAACGTTCCAAGCGACTGGCACGTAGGAATACTGTCAGAGGTGCGGACAACGAGATTGCGTAAGCGGCGCTCCTTTATAACTGATTTTTTTTTAAATAAGGAGTTTATTCTGCCCCCCTTACTACATGCCATCGGTTACTGGTAAGCCCTAATCTTTTTTTCTGTAGGCATATTCCTAGGTGGAGTCCAGGCGTTAGCATGAGCGAGGGCGCAGAGGCACATTAAGAGATCTAATATATGACCAAAAACGAGCCCCACCAAATGGCATCTATTAGGCTATATTTACATCCATGCGTAATTAGAACATATAGGGAATATTAGAGGCCGGCCAGCTTTGAAGCCTTCTTGCTACATCCCCCATTTTAGTTCCTCTCGCCTATGACGCATACCTCCCGTGTGATTATTAGCCATCGTATATTTCGTCTGATGCCGTATAATATGTCTAACAATTGTTGCTTTCGATTCCTTTGAGTTATAGAGACGGATCTCTGAAGCACCGCTATGTCGGGTGTGTATCCTTGGAAATATTCTTTGCCTCAAACACAGAAATGGGACAGTAGTGATAGAAACCACACACTGGGTGGTACTGAGCCTTGTGCTCCCTAATGCTCTCCCCTAACCCTTTCAAGACGGCGGGCGATACTGTCTAACATCTCGGACACAAACGTTTCCCAAACAGTGTTGGTACGGGGAGAAATGGTAATGAAGTTGTAGGAGGTATCATGTAATATAAACTGGCCCTCTGATCTTCGACCATTAATTGGTTTGATCCCATCCAAAAATACAACAGATGTGGGCCCGAATCTAAGAACTCCTCATAAACAGAAAAAAATAAGAAGGACGGCGCAAGGGAGACTTTGCGGATTTGGTCAAGAAGGCTAATCTCAATTGTCCCGAACAGGTTACAATTGAGTATTGGATGGGTGTGGGGTTGTTTGTCTGTTTAACTTATGTCGGCGGTGTTAGTAGTGGCTCGGTGATGGAGTATGTTGATTAGATATTCATGGTGCCCTTGAACCATTTCCTTCTGCACTTTTTTTTGGTTCTATTTGATTATCCCACACCCACTCTCCGAATCGAATGAAAACAGTGAAAAGATGATCTTCTTGATTGGGTCTAGTATGCGATTCGTGCCAGTAATCCTATTTTAGAATTGTTGGCGACTCGTGATGTGTCATTAGGAAGGGTAACATAGTAGTTCTCCTTGGTGTTGAGGGTTTTGCTTTATTCTTTCTCGGCCCAGGTCTTGTGTTTTTTTTGCTGTTTTAGTGGATAAGATAGATTGCATGGGGCCGAAGGGCTGGGTCAGGGTAGAAGGGGGCATTACTAGAGAGGGGTTGTAGTACCTTACTCCCCTCCCGTCCCACTTGGTATCGGGCTGTGGCTAGACGAGGACTTGAATATTAGATCGGGGTATGCTCCCAACCTGCTCTCTCGAACCCCCCCTCCATATTATAAACCTAGAATTTCTGCTGTTGAATACCATTTCTTTTGAGGGGACGGCTGGAGGAAGGAAATCAATTTCCTCTTCCTCGCCCCATATCCCTGTGATAGGCTCGTTTGTTCTTTATTCACCAATGGGCGGGTTGTCGAGGGGGTTTGCGGTGTGCAGGGGCAGAATTTAATAAGTTGGGGTGGTGTGGTGGGTGAAAGGCGTGTCTGGAAAGTTTAGGGTGGCTTCGGATTGTTTTGTGAGCATTATTTTCCCCCCCAAATTGGGTCAAAGCGGGGGCCTCCTAAACCAGTAGATATCCCAAATGATTTCAGAAGTCATCCTTTTTTAGGATATTAATCAAAACCTTGTAGCAGCATAAAATAGGTTTTTAAAAAAGATAAATAATCCGTCAATCTATGATTGCTCTTGTTTATTACTAATTCGAGTGGATCCCTCCGTTCGCTGCCAAAATCACTCCCTCCCTTCCCCCTTATTACATAACACACCCGCCAAATAATACATATCTACTTTAAATGAGTTTTTTGGGGGTATATCTTTCTCCTATTTCAATATGTGGGTGGTGCCCACACTGGTGTTCTAGTAGGTGTTCATCGTCTATCTGTTTATCTCATCTCAAAGAACCACTTATGGCATTCAATTGATTATATTAATGTATCGGATTTTTCTTGTTTCTATTTCATTTGATCTCTACTCTGATTTTAGTTATACCTTCCCTCAGTGATCTGCGTCTCTACCCGCGCCGCCTCCCATTACCAATCTCCTAGTATACCCAGTAAGCAAAAATAGTCTCTACACCACGTACCTCTTTCGCCCTTCGCCCCGCCGCTGTCCTAGCATCTTCCATTAGTGACTCTTATCTGTATATTTTTAATCGCAAGGCACTCCCTCCAGAGCCTAATATAAACATTTACCCCCTCTGCACCCCCCTAGGCACTGCTTCCTCCTAACAGCCTCGTCCCCACTAGCGCTTCCTCCGCCTTGAACCATAGTCCTGATATCCCAATACCCCCCCAAAATTAGTCCATCCTACAGCTTAATAACCACAGCAACATCGTTCTTTCCCATTATCTATTCCTCTCCCTCACCCCCTCCATCCCATTTCCAAAAATTAGACCGCGGAGGTTCGAGGTTGGATTCACAGCCCCAAAAAAGAGAAAAAGTGAAATAGTTTCACGTCCTCACAGTGGTGGGTCTTGAGTCCTCGAAACTGCAGCGCCGAATATTAATTATCTAGGTACGGTTGTATGCTTAAAAAGATTTTAGTATGCACAAATGTGGTCATGACCCACAGACATCCGCCATGACCAATGATAATTCAATCTTTTATACAGTGGTATTTGTTGAGTTTTCCCTGTATCCCAGTAAAATGAATAACTAATATTCTGTTAGAATGTTACCAAATGGCCGGTAAGCTGAGTTAAAGGATAGTGTGTTTATTCTCTTGTGTATTGGAAGTATAAAATTACTGGCAACCCTATATCCTCTTCCTGTGGGAGAAAACTAGGTAATGACTGCCATAAATTGATAAATCAAATATACAGCTTAGTACTCCGAGTGAGCCTAATCACATATCTCATCAAATTTTCTCAAGCTTAGAATTTCACTTTTTCTATAGCTACCCTTCATCTCTAACGTGTCTACCTGGAAACCTGAACTGAGACAACATGTCGCAAAACTTACCCGCTGTGGCCCCATTTAATGGTCTTGTTTGGTCTAATGTTTTCCATTCAACTAGTAAAATATCCGGCTCTATTCATCTTTGCTTATAAAAATTCCATTTTAGAAGTGGAGTCGGCAGACGTGGGGGATGGCCCTCCCAAAATGGAGTGAGGGGAGGGTCCACAAGATAGAGCAAAACGAAATCAAGAGACAGCTAGGTTGGCGGCTACGGGTTTGGGGTAAGAGGGTGTGTGGTTAGGGAGAGTAGCGAGAGTGCAGCCAGGCTCCGGTGTATTAATTACACACCAAACTTAGATCACCTGGCTTTTTAATAGTTATCCTGTAAGTAGAGAAAAATTTTTGGGCGAAGAATCATTGAGAAGCCAACCACCCCCCCCATCCAAAATCAATGCCATTGTATTGCAGAAAATTTCCTTGATTTCGACCAAAAGATAAAAGTTAGAGCAAATAAGAGACATGTGAAGAACGACACAAAGTTGTCTGTTTATTTAAAAAATGTTGTCACTTATAATAAGCAACCTGGAATAAACAACTTTAAAATTGTGGCAAAAGATATCAATATCTGTTTCCATCCAGACTTTGGGGTAAAAAAACCCCCCTTTTTTGTCCCTTTTGGTTGTTCAGAAGAAATAAAAACCCCACCCTATGAATTCAAACCAAAATCGGGGCCTCGCCTCGGCGCGTCACCAAATAATCCACAAATCCACACAAGTTTTCGGGGTTTCAAACCTACTTCTCTTCTTCCCTTCTCCCCCCCCTCCCACTCCTTCCCTACCCCCACCCTCCTTCTCTTTCTTCTTCCCTCTTCCCCTCCGTGCTTCTTCCCGATCCCCTCTTCCTCGTCCTTTATCTCCTTTTTGTCCGTGCGCTCGGCGTTTTTCCTCGCTGCGAATACACGCCCCATGCCGTCTTGCCATACATATCCACTCCAATCGCGTGCTGTCCTCTGTGGGGTGGCCTGCCTCTCCTCCCCTCGTTAAGTACCAGAGCTTTCTCTTTCCTCTTCCTCTTCTGCGTGGCTGGGTCGGGCTCGGTCCCTTGTCGTGGCCTCCCCCCTGTCGGTGGCTACTTCTCTCCTACCAATTCATACTTTATCTGTCTTTTTTTCTCTTCCTCTTCCCCTTATTCTATTCCATCCTCATTTATCCATCCTCTTTTACATCCTCATCCTCCTCTTCAAACTACACAACGTCCTTCTTTTCAGCGAGTCGCGTCCCTTCCTGGAGCGTGTCCGGTCTTCGCTGCTTGGGCCTCCTCTTCCTCCGGTCGTTGCGCGGTCGTCTATAACACTCCTCATCATCCCTACCCCCCCCTGGGGTCCGGTGGGGCTTGGCACCTCAATAACAAACGTGTATACCCGTCTCTTAAATCTTACACTCCTCCTTCTTCCCATCCTGCGGTGGCCTCGCTGATACGCATTGCCGGTGCGCGGTGGCTGCTCTTTTTTCTTTCCCTTCCTTTCGACTACCTCCATATAATCTCGGGAGTGGCCCATCCATCCATCCATGTCATCCACCTCTATCACAATCCTCCTTCTCTCTCTTCTTCTTTCTCTCTGCTCTTCTTTCCCTCTCTCTTCCCCCCCCCCTCTTCGCATCCCTCTTTCCTTCTTTGTGCTTTTTCCTCCCTCTCTAGTCATATTATCATTTAGGAATAAATTTGATGGTCCCTCCAACTTCTTTCTTTTCATAATGGGCCACCCACTCTTTGCCTAATAATTTATTAGATATAGATCAAAAGAAAGTGTCAATGACCTCCCCAAACTCCAAAAGTTTGCTGTCTGTTCTGTTTCCTTGAATTTGAAAGGCAGAGTTCCCCCTGTTATACACTCCAATACTCTGGTGGCTTGCTGATTCATGATGTCTTTCATGTATAACTTATAACCTAGGCACTCCTCCACCCGTAGACCCCCAAGACCACTCCACTCCCCGAAAGATATCCTAGTAAGCGGCATCTCAAACGCGCTCCACTCCAAAAGACCCACCGCCAAAAACAAATGAAACCACTTCACACAACATCTCTTTCTCCCTTTCTCCCCAAATTCAGATCGCCCCCAGTAAAAACCGCCCCAACCAAAAACCACCCCAAAAACCAAAAAAACCACAACGGCCCCACCCCCCGGGCCCAAACCCGCCCCCTAGTGCCCATGTGGCGCCTGGGGGGCGTCCACCCCACAACGGCAACCCAAATAGAGTAAAAAAAAATAAGGGGGGAAAAAGAACATAAGAATGAAAACTTTTTTGTGGAAGTTGTTTGTAAAGATGGTGTCCTCCCCGGTTTGTGTGGTGTGTGTTTTCGTTAACTGACCGGCATAAATCTAGCATGTGGGAACACAGATCAGGAGAGATTTCTGTGGCATTCAAGAAAAACCAGCACTAGTAAGTTTTAGCCAGCCAGGTCTACTTTAAAAGAAAAAAAAAAAACATAAGTTCCAGGACAGCCGCAGCTACAGGGAGACCCTGTCTCAAAAAGACCAAAAAAAAGAAAGAAAGAAAGGAAAAAAAAAATGGTGAATGAATGACATTGTATTTTCTTTTTCATAGTGTTGAGGAAAAGGTAATAGTTTTATTTTTATTTTTATTTTTTTTGAGAATTTTATACATGAGTGTTGTATATACATCATTTTTGGTCCACCCAGTCTGACTTGCAACTTCTCCCATGTCCTCAATTTCTTATCTTCTGTGATTATTGTTGTTGTTTATACATGTATATGTTTATGTATAAATACGTGCGTGCGTGTGCGTGTGTGTGTGTGTGTGTGTGTGTGTGTGTGTGTATGTGTATGCACTGAATTCATTTAGTGGTGTGCTTATGTGTACATTTGTTTAGAGCTGACCACTGGGATTAAATAACCTATCAGCCCGCTAGTCCCTGGAGAAAGTGGATTCTCCTCCCTCAGTGTCCAGTGACTGCCTGGCTTTTCCCCTAGAGCTGGGACTCTGTGAAGTTTCCCCCATCCACACTGGCATGTCAGCTGGCTTTGTCTTTATGCAGGTCTTGTTAGACTACAGTATTCTGGAGATTTCATGGGTACAGCTTCCCTGTCATGACTAGAATGCGTTATCTAGTAGCTCTTAGAATCCTTCTGTCCCCTCATCTGCCACATTCTCTGAGCCTTAGATTTAGAGATTGTTTGGTAGATATATCAGTTAAGGCTGGGCACCCCACAGTCACTTATTCTTTGCAACTTTGTAATAGTCTCTGTCTGTTGTGTTGTAGAATGGTGCTTTTAAAAATATTTATTTATTTATTTATTTATTTATTTATTTGAATGAACTGTCTGCATGTAGGTTTGTGCACCTGTGTCGTGCAATGCCCGAATGGTGCTTTTTTTGATGAGTAGTGAGAGCAGCACTTGTCTTGGAATATAAAGATAGAGTATAATAAGTAATTGGTCTAGGATATAGTCTATCACCACAGTCCTTGGTTGCGTCCCAGAACTTGAAGGTAAGATTCTATTGCTAAAGACAGGACATACGTTGGACAAGGACTTGGAGCCATTGAGCTGGAACTGACCTGAAAGTCTCCACGAAGAGTAAGTCTCATATTATCAGAAGGTACTATTTGAGCTGCCAAGGAAGAACTAATCACTGGTCCTACCCACCTGTAATGCCTACAAATCACAACAATGACCAGCCCAACAAATTATCTCTGTTGGTGAATTACTGGTACTTTGATCTTGGGGGTAATCAACAGCTATCAGTAATTTGATGTAAGGCCCACTCAATAGGAGGAAATCAATCCATGCGTGGTTCTGAAACATAGCCAAGTCCACATGGTTGGAGAGGTCATAGACTACCTAGAGAAGGACTTACTACTGCCACTCTCCTCTAGGTGACCAGTGCACCTAGACCAGGAGATAATCGTGGGTGGGTGTGGAGGTGGGGATGCACACTCAGTCTGATCATATGTTTAGAAGAGGAGGGAATATTGGGTTCTCTCAAAGGAAGGCATGAAAAGCATATGTTACAGAAAGTATCAAGCTTATGAGGGTGTGATTTAATGAAAAATAAATGTTTTTGGCTTTTGAGAGAAGATCTCACAGGGCTAAGGTTGAAGGGCTTGGGTGTTGCTTTCCTTGTGAAATTTTCTCTTGCTTAATTTACTGTTAACTTTTGCTATGTATGTGTGGTCTTTTGAAAACAAATCTTCACTTTTTCTCAAGTATGTTGTACTTTATTATAGTTAAGTATTTTTGAAAAAAATAATGTTAATTATCTCCTAGAATGAGGATTGTATGTTTCTATAGTGTCATTTGCAGAAGAGTAAAGGAGTTCCACGAGAATTTGTCATAGTGGTGCTATGTACTATAGGAAAGCATTGTTGTAGGAATCATGCATAGTGCTGCCCAATAGAACTTTCTACCAAGTACTTGAAATGCCACTAATATGACTGACGAATGCTTCAGTAATTACAGACTAACAGAATTTAATTTTTTAAATTTCTTTCAGGAAAATACATGCAGATGATGAACATTCTTAAGCCAATTGCCTTTGATGTTATTCATTTCATGTCTCAGCTGTTTGACTATTACTTGTATGCAGTATATACCTTTTTTGGTCGGAATGATTCTGTAAGTCAACTTCTGGAGGAAAAAAAATCTCTTAAAATGTATTTTCTGAAATATAAAGGTTTTCATTCTGTATAAGATAAGTAGATAAAATTTGGAGAATCATCCATCAAATAAGGAAATGTTAGCAGATGTCTTCCTGAAGGCCTTATCTATACTAATTTTAAGATTTAATGTGATAAGCAGATTATATATTGCACAGATCTTTGGCAGAAAAAGTGAAGAATTTTTTCTGACCTTGACATTTTGGCAATAAAAAATGTGTAGGTTGCTTTATTTAAACCTGAATTTGTGTATAATTGGTATATAGTAATTGAGACTTTAAACAGTGGCTAACAAACTAAATAGATAATGACAAATACTAACTAAAATAATTGATTTCTTTAATTGAGCCATCTGCCTGCCACAGAAATGTTTCCTACACCTTGTGTTTGTGTTTCCAAGGGTCTTATTGAGTTTATCTTTTTTTTATTTTTTCTTTCTTTCTTTATTTTTTTTAATTTATTTCTGTATATGTATGAATGTACTGTCTGCATGCAGGTTTGTGCACCCGTGTCATGCAATGCCGCGGAGGTCAGAAGAGGGTGTCGGATTCCCCTGGAACTGGAGTTCTCCTGGAATTGGAGTTTCAGACGGTTCTCGGCCACCATGTGGGTGCTGGGGATCGAACCCGGGTCCTCTGTAAGAGTGGTCGGCGCTCTTAACCACTAGGCCATCTCTCCAGCCCCTCTTTTTTTAATTTTTAATAGCGAATGCCACAATATTTGCCAGGAAAATAATCTTATTGTTGGAAATTATTACATGGCTTGCATACATTTTTAAAAGCTTTTCAGGGTTGGAGAGATGGCTCAGCGGTTAAGAGCTCTGACAACTCTTGCAGAGGACCCGGGTTCGATTCCCAGCACCCACATGGTGGCTAAGAACCATCTTTAACTCCAGTTCCAGGGGAATCTGACGCCCTCTTCTGAACTCTGTGGCATTGCATGACACGGGTGCACCAACCTACATGCAAACAGTACACTCATAAACATAAAAAAAATAATTAATTAAAAAAAAGTTTTTCTATGTTAAGTTCTATGTTAAATATTGCTGGTTCATAGGAATATATTATAGAAATAACTTTTCTAATCCTGTTTCAGTTTTGAAAACATGGAAGCTTAAATATGACTGCATTCTTTCTATGATAAGTACATCAAAGACATGATCTTTCAGAGGCTCTGAATACCCATGTTCCGAATTCTATAAAGTGTTTCTTATAAAGAATCCTAATATAATCAAAGACAAAATAGTGCCACAGAATTTGTTACTTTAAAGTGTGTACTAAACGTTTGAGGTGGCTTAACAGTTAAGGGTATTTCTTCCCCTTCCCGGGGAATCCAGTCTGGTTCCTAGCACTCACGTCAGTCAGTTCACAGTCATCTCTAACTCCAGTTTTATGAGATTCAGCATCTTTTCCCTGCCTCCATACACACCCGCACACACATGACATACACTTATACACATACACATAAAATAAATTTTAATGTAAAAAATTAAATAAAAGATTCTTTTTAAAAAGAATCTAGACATATACTATATATGTATTAAGAGAGAAATCTGTTACAGAGTTTTAGCTGTCAGTCTTTCAATCCACCAGAATCTTACTCTATCTTCCATACTGCCTCGAGACCAGTGCTGTCCAAGGATTTTTGCAATACAAATTTATAAAAAGATAAAAATAAAAGGAAGAGCATCAGTCTACTCCATTTCCAAGATATTAGAACTAGGGAATACAGATTTTTTTTAAATTTTGTTTATTTATTTTGTATGTGTATGAATGTATTGTCTGCATGTAGGTTTGTGCACCTGTGTCGTGCAATGCCATGGAGGTCAGAAGAGAGTGTCGGATTCCCCTGGAACTGGAGTTCTCCTGGAATTGGAGTTTCAGATGGTTCTCAGCCACCATGTGGGTGCTAGGGCTTGAACCTGGGTCCTCTGCAAGAGCAGTTGGTGCTCTTAACCACTAGGCCATCTCTCCAGCCCAGGAATACAGATTTTTAAAAAGGATTATCCTCAATGAAATGAAATCTTGGCTCTCTTCAGTAAAGTAGAACAATGTATTTTAGATATATGAACATCTCAGGAATGAAATAGGATGTTCTAGTATTAGCAGTAATAAAAAAAAATCAAAGCAGCATCCCCAAATTGGAAAAAATACAAGGCACTCGCCTAGAGTAATTAACAGGTAGAGAGAGAAAAGTATATCTGAACTTTACAAGTTATTCAGAATAAAGAATATAGGGAAAATAATTGGATAATAAGAATGATCTTAGCCTTATCACACATTAGATTATTTCAAATGGCTAAATATACCTATATTAGGAATACCCAATGGAGAAGAAACAGCAAGATGAGACAGAAAAATATTTGAAGAAGCATTAGCAAACAAACTGCAGATTCAAGATGGTAAACGTACAGCAAATGTAATAAGCACAAGGAATGTATATGAGTATACCTCCTGATAAAAAAAGAAACAGACTTCTTACACAGAGGGGATGAAGATTAGATTAACAGCTAATGTAGATGAGAAACAGGGATCTAGAAGAGAGTTAAATACACTTTTAAGGTGCTGAAAGTAAAGAAGGACTATACATCATAGTTTTATATCCCAAAGCACCATTTATGCGTGAAGATTAAATTACTACATTTATAGATAATACTTAAAAATCAGAGCTTGTCACAGCAGACAAATAAGAAGTAGAAAGGACCTTGTTCATAGTGCACAGCAAGACTCTTAATCATCTCGCAGAAGTATTTAGACTAAAGGAAATGACATCAGTGAAAACTCAGATAAAGAGTGAAGAGCCCCTGGAATACAGTCAACATGAATAAAAACAAGGGTTTTTTTTTTCTTTCTTTCTTTTCCACTTCATTTCTTCTTAAACCATATTGCTGTTTAAAATTGAAATCATATCATTGTCTTTTGGAGTTGCATTGTATGCGGATGTGTTATATATGACAACTATAGAAAGGTCTGTATGGTATGTGGATATATGCAGTTGCATGATTTCCGTGTATTGCATAGAGCAGAGCATTATCAACAGTAAAATGACCAGAAAGTGAAGAATGTATGCTACAATCCACAGGACAACTATGAAAAATAATGTGAAGATCTTTAACTGTTTAGCCAACAGGAAAATCAAAACATAAGAAAATTAGTCATATGTAATCCAAAACAAGAAAGGAAAAACTGAAAACAAAGGAGGAGGCCAGGCCCAACTAATAATTACATAAAAAGTTCAGGAAGGGCTACAGAGCTAGCTCAGCAGTTAAGAGCACTAGGTGATACCACAGGTGACTAGAGTTCAGTTCTCAGAACCCACGTGAAGGCTAACAACCCTCTCCAGTTCCAGAGAATCCAATGCCCTCTTCTGGCCTCCAGCGGCATTGCATGACACATGTGACTCAGGCAAAGCACTCATACATATAAAATAAAAAGTAAATAAATAAAAGTTAATTTACTGGACACTCATTGGCAATTAGATAGGTTTAAAAACAAAGCTAACACATAAAAAGCATGCTTTAATTACACCGCAAGCATGCACGCACGCACACATGCATGCGCGCATGTCCAAAGGGGACGGAAAAAGAGAATGCCATGTAAGCATTAAGCATAACAAAGTTGCAGTTGGTTATATCAACATTAGGTAAACAGGGAACGAATAAAAAGTATTCCTAGAGCTAGAAGCTTCCCCTTAACACCAGGATCACCTCAGTAGAAACATGCTGATGTGATGAGACTTCAGAATTACCAGAACAGTAATTCAAAGAATTAAATAACAGAAGAAGACTGATTATAGTTTGAGATTAAAATTTTTATTTAACTTTATGTGTATGAGTTATTACCTGCATGTGTGTAAGTGCAATGTCCACAGAGTCAGAAGAAAGCACTGGATTCCCCTGGATCTGGAGTTGTGGATGGTTATTGGTGGCCATGTGGATGCTGGGAAGCGAATCGGGTCCTCTGTAAGAGCAGCTGGTACTCTTTCTAACAGTTGAGCCATATCTCCAGCCCACATAGTTTGAGATTTTTAACACTACCTAATAAGTAATAAGATAAACAGAAGATCAACAAATACTTAAAATATTTTAATGTTGCCAACCATTTTGACCCAATCAGTATATGTGGAACAGGGTATCCAACAGTGGCAGATATACCAGGCATGTTTCTCAGGGTGGATTGTATTCTAAGCCACTGAGCATATCTAATAATTTTCAAAGACTGAATAGTCTATAGGGTATGATCTTGTGACAGTGCAGTTACATTAGGAATTAATAACAACAAGATAATTAGGAAGACCATAAGTATTTGAAAGTCCAATTATATACTTCCAAATGATTAGTTCAAAGAAGAAATTAAAAATTATTGTGAACTGAATGATGGTAAAATCATAATATATTGAAAGCTGTGTGGTTCATCTAAGTCAGGGTCTTGAGTGAAGCAGCTAGCATTATACTCCACTAGCAGAAAAGAAAGTCTCCAATTGATCAACCTTAGAACTAGGGGAAAAAGGTGCAAATTAAACCCAAAGAGCAGAGAGAAGGAAATAGTCAAGATAAATCAAAGACATTGAAAATAACTAGCGAGAACCAAAAGCGTGCTCATATAAAATGTGCCAACTGATAGGGTGGTACCCACTTAAAAGGTGGGGGTCAGAAGCATTCATCTATGACACGGAAGGACCAACATTTACATGCATTGCTTGTGGAAATCTGAAGGGCTTGCCACTTCAGAAAACATTATGGCAGTAGCTTATAAAGGTAAAGTTTATATTTACTGTGTGAACCAGAAATTCCACTTTTAGATATTTACCCAAGAAAATGAAAATAAATGTAATGTCCAGACAGAGACAAAAACGTGCATGCTTGTCGTGGCATTGGACAGATACCCAAGCTGGAACTCAGATGTTCAGTTACTGCCTAAAAGGGAAACTGTTGTCTTATGCTTATACTATCCAGTAGAATTAAGCAACAGAAAGTCACAACATACTAACAGACTCACAACACAGATGAATCTCGAAAGCCTGCCAAATAAAAGGTCATCGTTACAGATAATATACACATGATTCTATTTATATAAAATTTTAGGAAAATAAAAACCATAGTGACAAAAGGAGATCACAGGTTAAGGATGGGGAGAGGACAGGACAGGGGAGCATTTTTGAGAAGGGAAGAATTCCTTTTTTAATTTATTTTTATTTTATGTATATGAGTGTATTGCCTGCATGTATGTTAAGTGCACCATATCATGTAGTGCCCATAGTCGTTAGAAGAGGCTGTTGGAATCTGGAGTTAGGGACAGTTTTCAGCTGTTATGTAGGTACTAGGATTTGAACCCAGGTCTTTTGCAATAGCCCAGTGCTCTTAATTGGTGAGCCGTCTTTCCAGCCCTAAGGGAAAGAATTCTATATCTTGAGTGTGGTGCTGGCTGTAAGATCCTATACAGTTAACAAAACTTCACATAAATCTGTGTATAAATAGCAAAAGGGGAGAGATGAATTAACCTGAGAAATAAATGAGTTCATGCTTTACCTCACAGTGTCATCAGAACTGCTTTAGCTTACACTTCTTAAGTCCTGTATCTCAGATGGGAGAGGAGTAACAGTAAATGTGTGCATGCTTGTTGTATATCTGGTCACAAAATCATACATCATTTCTATGTTACTGAGATGTTATGTTTTATAGCTTATTAACAATGTTTTTAATTTATTGGGTCATAGGTAATAGCTTACCCTCTTCCCAAATGCCTATATGTACCTACTGTTACCTCTCAGTTACATTTATTTCCTGCAGTTGAATCATCATACCAGGTGCTGACTGGCTTTTCATGCTTTAACAGTCAGTGCGGTGAAATGTTTAGTAGCCCAAAGGGAAATTTTTCAGTTTTGAGTGAGGATAGGCTGTTTTAATTTGGGTAAGAAAAAAATACCCACAACACTTCTTTTTTACTTCTACATAAACACAGCAGATGTATATAGCAGACCCAGCCACCATTAAGGATCTAAAATTTCAGTTTTTATAACTTAAAAATTAACTCGTGGGAAAAACATTCCCACAAATGAACTTTCTCCTCATAATTCATAAAACTGGTAGATGATGCATGTGCTCACGGATAGTTTTTAGTTCCCTTTAACCTAAGATTTGACTTTTTTGCTTGATATGATAGAATTTCTAAATGCAGTTTGGAAACCCTCTGAAGCCATAGTTAGGAATATCAAATACTTTAGATTCCTTGAGACAGGTATCTTCAAGAGAACTTCTACAGTGATGTAATGTAACTTGCCTTTCTTTGTTTTCAGCTGGAATCAACTGGACTCGGCCTTAGTAGTAGTAGACTGAGAACAACTTTAAACAGAATACAGGAAAGCCTTATTGATCTCGTAAGTAATGAGCTGGAATTAATTCACTTGAGTTATGAAATAAAAAGTAGTCATATAATCAACTGTATATTAATGTGCATTTGTGGAACATCTGAGCCCTTTAAAGTTGTACCAAGTGCATATAGGAAGTAAGAACCTGTTACTAATTGTTGGACATGGGTCTGTACGGAAGAGTTATGTTGGAGAGAGTGTCTGAGATCACTGTAAATCACCTGCTGAAATTCAAGAAGAAAGTTTGAGTGTGATTGTCTTGTAGCAGAAATTCCTTAGTCTTCACTCTGATATAGTTTGATGGCATGCCTGGTTTAAGATTAGATAGCAGTGCAGAGGGTAACCCTGGGTAGTTTTTAAAATAATGTAAGCATCAAAAATAGAAAGGAACTTTTTCTTGCGATTGGTCACTGTGGTCAAAAATTTGTTTGCCAGAACATATATTTGCATCTATACTAATCTAGTTTCTCTGAATTTTCTGTTAGTCCTTTAACTTAAAATAAGCATTCATTTCTCTCTTTTTCATAATGTTTACATTGCATGAATATGTCAGTTATTAAATTTTTTATACAGTAATGGTGCTCTTTCATTTGGTGTGGTGATGTTTGCCTCTCATCTCAGTCCTTGAGCAGTTGAGTCAGGAAGATTGAGAGTTCAAGGCCAGCCTAGGGTATACAGTAAGACTCTGTCTCATAAATAAAATAAAATCTAAAATAGCAAAATTAAAATAGAAAATTTAAAAGAAATTATTATATGCCAAGCATTGTTATGGGACTAAGCATTTATTAGTGTACAAAAGAAATGGTTCTTCTTTCTTATTCTTGGAATTTGTATTTTGTCATAGCAAAGAGGCGGTAAACAAGTATGTACCATAATGAGTAACTGAGTGTGGCTGTGTCAGATGAGCAGTGCTGCAGAGGAGGATATAAGCAGTGTCTGTCTCCCTTATCATTTGTACATGTTTTGGCCCAGCACATCTATATCCTGCCCTATGCATGATCTCCACATTACTTATAATACCCAGCACATTGTAAATGTCCTATACATAGTTACTATACTGTATGTTTTGTGGTTTTTTTTTTTTTTTTGAAACCAAAAATAGTCATGTTCAGTAAGGTATTGTTTTTCTCCCAAGAAATATTTTGGAGCTGTATCGATTGAACACACAGACATAGACCTGTGCGTATGTAACTGGGCTGCTTCTTTTAGCTCTACTGTCCGTAAATCCTTAATTTTCATTTCTGTATTAAAGTCTCCTGTTCCCTCCCTTCCTCCCTTCTTCCTTTCTTCCTTCTTGCCTGCCTGCCTCTGATTTTTAAAATCTTCAAGCTTTCAAGTACATTCATAGTTTTCTGTGTTTCAGTCCATTCTCTCTTTGCTACTTAGGATGACTTTGACCTTCAGATCTTGCTCTGTGTAACTCTTAGTTCCCAGCTGAAGTTTTTCTTAGTTGGGACAGAATGCCTCAAGAATGTTGGGTTGAACTTTACCGTTAAAATCAGTGACTCTGGTATTTTCCTGTCGCTCCTGCTGGTTACTAGATTTTGATTGTCAAACCATAGTTTCAGGTGTGACTCTTAAGACATGGATTTATGCTTCAGGTTTTACTGTGTGGAATATAATGAGATCTCATGACCAAGTAAACAATGAGGCCAGTCTAGTTCTTTGAGACATACTTTCACCCATGGCTTTTTCTTGACTCCTGTGATAACTAGATGAGTTTGTGTCCTTGAGGTGATGTAACCCTCAAATTTACAGTTGTGAATTTAAAAATAGTACACCTTCTCCTGATAAATAGATATGCCTATTTGAGGGGCATGTTTTCTCCAAATGTGTCCTTTAAGTATTTATCTCTACCATCCAAATCAAAAGGTTGCCTATTGGCACGAAGACAGTCAAGCTGCCGTTCATGCTTCAGTTTGTAAGAACTCCCTGTGATGCCACTGCCCAGGATAAGAGTCCCCACAGTGCTGCATATCTGTGGCTCTCTCCTTTATTCATACTGACCATCTTTATTCTCAAAAACTCTGACCCAGATACATGCAATACAATTAGTTTTGTTTCAGTTTATCATTAGTCCTGCCTTCTTGAGATTATGCAAGGTTACATTGATTAAATTTTTTAATGTGAAATGGTTAATCAGACTCTACTTTGGATTTCATCAGTGTGGTTCTCAAGGGCCAGGTTCCTATGTACCAATTCTTGAGGAATATTTCACTATGAGACAGCTGTTCATAAAGATTCCCTGTGTTGGCTGATTTTAGGTCATGTGCATATGGTTGATAAAGTATTGGGTAGTACTCTAGCACTTAAAAATAATACAAGCAATAAAAAAATCCTGAAGCTAAATATAATCAACATATGCCTGTGAGTATTTTAATTGTGGTTTGGTCAAGCTCCTGTTGTATTACTATTATTTGCTGTTTCAGGTGTTGTATGTGTGTGTGTGTGTGTGTGTGTGTGTGTGTGTGTGTGTGTGTTGTATTTTCAGGAAGTTTCAGCTGATCCTACTGCCACACTCACAGCAGCAGAAGAAAGGAAGGAGAAGGTACCCAGTCCACACCTCAGTCATCTAGTCGTTTTGACATCTGGGGATACATTGTACGGGTTGGCAGAAAGAGTGGTAGCCACAGAATCCTTGTAAGTTGTTGAAAACTGTTTTTTTGCCATAACTAGTTAAGGAAAATTATAAAAGTAAGCATTGTATAATTCTACTTCTGGCCGTTACTAGTGCTCCTAACCATTACTTAGTTATTTTTGAGAAATATATGCTAACACAGATTACATTACCAATTGATGGTTTTAACTTCATGGCTCATTTTATATGTGTATGCATGTTCATGCATATGTGGCTGCACATGTTCATGCAGGTGTAGATGTGCATGTGTGTGTATGTGTGTAGCCCGTAGGATACTCGGGGCTGTCCTTGAGTGTTGTTCCTTGGGTGCCATCTACTTTGTTTTTTGAGACAGGGTCTCTCACAGGCTTAAAGGTTGCCAAGTAGTTAGGTCGGGTGGCCACTGAGCCCTAGGGACCTCCCTGATTTGCCTCTCCAGCACTGGGATTGCAAGGGGGGTGCGCCACTGCTGGCTTTTCATGGTTACTTTTTAGGTACATAAATAAAAAGGAGGAAGTAGTTTAAGTTTTGCTACTTAACAACATGCTCTTTGTTTTAAGTAAAACTTGAAACAGCAAATAGTCTTCTTTACATTTCCCTATTGGTTATAGAAATAGAATAACTGTAGCTCTATTCTAATTGTTGCAGAAACCTCACCCTTAGCATCAGCAAGAATACTCCTTGATGTTTACAAGTCCCCACATTGGTTAATTCAATTAAATCATAAAATTTTTTCATCAAATGCAGCCCAATATAACATAAATATTCTTTCATATATAAGAAAAATTGAAGAAGAAAAAACAATGTTCTAGGGCTGGAGATGATGGCTCAGCAGTTAAGAACACTGATTGTTCTTGAAGACCTAGGTTTGAATCTCTGCACCCACATGGCAGCTAACAACCATCCATACCTTCAGTTCTAGGGGATCCAGTGCCCTCTTCCTTTTTATTTTAATTTATTTTATGTGTTAAAAATAAATTAAAAAAAAAATAAAAAGGAAAGCAATGTTCAATGCCAGCACATCTGTAAGCAGTAGCTCAGTGACTGGCATTCCTGCACCCAGCCCCCTACTCTGGGAGAAGCAGGGATGCCTCTTGTTTCTTGCACGTCAGGGATGCTTGATTATGTAGGACAAATACCTTTTGCTGAATCTCTTAATTTCAGGAGTCTTTTGTATATGTTGAGTGCAGTCTTTAAAACAAATGCTCTTTTAAAAAGCCTTACTTTTTCAAGTTATTTTAATGTGTCCTGCACTCATATTTTACATGTAAAACAGCATAACTCCATCTCTTGTAGCCTGATTATTTCCTTTGAAGCAACTCTTCTTTTGTCTCAACTTCCATTTACTGATAACTCAGCATTTGTTATTCTGTAACTTATAAACTTGTTCAGTTCATAATACCAGGTAGTTCACTAAACTGAAAATAATTCTGAGTTGTTAAAAGTTTTGTTTATAGATCTTAACCTGTTAGTTACACAGCAATAAGAAGGCTCTAAACCCTACATTTCATTTACACAGTGGTTATTTATTCCCTTTAGAGTGTTCTTGGCTGAACAGTTTGAGTTCCTTCAGCCACATTTGGATGCTGTGATGCCTGCAGTCAAAAAGCCCTTTCTGCAGCAATTTTATTCTCAGGTCAGAGATGGTCTTATATGTCATGTCAACTGTGAGCAGGATAGAACTGCCACTGATCACTGAGGTTATTACTGGAGAGCAGTTTACAAGCCTCAGGGGACCTGGATTAAATGCTCTTCCATTTACTCGTGGATTCTATGTTAAAAATTATTGAGTATCTTGTACAACTTTTAGACTAGTGAGAGAGCCAGTTAAAGCTGTATTCATAATAAAGTATGATAGCTGCTCTGAAGAAGGGCATGTGCAGTGACAATAAACTTAATCCAGACCAGAGGAGGGAGAGAGGGCTGGGAGAAGGCTGGAAAGAATCGTGTTGAAAACTTGACTAGCTAGGTAGAGACAAGTTGGGGATATAGTTAGTCCAAACTAAGGAATTTCAATACTAGACTTTGAGAAGAGAGTGCACTGCATGTGAGCTTCTAAGAAGAACTGAAAGTTGGCAGAGCAGGGAAGAAGGCTGGTGAAGAGGAGGAAGGTTAGAATGACAGGCAGAAGCCTTCTATATAAGGGCCTAGCATGACCTCATTTCCAGGGTTCTAGGAAGTCCTTGGAATATTTGAAACAGACCAACCACCTGACCAGGTGTGTATCTTAGAGGGCGTTTTTGGAAGTGAGTGAGGAATATTAGGTGGTGTGCCTAGATATGGGGAGAGAGGGCGACAGTTTGAAGGGTGTTACATCTTGTAGGTAAGAGAGAATAGAATCCTGAGCTGTTAAGGTACTAGGAGGAGAGGGACAAGTTTGAGAAGTATGTGCTAGTTTTCACAAAAAAGTCTAATTCTTTTATACTAGTTGTCTATGGCCTCAAGTTTATTGGGTGCCTCAAAATTATATTTTATGTAAAGTCTGTGCCTCATGTTAAAATATTTTAATTTAATTGAATAATTTAACTGAAATCCCCAAATGTATAAGTTTTATTTTTGTATATGATGTATATTAGATGAGATCGGGCACATTCAGGGTGGGATGGCCATAGACATATGATGTATGTTAGAAACGAGCAAGATGGTCTTCAGAAGTGTGGGGGTACTTTAGAAATAATTGTGTTTGTTTCTGTAAAATGTTGCAGACAGTCTCAACTGCCAGTGAACTGCGCAAACCCATTTATTGGATTGTAGCTGGTAAAGCTATTGATTATGAACAGATGCTCCTCCTGATGGCTAATGTGAAGTGGGATGTAAAAGAAATCATGTCACAGCATAACATATATGTAGATGCACTGTTAAAGGCAAGTACTATGGGAAATACCTTTGCTAAAAATCATGTTGCTAAAAGAAATGTCCCCTGTGGAGTGGCTCTAAAGTAGTGAGATTGTAGTTACTACTAGGGTCCCAGCATCCAGATGTTAAAGTCTCTGAACTGATTCAGACTAAGGGTCTGGAATTTGAGTTCTTATTTAGACCTAGGAATGCTATTGGGTTTTTTGTTTGTTTGTTTGTTTTTTAACTTTGTTCACTAATGTCCCCTGTTGAATTAGTTTGATAACTGCATGTCATGACTGCCTTCCTGGTGGGTAACTCCAATAGCCATGGCTATAAGGAGCTATTTCTACTTCATTAGAAGTTATTTCTATATTTTAGTATGTATTCATTTGCACAGTGCCCCTGATCATTCCAGGTTGTTTTTCCTAGAAATCACATTACACGGTCTTGGGTAGTCAACTGTTTATGTGCAATTCTTAACATTTATAAGTTTCTCAAAAGAAGTGTAATTCATATTTTTTCATTTATGTATTAACTGATAGTTATAGATCACATGGCATGTGCCAGATCTGATAGAACTGCTGCCAGTGTTATTGTGGATTAAGAAGCTCACTTGCTCTCAGAATACCTGTGCCAGGGCAGATAGGAGTGAACAGATGGACTGAGCTGTAGTATCCAGTGATGAATACTGCTGTGAGCAAAGTCAGCCAGCTGCAGCGAGAAAGGAAATGCCAGGATGCTGAGGAGCGAGGAATACGGCTTGTTTGCTCTGGTCACAGGAGTTGTCTAATGAAGGAGAGGAGCCCTGTGGCTATCTAGTGAGAGGGTACCTGAGAAAATGAAGGCTGCTTTCAGAAAGATTTTGTTTTTCATTTTTATCCATGTAAAGAATTGACCCTTACACTTCTGATTTTTGTTATTTGCACAATCATTTTTAATGGGCTAGCATACCTGGAACTGACAGAGCCATAGATTAGAGCATAGGTTAGGTGAGGTTGGTCTGGGGTGCCTGGTCATAGCAAGTTGTGGTGCCTGTCCGCATACTCAAAGGCTGGGCTTTGTGGTGCCTAGGAGTTGTTGTTTTGTTTTGTTTTGTTTTTGTTGGTGGTGGGATGTTGTTGTTGTTGTTACTTTTTGTGTTTTTTTGGTCTTTTTGAGACAGAGTTTCTCTGTAGCCTCAGCTGTCCTGGAACTCACTATGTAGACCAGGCTGGCCTTGAACTCACAGAACTCTGCCTGCCTCTGCCTCTGCCTGCCTCCCAAGTGCTGGAATTTAAGGGGTGCACCACCATGTCTGGCTTTTTGTTTTTGATGCCTACGCATTTTTATGGCGAGCAAGGGGTGAGTGACAAGTGAAGGTCCTGTACATCTTCCCCGGAATTGAGAGACATTGCCTCAGTATTTTAATTGTTAATTTAAATTTGGAATGTGCCAGGCATGGTGGCGCACGCCTTTAATCCTAGCACTTGGGAGGCAGAGGCAGGCAGATCTTTGTGAGTTCAAGGCCAGCCTGGTCTACAGAGTGAGTTCCAGGACAGCTGGGACTACAGGGAGACCCTGTCTGGAAAAGACAAAAAAAAAAAAATTTGGAATGTACAAAAAAGTCAGGGCAACTTTTAAATAATGATGATTCCTTGTTTTTTACAATATTTTATTATTTTTGTTTTATGTGCATGTGTGTATTGCCTGCATGTGTGTAAGTGCACCCAGGTCATGCAGTGCCTGTGGAGGGCAGAAGAGGGCATCAAATTTTCTGGAACTGAGGTTAGGGACCGTTGTTAGCTGCTGTGTGGGTGCTGAGATTCAAACCTGGGTCTTCTGCAAGATCAGCCAGTGTTCTTAACCATTGAACCATCTCTCTAGCCCCTGATCCTTGTTTTGAAACGATTCTGCTTTTGAACTGTTGATTCTATTGTTTTTATGATATGTTGTGTTAGTTTAGGGTTCTGTAACAAAATTTGCTATGTTCATGTGCCTAGATTGACTAAGATCAGTGCTAAAACAGATTTGATGTCTGGAATGGCTCAGTTTCTTGTAGATTTCATCTTCCCATTGCATGTCCATGTTGATAAAAAGGGGCATTGCAGCTCTTCTAGGCTTCTTATAAGAGCACTAATCTCAGGGCTGGAGAGATGGCTCAGCAGTTAAGAGCACTGATTGCTCTTGCAGGGGACCTGGGTTCCATTCCAAGCACCCACGTGGTGGCTAAGAACTGTCTTTAACTGCAGTTCCAGGGGAATCTGACACTCTCTTCTGACCTCCGAGGCATTGCACAACATGGGTGCACAAACCTACATGCAGACTGTACATTCATATACCTAAAAAATAATAAATACAAATTTTTTAAAAAAGGAACACTGATCTCATGCATGTGGGCTCTGCTCTTAGATCTAATTGCCTTCCAGAGTCCTGTTCCCAACACCATCACCCTGGGGGTTCAGATTTCAGGATATGAATTTAGAGGGAATGAAAAGTTTCAGACAAAAGCCCTTGCCAGCTATGGGATTTATAGGAATGGGAGAATAAAGCTTTCCACACTCAGCAAATATGATGCTACAAAGAGCTATTTGCTTCCATATCTTAATTCCATGAAAAATGATTATCATAAAGAAAAACTAATATTAGTCATATTATTAACCTGAATCCAATTTTCTACCAGCCTAAGACCTTCTTTAAGCTTAAAGGTTAATTGCCTGATACCACTTGTTTTTTGTATTGTTTTCCAAGTTTAAATCAGGTGAAAGCAGAATTCATTCTTATACCCGAATAATCCGAAGTGGAGTGCAATGACCTTGTTTAACAAGCTGTATTTCTTGGACATTAAACTTAGTAATAAGTAGAAAATTTATATAACAAGCCTATAGCTATCTTTAAAATTAAATATTAATGAAAATTACTGAACTATGACTCTCAAATGCAAAGTGGTTTACTGTAGCAAATGCATAAACACCTAGCCAATTCTACTGCTCTGTAAGATCCGTGAAATGAAACAACTGATGGAGAGCAATTATTTAACTTTGAGTTTTAAAGGTAAGCTTAGTGAGTTGAAGACCCAGTTCTTTAAAAAAATAATAATTAAAAGCAATGGATTGTTAAAAATAAATCAGCAAGAAAAATTGTGATTTGGCAAGTAGCAAAAGAGCCAAGTACACAGCTGTCAGTGCACAGCAGCTCAGCAGGGTGATCAGGTCAGGTCCCTCTCTCCTGGGTCTTGGTAGAACATTTGAACAGTGTCAGTCCCAACTTAAATCGTGTCACTTCTCTGTTTGGGAAACTATAGGAAAATGTCACTCTAAGCCTTCTTAAGTGTGTTTGAAATGCATTACCAGGGTCAGGTCAGTGACATTCCTTTTGTGCCTGAACGTCAGATGACATCCATCCATTGAAGGATATGCCATCAGCTGCTTTCATGTAGTGTTGGGGTTTCCTAAATTAGTTCTTTGTGTTTTTATTTTTAATACAAGCATATCATGAAAGTTAAGACAATAAAGATGCTTCATTCTTCTGTGGGTAATAGAAATGTTTCATGGTTATTTTCCTTTACTAAAAATTTGCAGCTGTGACATTTTTAAATCATTTGCTACATAATAATGTTAAAGAATGATTAGGAAAGAAACTAATGTATCAGATTTCTCTGTGGAGTATAGATACTGACAAATTATTAATAACTAACTTTGAATTGACAGTTTATTAAAACTATATTTTTAAAACTGGTTTTATTCAAGATATTTTTAAGTCAAATTAAACCTATTTTTGGGGGGTTCACAGTTGACAGGAAATTTTGAGATGTGAAAATATTTGGACATTGTTAACATAAAACTAATTAATGGTGTTCATTTCTTTTCAGATAAAATGCAGAATTTTATTTATGTTTTTCTTTTAAAATTACTTATCGTTGTATTGTGTGTGTGATGAAACCATGCGGGTAGTGAACCTAAGGAGATCAGAGGACTTGCAGAGCTGGTCTCTCCTTCCGCCTTTATGTGGTTCCGGGTGTGGAACTCAGGTCTCCCAGCTTGTGTGGGAAGTGCCCTTATCCAGTGAGCCATTTCACAGGCTCTTTTATATTAATATTTTTTAAAACCATTATATTAAGTCCAAATTGTCCATAGCATTAATTCCTTTTTGCTTTATTTGGTTTGAATATGAATCTTTGGGTCTTTTTTGTTTTCTGATTTTTAAACCATTTCTTGTGGGAAAGTGCTATGATCCCAGAATGATACATATAACCATGACTTGTCCATCTTAGGAATTTGAGCAGTTTAATAAGAGGTTAAATGAAGTTTCTAAGAGAGTGCGGATCCCCTTGCCAGTGTCTAATATACTCTGGGAACATTGTATACGATTGGCTAACAGAACCATTGTGGAAGGGTAAGTTTTCACAAAAAGAATTACTTGTTTCTTAATTTATACATTGTTTGAATGACATATATGATCACTGATTGATGGGGAGAGCAGAGATAATAATAAATAGCAAATATGCTTATAATCTCATTGGAGGAGATTACAACCATGAACCAAACTGTGCCCATCTCTGTTGGCTTGCTTTCTTGCTGGTGACATTGTAACAAGATAGAAGATGAGTGAGGAATACAGAATCATTATCTGAAAGTGAAACTAATAATTATTACTCAATTTTTTATGGTGAGTATTCCTAAGGTTTAATGAGCAGGAAGTACATACCATTTTACTGAGCCAATTGTTTCACAGTATTGTATTGGCAAATCTTAACTTCCCTTGCTTTATGACAGGTAAATATTCTCTCTGCTTGGTTCAAAAACCATTGGTCAAAAGTCCAGAGTTAGCAAGGTTAAGTAAGTTGGCCAATGTCACACAGTTTTCAAATGAAGAAGAGGCTTATGAATTCCCCATGCTCTGGCCAGTCCTTAGAACCCCTATATCACTACTCTTCCTCATCTTCATCTTCTGTAGACTCAGTTTTTCATGAGTGGAGTTTAGTTTACAGGTGTGTCTTGGGATCTTTCACATTTGCTGAGGAACTATACTTACTCTGTTAACACTGTCTGATAGAAAAGGATAAAATGTACATGGAAGGCAAACAGCTGCTTCAAACCCCATGTGAACAGTTGAATTTTTATACTGTCTTTCATCTGATTTCTAGTTTGTTATGAAGCAGTGCTTTAGAAACTAGGAAGATGCCTGGGCGTGGTGGCACACGCCTTTTATCTCAGTACTTGGGAGGCAGAGGCTGGCAGATCTTTGTGAGTTCAAGGCCAGCCTGGTCTACATAATGAGTTCCAGGACAGCTGGAGCTACAGGGAGACCCTGTCTCAAAAATACCAAAAAAAAAAAAAAAAAAAAGGAGAAGAAGGTGATAGGGGTGACCTATTAGCATTTTGCCACTCTATTGAAACTCGGGCTGAGTGTTTTAAGATGGCTATGGCAGTACCCACAGCTGAGGGATATTTTTAATGAATTTATTTAAAGTAAAAAGTGAGTAATATGTGTTAAGTTTCTGCAGAGACCACTTTCTAAGGGGGAAAAAAATCCATAAAAATACCCTTATTACTGGGGCTGGAGAGATGGCTTAGTGGTTAAGAGCACCAACTGCTCTTGCAGAGGACCCGGGTTCGATCCCCAGCACCCAAAGATGGTGGCTGAGAACCATCTTTAACTCCAATTCCAGGAGAACTCCAGTTCCAGGGGAATCCGACACCCTCTTCTGACCTCCTTGGTATTGCACAACACAGGTGCACAGACATGCATGCAGACAGAACGTCATACACATAAAAATAAATAAATTAATTAATTAATTAAAAATACCCTTATTACTAAATAATATATACTGTAACTTTTCTTGTAAAATTCCTTAGTGAAATGTCTCATTTCCTAACAGTGAATGAATCACTGATTTAAGAATAGTAAAATATTGGCCAGGTGTGGTGGCACATGCCTTTAATCCTAGCACTTGGGAGGAAGAGGCAGGCGGATCTCTGTGAGTTCAAGGCCAGCCTGGTCTACATAGTGAGCTAGCTCCAGGCCAGCTGGGACTAAAGGGAGACCCTGTCTCAAAAATACCAAAAAAAACCAAAAAAAAAGAATAGTAAAATGTTTTACTGTTAGGGTTAATGTATCTATTATTATTAGTTGTCTACTGTAAACCCAGTATTTCAGTATGGAGGCCTTCAGAGTTGGTACATGAACTGTTTATGAGATAATTGTTTCATTTGTTCCTCTTGTATTGAGTTGTTATAATATTGAATTTTTTTCTGAAGCTGATATTGGAGTATTAGAGCATAGTTTTCCAAATAACTCTTTACAGCCTGATTAACTGGAATATTAGTTAATCTTTCATATAGCTGTGTTAATTGAGTACAAAAAACTATTGTCCAGAGACCAAAAGAAAATCCTCTAAGTAACTCAATTTCTTGTTCTGCAAGTGAGGAAATTAAAGGCTACTTAAGAATAATGATTTCAAAATAGCAAACAGAGAGGCCAAGTACCAGGGCCTGAGTACAGCATGCAATAGATGACATAAGGTTCATGTGTTGTTTTCTCATTGTTCTATCACTACGTTATTTTATTATTGTGTCTCAGATATGCCAACGTCAAGAAGTGCAGTAATGAGGGTCGTGCCTTGATGCAATTGGATTTTCAGCAGTTTTTAATGAAACTTGAAAAACTAACTGATATTAGACCCATTCCTGATAAAGAATTTGTGGAAACATATATCAAAGCCTACTACCTAACTGAGAATGACATGGAGCGCTGGATCAAGGAGCACAGGGTGAGAGCTGGGCAGCTGTGTGTTCTTTTCCTGGGCCCTGGTCTTTCTGGCAAAATATGTAGTTCAAAATAATTAGAGTGAAATACAAAGAAAATAAAATTCCTTAGGTCAGTTTTTTATCATATTTGCAGGCTGTGAACATGAGTAAAAATAAGTCCTGTTTTATTTCACTTGGGTAAGGAAACAATGTATTAATTGCATTTAACTTATTAGACTTATCTTTTTTAGTTTTAACATTATAAAAAGGTGAAATAAACAGTATTTTTAATGTATTTATTGTAAGTTGGCAGCAAATTGAAATGTACACTTTTTAAGGATTTCTTTATATAAAATATACCAGAATTGATAAAACACAAAGAACAACAACCCCGCCAAAAACTTTCACCACTCTTTTCTCCCCTGATATTTGAAAACCAAAATACTAAATGTAGCCAGGCGTGATGGCGCACACCTTTAATCCTAGCACTTGGGAGGCAGAGGCAGGTGGATCTCTGTGAGTTCAAGGCCAGCCTGGTCTACAGAGTGAGTTCCAGGACAGCTGGGGCTACAGGGAGACCCTGTCTTGAAAAGACCAAAAACAAACAAACAAACAAACAAAACCTAAATGTGTACAGATGGGCTGCTGAGAATGGCTAGAGTCATCTAGGAAAGGAGGCTGCAGATGTTTATGTCGGTACTGAGGAATGTTCTGGGGGCCACAGTACAGAGTGGTTGGGGAGAAAGGGCACATCCCTTAAGTATCTGTGATGCCCGTTTTAGGATTTATTCTTTTAATGTAGTGTACTGAAGGTTTTAGCTTGGTGTTTTGGAGAGTTTATCTAGATAATATTTGTATTTGAGTGACATTTTCCCAGAATCAAGAAGGACTTTTCTGTATATTCTTTCCTACTGAAAAGCAGGGTATTTCTAGAATAGTTCCTCATTAGGAAATGTTCAGTGCTTGGTGACTATGAATAGAGTGCTATCTGGTAAGTGAGGTGATTTTCTAGGGCTGTCAGGTGCACAAATAAAGCAAAATGAGAATTTAGAATGAACTGTTCCCATATTTTAAAATTTTAGTCTTGAGGTAGTTGCTTTCAATCAAGATAGGCTTTCTTGTATGATGTGAGGGTACACAATTGTTCTTCCTTATCTAAACTCCTATTGTTAATCTTCCAGACCAGAAGCAGCACACTGACTTTTTTGAGGGACCCTATCTATTCCTATTTCCATCCTACCAACTCATGTTCTGAACTCCACAAACCAGATAGATACAGATTCTGAAATATGCTCAGTCTTAGTTTCACTTACTGCCTAACAATTATATTATGATGATTTAAAAAAGATTGACTTTCTGATTCCTGTTACCTTGTTTTTTATGGTTTTAGAGGAGTTGTTCTGTTGGAGATTTTAACTAAAGTATAAAATGTAGAGTACGTTTTAAAATTTGAAATGGCAATGAGTTTTGGTAACTTAAAAGCTAAGAATACCACAGAAACAAGTACAAAGTATATGAGCTTTAAAGTAGCAAAGCATAAGCATATTACATTACTTTGCCATACTAAAACAAATTCTGTTGTTTTCCGTCTCAAATGCATCCTGTGCTATAGCTCACTGCCTTTAGAGCGCAGAAAGTAGTTTGCCTTCTCTGCCCCAGCCATGACTTCTGCTGTTCCTCACTGGCTGGTAGTCCAGGACCACATGCTTGTGTTGAATATGTAACTGCTGCTCTGTTGTGTTGATCAGATGCATCAGTTTCAGTATTCGAGTATTAAATACGGATTTTCTCTCTTTGGCTAGGAATATTCAATGAAGCAGTTGACCAACCTGGTGAATGTTTGCCTGGGATCTCATATCAATAAGAAAGCAAGACAAAAGCTCCTGGCAGCGATAGATGATATAGACAGACCTAAAAGATAACCACAGCTCTCTTTCTTCAGTGGCATCAATCTTCTTTGAACATATGAGATGTAAAAAGGAAACTTTTATGTGCTCTGACAATTGTCTGCTGAGAAGATTTTGAGCATGTTCTCTCAAACTGGAAAGTAGAAAATACTGAAGTGTGTGTGGTATTCTCAAGTGACTTTTACATGCTCCCGGCTCTTCACATTCGGGTCTTGTCACCCTTTCCTGAAATGATATTGTTGTCCTGGTATAATGTTATTATGTGACTATAATTACATACTTTACAGAAGAATGTATTAGAAAAGACCAAAAAAAAAAAAAAAAAAAAAAAAAAAAGACATAATTGGAAGGAACAGTGGCTGATGTATGTATGGATAGTTTTTGGAGAGTGACTTGATATCCACATTTTCCTAGCCTCTGAACTTGGTTCTTAGTAAACATGAGCGGGCAAATGTACAGTATTTCCTAATTATGAGCAGCGCATGAGAATTTTAAAAGTACATGTAAGTAAAATAGTTGGAAAATCACTATGTTTACTGTTTCTAAATGGCAAAGCTTATGTCAGGGTTAATTTGGTTATAACAATGATCATAAATGATTAAATTTAATAAACATTATACTCGAAAATATTTGATGTGTGCAAGAATACATTTTAATATTTTTACCTGACAGGCAAATTTCGTGAAACAAGTGAATTTTTTTTAGCATGCTCTAGTTTTAATTATTTTATATTGTGACACTCTTGGTGGGGAATAAATTCATTGAATGTACTTGCCTGAGTATCAGAATGATTATTGTGGATTTCACCTTTTTCATAAAAGTTTGAAATATTTCTTGTATAAATTTTGCTGTCTTTGAGTTAAACTTTTATCTTAGGGCAGCAAGACACAGGTTCACTGGCTGAGGATAGAGCTGTGTTAATCAACATAGTATAGGTTAGACATTTGCCTTCCTTAAATACTTGCCTGTGTAGCACAAGTATAGAATACTGTAAGTCTAACAGTGAAGGACTTCAGAACCCAATTAATTACCATGTATTGTTCCTCTAAACGTTTGCCTTGGAATCAGGTATCTTTCTAATACATTCAGTATGAAAATGCATTTCCAGTATGTGTGTGCTTTTTGGCTTGTGAGTGGAAGATGTCTAAGCTCAGATGTTGTTGGCCCATGGATCATTATGCAGGATGTATAACATCCATAGTCCACAGGATCCTGAGAAAACTTGTCAAAAACTGGCCTTTCCTCTAAGGAATCTGGGGTGTGGAAATGAAGAGCAGAGGGTGGCATGTGATTAGGCCTAGAGGTGATAAGGAGACAGTTGCTAATCATTGTCCATGAGGAAAGAGAGCATGTTCAGCCTTTGCTGTGTGGAGTGCTTCTGTATGTCTCTGTGATTTGTTTTGTTTTCAACTTCATTTACAGCAGTGTAAAATTTTCTGGCAAAAACATGAGTTTTCTGCCATTATGATCTCCTTGTGATGGTGGGTTGTGTACTTATAAAGAAGATTCTGCCTGTAGCCTTCATTTATTTGCAGCCACTTGAAAAAAAAAATGAGATAACCTTGGTCCTTGTGTTTAAATGACACAATCATTTTGGGACATAAAGAACTAATCAATCTTATTTATTTCTCAATTGGCTAGAAGCTGATTATTTCTTTTTAAAATTTCTTTTTACAGGGACTTTATGGTTAGTTTCTATTCATTTCTACTTTAGTTGGCTCTGGATGAAGTGAACAGCAATTACCTGCCTAGTAGAGCCTAGTTCCTTCCATGATAATAGGACTAGATACAAAAGAAATACTTACCTTGTGAGATAAGAGACTCAACCGTACAATCTTACAGACCTTTTAGTCTACCTTTACTTTGCTTTTTCCATCTTCAAAATAAAAATGGAAGATCTCAGTGCTTTTTCAAAAGGTTTTGTTTTGTTTTTACATTGAAAGGTAGCATAATAAGCACCAACATCAAAACAGTAACAGGAGACTTGAATCACAAAATTTCCTGATAACAGGAGAGCTACCAGACATTTCTGAAGTACATTATGTTGTGACATTGACTTTCAACAGTATAACATTTTGTGAATCTAACTTTAAGGTAAATAGAATTAAAAAGTTAGGAAAGTAAATGGAATTAATACATCCTAAAAACACCCTGTCACACACACACACACACACACACACACACACACACACTTTTTTAAGTTTTTCTTAATTTAAACATGTTATATGAAGTATCCCATAGAAATCAGAGTTTTAGGTTCATATAGGAGCCTGGTAAATTAGTGTCCTCTCAGCATAATTATTTTTACAAATATATTGCTTTACATTTAGAAAATACTAGGAAGATGCATAGCAACTCAAACTAATTTACTTCAGTTTATTTTAAAATACCTATAGAGAGCTCAAGTTCACTTTAATCTCATTTTGTCAGTTTATAAATCAAGCCTATATTTCTACTTAACTGAGTACTAAAATGAAACTTTAAATACCTTTTATTTGCCCAGTGAAAAGTAGTCCTGACAGTCTTATAATCCAATTCATTTTAAAAACATAGTTATTTCTGTAATGAAAAAAAAAAAAAAAACCTGAAGATGAATACCATTTGTGTCCAAAGAAAACAAAGTGGTATAAGGGGAGAGAGAAAGACTCAAACATGTATCCTATTACTTTGAAGAATTAATTTTGATACAGACTTTATAGTTAATAAAATGGCATTTGGCTCCTGACAGTGATTAATGATAAGCGAATTATTAATACTCTAGTGTAATCTTTATAAATGTTAAGACTTGTTCAGCTCTTTTTTTTTTAACAGATTTTTTTTTCTCACTATGAAAAATATTTGTTCAGTTCTAATGTTCCACAAACTCTTAAGGCCATCAAAAGGTTTGGGCCATTAAGGTCTCATGAGAACAAAACTCAGATTTATCCAAGAGAATTCTTAAATTAAAAATAACAAAAACAGTTCATTAATTCCTGTTACTTGTCTTGATGGACATACTCTTTTGTGACAACTCCTAAGTATTCCTGGATTTTTTTTTTCTTTCAAAAACCAAAGCTAAGTATTTTCTTTCACTTTGAGCAATACTTATGAGATTGTAACTTATCTTTGTTGTTGTTGGCTTTTTGTTTAGAGAATAATTTATTAGTTTCTGTAATCCCATGTAGATAAACCTTTACGTATTTAATATAGTGCTTTATCCCTAGACAAATGAAAAAATTTAATATTTCTAAACCAATATGACTATTAATTTCTGAATGGTTTGTTTTTTGATGAAGAATTGGGGTATTTATTTATTTATTTATTTTTTACATCTTTTCCTCTTTTTTTTTTTAGATTTTTTTTTTAACAACTTTTGACCCATGTTCCCCCCCCTTCCCCCCCCCCCCCAACGCCCCTCCCTTCTCCCAAACATTCTTTCT
>VZQC01004106.1:2113466-2136600 GCA_009823505.1 Rhizomys pruinosus
AACATTCCATCCTAATACCAGAGAATACACTTTCTACTCAGCACCCCACGGAACATTCTCCAAAATCGACCACATCCTGGGACACAGAAGAAACCTCTACAAATACAAAAAGATTGAAATAATTTCATGCATCCTGTCAGACCACAGTGCAATGAAGCTCAACATCAACACCAGGACAAGCCCTCCTGCCTACAAGAACACATGGAGACTAAACAACACACTCTTGAATAATGAATGGGTCAAGGAAGAGATAAAGAAAGAAATAAAAACATTCCTGGAACTGAATGACAATGACAATACAACACAACAAAACCTATGGGATACCTTAAAAGCAGTCCTAAGAGGGAAATTTATAGCCCTGGGTGCCTACATTAGAAAAACAGAAAGAGCACAAGTGAATGATCTAACACTACAGCTAAAAGCACTTGAGAGGCAACAACAGATGAACCCTAAACGCAACAGACAGGAAGAAATAACAAAAATCAGAGCAGAAATCAATGAAATAGAAACAAAGAAAACAATACAAAAAATCAATGAAGCCAAAAGTTGGTTCTTTGAAAGAATAAACAAGATAGACAGACCTCTAGCCCAGTTAACAAAAAGAAAGAAGGAACAACTCCAAATCAATACAATCTGTGATGAAAAGGGAAATATCACAACGGACAAGGAAAAGATCAAGAAAATTATATGGGAATATTACAAGAACCTATATTCTACCAAGTTTGAAAATCTAGAAGAAATGGATGAATATCTGAAATCCTGGGAATCACCAAAGCTTGGCCAAGAGGAGACCAGCAGCTTAAACAGACCCATAACATATGAAGAAATAGAGGATGTAGTAAGAAGCCTCCCAACTAAAAAAAGCCCAGGCCCAGACGGTTTCACAGCAGAATTCTATAAAACATTTCAAAAAGACCTACAACCATTATTACTGAAACTGTTTAGAAGTATACAATCAGAGGGAATTCTCCCAAATTCCTTCTATGAAGCCAACATCACTCTATTACCAAAACCAGGCAAAGATCCAACTAAAAAGGAGAATTATAGACCCATCTCCCTCATGAACACAGATGCCAAAATTCTAAACAGAATAGTGGCAAATCGCATACAGACCCACATCAAGAAGATCATCCATCATGACCAAGTTGGATTCATACCAGAGATGCAGGGGTATTTATTTAGATGAGTGTTTTGCCTCCATGAATGTAAGTGCACCATGTGTATGCAATGTCTGTTGAGGCCAGAAGAGGGCCTCTGATCCCTGGAGCTGGAGTTAACAATCCTTGTTAACTGCCATGTGGGTGCTGGGAACTGAACCCAGGTCCTAGTACTCTCAACTGCTGAGCCATCTCTCCAGTCCCTGAAGAATTGTTCTGTGAATTACTTTAGAGATCACATTTCCATCTTAATACTGAAAGACCCACCCTGTAGAGGATTTCCAAATTTACCTTTTAAGTGGTTTTTCATTGTGAGCTGAACTTACAAATCTGGAAAGAGAAATTTAAGACTTGTCTTGTTTCTTCCCAGTGTATAGTCTCATTTTTCTGTTTGTTAGGAAACAAAAAGATTTCTGTTTTAAAGACACTATTTCCATACCGTGGGCATTTTTATTCAGTTTGCAACAAATACAGTAATCTTCACCTTAAAGGCCTTTGTGAGGTCTCATTCCTTCAGTCCAGCCTCTGGTGTGTGACCTTCTGGCCTCTCTTTCCCAGTGCTGGGAGTACAGGTGAGTGTTTGCTTTTTGGCAAAGTCCAGTTCTAGAACCTTTACCAAAGTATCATACCATTGATTGACCATCCAAAGTTGGTTCTTTCTGATTCCCTGTTGCCCCTCATTCCTGTTACCTCTGCTTCCTTAACCCTAGTGTTACCATCAAGCCCCTGACCAAAATGGGCTATTTCTTTACAGTTTACCTTCTCAAGGACAGATGTAATGGGGGAAAAAAATGGTAAGGAACAGCAGCAGCTGCTACGGCAATCCAGCTTTTAATAAATGAGCACAGAAGGCCTTGTGGAAGGAGCCAAGGGGCTGGCCATGTAAAATTGGGTGGAATGTGCAGGGAGAGAGAACAGTAAGACTGGGGTTGTTTTCAGAGAACAGTCAGAAGGTCCTGTGACAGCAACAGAGAGGAGAAAGGATGTGACAGGAGAGATCTCTCAGTGGACAACAGGAGCAGAGGGCTTGGGTTTTAACTGTCAAATGGGGACCATGTAGTCAACGTGGTGACCTGCTTTATAACTCCAGTTTTAGCACAATCACTGTTTTAGAAAAAGAGGTCACAGAGCAACCTTCAGGAAAGCAAGAATATGGGAAGGCCAGATGAGTGGGAGGGTGACTAGGGCCACAGTTGTAGTAGATATCGTGAGATGGTGTCAAACCCAAGCTTGGAAGGCAGAGACAATATTTGTTGTCTGATGCTTGAGGAAAAGAACTCAGGACAATTTAAGATCTGCTTAAGAAAGTGGAAGTCTGGGGGGACTGGGTTTTGTGAAGAAAGTGGAGTGGGAAGTTTGAGATAGCATGAGATAAAGGTTTCAAAGGCTCAGGAGCAGATATCTGAGACAGTTGAGAGGTGTCAGAACTGTCTATGTAAATATATGTCAGAATATGTCACAAAGCCACACCTGCCCTTGAAGGCAGCAAAATCTGCAACCGGTAATGTTAATGATTTTGGCCAAGCTGACAGGTCTTCCTTAGAACAGATCTTGGGAAAAGTGCTACATCACATAGGGGAGGTTAAGCAAAAGGCTTTCTTGGAGAAATCATGGAGGGAGAGAGGAGAGAGAACTGGGGAGAGAGGGAGGGAAGACGTTCAGATGCAGCTTTCCATCCAGGCAATCAAGTGAGTTCCAGAGACCAGCCATCACAACGCATCTGTCAACACTGTGGGGGTTGAGTTGCTCTTGTGGGTAGACAGCTCCTACCATCAAGGCACTGAAATCTATCCAGATAAGCAGATGCAAGCAAAACGTCTAGTTACATTATGGGGCATTTTAAAGAAAAAGCTTCCCTAAGGAAGAAGACGCTTAGGGAGAGACAGAATGAGTGGCACTTAGAGGCTGAGTAAAGAGCATGTTTGGGGATCAGAAAGACCAGTGTGCCGATGACCCATGAAAGAGGCTGAGCAGGAGCTGTACTGAGGTGTTTTGTGCAGCCAAGCAGGAAATCATAGGTCCATAGGCAGCAGATGTGGTCCAGTACTGAGTAATAGGCAAACATGTGGAGGAGTGTATAATAAGGGCCAGCCCATAGCTATACGTACACTGAAATTACCCATCAAAATGAACTATTTCCGTAAGCTCATTAGTTAGCATATGTGGGACAGGGGGTGGCTATTGTATAGAAGAGAGAATGGCCCAGAATTTGTATGTATTGCAGAATACATCCTAGGCAGCACAGAATCTTATTTAGCTCAAAATTTTAGGATGGATGACATGCAAGCACAGGCCCTTGGCCAGGGCCTTAACTGGCTTGAACAGTTGCTCATTTTCTTTGGATAGGATGATCAAGAACATACCTATCCTCTAGGGCATGCCATCCTGGATCAGACACATCAATTGGGCTTTGTTTATTCACTTTTCAATATTGTGGACAAAAGATTAATTTCTTCATGATTGTTGAAGAGAGATGCATACTACCACTGGAGCCAAAATATTGGCAATTTAAAAAGAAGCAATAATTCTTAATTTTTTGAAACCACCCACAGGCTATGAACAATGCAGCTTGACTTTTTTTTTTTTTTTTTTTGTCTTTTCGAGACAGGGTCTCCCGGTAGCCCCAGCTGTCCTGGAACTCACTCTGTAGACCAAGCTGACCTTGAACACACAAAGATCTGCCTGCCTCTGCCTCCGAAGTGCTAGGATTAAAGGCGTGCACCACCACACCCGGCTGGTCTTTGTTTAATGTACTGTCCTAGACCAGTGATTCTTAAAGAGCAATTTCCAGCAGGCTCGGATCATCTGAGAACTTGTTAGACATAAAAATGTGGAGACTCCATCCTAGTTCTGTGGACTCAGAAACTCTGGGAAGTATCTCAGCAATCAGTATTTATCAATCCCAAGGCACACTAAATCAAGCTTGAGAGCTATTACCTTGAACTTACCTGTTGTGCTAACCAATCAGCTTTCTGTCATTATGACTAAAACCCTGGGATAAGGGGCTGGAGAGGTAGCCTAGCAGTTAAGAGCACCGACTGCTCTTGCAGAGGACCCGGGTTCAATCCCCAGCACCCACGTGGCGGATGAGAACCGTCTGTAACTCCAATTCCAGGAGAACTCCAGTTCCAGGGGAATCCGACACCCTCTTCTGACCTCCGCGGCATTGCACGACATGGGTGCACAAACCTACATGCAGACAGTACATTCATACACATACGAAAATAAATTTAAAAATTTAAAAAAACTGGGATAAAGTGAGGAAAGCTTTATTTGGACTGAGATTCAGAGGTTTCTGAGCAGAGTTAGTGTGGTTGCTTTTGGGTCCTGTGGTAAAGCATCATGGTGGTCCAAGCATATGAAGGAAGGTGTTCATGATGACAAAGGAGGAAAGCTGGGGGTTCGCAGTACAGAGATGGAGACAGAGACAGGCAGAGGAAATAGAGAGAGACAGTTCACTTCTAGTAAAATCTTATCTACCTAAACCATTAAGCCATGAATCCAGAAATGGGTTAACCAGCTGATAAGGTCAGAGCCCTTGAGTTCCAGGCATTTCCCAAAAGCCTGAGCTCTGAACACTGTTTCACTAGGATTTTTAGGGAAATTTAATACCCAATGATCAACTCAGATCTTTTAACCTCTCTCTGTCTCTGTCTGTGTCTGGCATCAATACAGTATAGCGCTCTCTCCCAGGCAGATTGCCAAGAAAGTTTTCTTATGTTTAGACATTTATTTCTCTTTTCCCCATTTCAGTATAAGAATGGTAAGATGAATCTTGGAGCATTGTCTTTCCTGCCTCAGCCTTCGAGTGACTGGCATTTGGACAGGCCACCATGCATGTGTGTTTCCTTTGTACTGTGGCTAAATGAGAAAGATGCTCCTGGGAGATTTTTCAATTGGTCCATGAGTTATGGAGCAGTCAGGGAAATGGAATTGTGAGAATAGGTAATATATCATATTTTATAGCAATGTGGTATTTGATTTACTCAGCAGTTAATTGAATCAGACAAAGATAGAAACATGATTTGGTGACAGATGACTATTGTCTGAGAATCAGCTGATTGCAGACTTTAACTTGCCTAACACTCCCCTAAATATAAGAAGGACCCAAATATCTGGCAGGATTGGTTTGTGCACAACTGTCCTTGCAAATCCTCGAGCATTTGTGGTGTCACCTATTTCCAGTACAAAGCCTCAGCTGGGCTCTGCAGGATGCATGCACACACCCTATAAGCACTTTTACTGCTGAAAATAAAAAAGTTGTTTGGCTAAATTTATTTTGAGATTTCCATAAAGCTCTACACACACACACACACACACACACACACACACACAGACACACACACACGCACACACACACGCACACAGAAGGAGCTAGATTTTTTTTTTTCTGAATAGATAGATCAGGATGACCACCTTCAAAAGTTCACTAGTCAGAATTCAAGGGGGGAGAGGATGATGGGACAAATGACCTTTGAAAATGCATGAAGGGTATTATATGCTTGGTTTGACATGTTCCTTATGAAGCAGATTGGCAGAACACTTTCTGAGAAGTTTCAAATATGTATCCTTTTCCAAAATAATATACATGCTACTTATTTTTGTCTTACAACTAACAGTAACAATCTAAATGTCAGATAACAGTCACTAAGCCAGTTTTACATGCTTTGTCTCTAATCTATTTGACCCTTAAAATCTGTATGGCACCTTCCATTATCATCATCCCTACCCTACAAGGTAGGAAACTAGATGATCCACTTAATTTCTTTGTAACTCAGCAGGTTAAGTTAAATGCACTGGTGGATTTAGATTAGACCTGTAGGACTTCATTGTTAATCCACAAGTCTGTTTAACAATTATATATAAATCATCCTAAGTATGTAATTTTTGTTTGGTTAGTTTTGGAAAAATATGTCTTTGTCTATGTAAACTTAATATTGTTCCTCCCCCCTTGCTTTGCTCTTCAGACTTACTGTGAGCTAGGTGTGTATTGATGTCATCTTGGTCATCTTTGTTTCTTTGCCTGATTTATGGCATCATTTTAAAGAGTACTTCTTTTGCTTTAGGATGGGAATAATAGTACCTATTCCATAGGGGAGAAAAATATGAAAACAGTCTTAGAAAGGCTTCGTATAAGTAAATGGTGGTCATTATTGTTAACCTTATTTGGGAGAAGATCATTGGGGCTGGAGCCATGTGCAGTTTTGCTAAAGGATGGAAACAGAACTTAAATCCAGCGCTCTTCCTATCTGTGTATCTAGTATCCATGTGATTCACCAACTAGCCTTGCTAGGCCTCATCACATTCTTGCAGGGCACTTGAATTATATCCTCCAATCAACTCCCTGGCTGTGCTTTTGTCTCCATCCCAAAGGATAGTTAGTAGAGTGCACAATGCATGCTGATCCCTTGTGGGATTTCTTCAATTGTTAATGTCTCTAGATTTAATAGCAGAGTTTATTGCCAGCAGAGAATAACTGGACTTGCTTTGTAAAAGTGAGGGCCCATGGTTACATCATGTGCAGGAGAATGCCTAAGAGCATTTTTCTCTCATGCATTCTTTTAGAAAACTCCCTAAAGGATCCTCTGATGGCTAAGGAACGCATATGGCAACTCAGTGGAGAACGAAGTCCAACTGTTATGTGCCATTTCACTTTAGTTACAGAGAAAATTTCCTTTTTAACCTTCTCTTCTAGTTTACTGCTCTATAGCAGTGATAAAACACTCTGACCAAAACCAAGTTGGGGGAGGAGAGGGCTTATTTTAGCTTAGAAATCCCAAGCCTCAATCGATTCTCTGAGGGCAGTCAAGGTAGGAAGCTGGAGGTGGAGCTGAAGCACAGACCACGGAGGAGCCCTGCTTAAGGGCTTGCTCCTCTGGCCTGTGCTCAGCCTGCCTTCTTATGCAACCCAGAGCCACCTGCTCAGGGGTGGCACTACCCACAGTCGGCTGGGCTCTCCCACATCACTCATCAAGAAAATGCCTCACAGTCAGGCCCCCTTGGGGCAGCTTTGGGGGAGTACCTCCCACTGGTCCCTTGCCCAGCAAGGGCTCTTCCTTGCCCTGCTTCCTGCTATGCATCCTCTATCTCTTCTGCTTCCCAGTCACTCCTCTCGACTCCCCTTTTCTAGCCCCAAATGTTTGGAAACATGGAGTCGGTGGCACTTTTAACTCACTCTTTGATCAGCAGTTCCCTAGATTCATTACTTCAACCTCTTTGAGGGTTGAAGGAGGAAAAAATGACACTGTATCCTAGTGAGAGGCGAAGTGAATGGAAATGTGTGGAAAGGCAGCAGACACGTTAATATGATGGAGCCACAAGCCTACAGTGATCAGTGTCTCTCAATACTTTTAGCAGGATCTTTGTGGGGTGCAAATTTATAACTCAAAAAACCCGTATTTTCTCTCCAGACTCATATGTCTACTGACATACCTCCTGCTTCCAGCTTTACTGACTTAACAAATGCACTGCCTGCTATCTGTTTCTTCAGATAATGGGATGTATTTGAAAATTTATTTAGGCTGAGGTGCATTGGTTACTTCTTCTGAGTCATTAATCTTTGAGACAAGGCTTGTTGTTAGCAAAATAACTGCAGTTTTTGTCTCTGAGATTTAAGGGTGTGTCAATAAAATTCTAAATGAGATTATAATTAGTGCCCATCTCTGGACTGAGATTTGGTGACACCTGAAATACATGGTAAACACTTTATCTTTGGAAAATATTTTGTTTGCTAAATGCTTTTCAAGACACCTAGGAAATAAAGCCAAGATGATCTAATTTAAATTCCATTGAACACATTGAAACATCCTAAAGGACTTCTTAACATATTTGAAATTTGAAATTTGTTTGGTTGGTATTTAACCACACTGATAAGAATTTGGCTCTTTTGGTTTAAAATGGTTAAACTATCTTGGTAATTTAAAAAACACTAAGCCCAAACACATTTTGTCAAGTCTTTGCTTTCCCCTTGGCCCTCTCACTCACCCATACCTTAAGAACTACAGAAGATTAGGTGAACAGGTCACAACAAGCCAAATTCTTGTTTCTCATGCCGCAGGGACAACGTGTTAATGTGTGTGGCAGGCAGACTTAGCAGTGACAGTATCGCATCAAAACTGTCTGGTAAGAACATGTAGAAAAGGAAACAATGTTTTATTGAATCAAACACTCCTGGAAATGCAGAAAAAGGTAAGATCACTTAACCAATCTTCAAGAGGTTCTTGAGGGCAGTGGGGAGTGATGAAAGAGCACGTGGTATTGACTCTCTTTTATGAAATCCAATGTCATAGTGTTCCCGAGCATCAAGTAGGACTGTCAGGAGTCAGCACCTGAGCCTGGCTAAAGAGATTTCATAACAGAACTCCTGGGACAACAAGACAAGGAGCTGAGAAGCTTCTAGAGAAAAATATGTTTTGAAGCAAGTAAGAAGCTTAGTAACTAGATAACAGTCCTAGGTCTAGTATGTCCAGGGACAAGGGTATTTCCTCTAGCATCCCCAGCTGATTTCTGAAGATTTCCAGTGCTAGCACACTTGCTTCCTGTTAAACCATGAAGATTTTCAAGGGTTACTCTGATCACCAGAGATCTTCTTAGACATGGAATTGCACTTCCTGGAGCTGACATTCATTGCCCTGTGTTCTGTTCTCTGTCCTGAAATATTCCCCTTTCATTAATGCTATATCTAAAGCTGGGTTGACCGATGACAGCAAAATCACAGACAGTGTTAACCATTTTAAGCACATAGCCAACTACACCCCTTAATCAGAGCTATTGAAACCTATGCCTTCAGTGTTTGTAGAGTGGATGGTTTCAAATGTAATTTCAAGAGTTTAACTAAATTCCTCCTAAATATTATTTCATTACTTTTCCTTTTGTACTAGTTAATATTCATTGGCAACCTTACTGGATTTGGAATAACCTAGGAGACACATCTCTAGGGTTGCCTTTGATGACATTCTGAAGATGTTTAGCTGAGGAGAGACTGCCCACCTTCAGTGGAAGCAACATAACCTGTGCTGGAATAATTAACAGACTTTGCCAATTGAACACCAGTATTTCTCTCTCTCTCTCTCTCTCTCTCTCTCTCTCTCTCTCTCTCTCTCTCTCCCTCCCTCCCTTCCTCCCTCCCTCCCTCGTCTTGATTGTGGCTGTAATGTGACCAACTGCCTCAAACTCCCACCACAAGGCCTTTCCTGCTGTGATGGACTATATCCATTAAACTGTAAGCCAAAGTAAACATGTCCTCCCTTAAGTTGCTTTTAGTCAAGTATTTGGTCGTTGTGATGGGAAAAGCCGCTGGTTCAGCCTTGTTTGCAGACTGTCAAGGATGTTTGGATTTAGATTTTCATCTGTAAAATGAGAATTGTAATATTTACATCTGAGACCCTGGGATAAAATGTGGGAAAGTCTTCCTGGTAGCTTTTCATAACCAGTCATGCTGTCATTAGGAAATAAAGAGAGTCCTCCACCCCCTAGCTTGATGGTTCATAATATGTGATTGTGTTGGTTGAAATAGATTTTCTTCATCCAATACAAATGCTCCCTGTTTGGTATTGTCTAGACCTCCAGTGACGCTCTACCTGTGTTAGTAGATCTTCCTGTTTTGAGGAAGGTCCATTCTTCTATTACTGTTTTTCCATCACCCATCTCACTCCTCCCAGTTGCAGGACTTTAGTGTTATGATTTCAGATCTTTCCTCAACTTTGTGCCTGAAGCTTCTTATTGATTTTTGTTCCTTTAAAAATTACTGAGAATCTTTTCCCTCTTCTCCAGGTTCAACAGAGAGATCATCAAGTGAAGCTCTGTGAGAGCATGGTAGTTTGATGGACATGGATTGTCATAGTGGGAAGCTGAGATCAGGTTATGACCTGCTCTAAGTTTCTTCATATTTTGTTCAATAATGATTTCTTTTTCAGGCTGTTCTTTGCACTTCAGACCCCATTTTACAAGTAGCGTTTGACACTACTTTGAATGTGAACACAAAGGCAGAATGGCCCTGAACCTTAGTGGTGGTCATCTGAACAATACCATGTGTCTGGTATCACATGTGGGGTACAGATTGAAAATTCCCTAAAAGTGCTTGATGCTCATGCCTTCAAGGTTGTCTATCAGGATAAGGGGTTTTAGAGAGAGAAAAACATAGGTGAAATTTCTGATATTTTAAATGATTCATGTTTGAGTTCAAACCCCACTTTTCAAACAAGTAATGAGTAACATCTCCTACCTCACGCAAGTCTAGTAACCTACATATTTTCTTAAAGTTACCAGTGAAAGAAACCTAGCTCTTTAGGGTATACAGGAGTGGAATGTCCTGCAAACTTTCCTCTTCTGTGCCTACAGCACTCCCCTTGAGGTACCTGCACCTTTGGGAAAAATCAGAATCAATAAAAGACCTTCAGTAATCCAAAAGAAGTCAGAAACATTCTCTAAGGGGCCATCCTATTTTACAAGTGACTTCTGTGCCTTAACTTTATTTTATGAGCTTGTACAGAGCTCTTGGCTATTTTATATAATACTTGGGGGGAAACCAAGGCTCTGGGAGGTAACTATTTGGTTAAAATCCTAATGACTGTCCCTTACAGATCAGAAACCCAGTGGGTGGGACTGTAGCACCTGACAAAGGCTCATGTCTAATATTAAGGAAGAGTCCCCTCAAATGAAGGTTTAAATTATCCCACAATTGCCAAACCAACTCTATGGAGGATAATGTTTGTTTCTTAATTCCACTAGCTTGGTATACTTTTTTCCATCCTTTTAGTCTAATGTGATGGTCGTCATTGATGTGCGTTTCATGGAAGCAGAGAAAAAATGGATCCTGTTTTCTTTTTTATTTAAATTTTTTATTTATTTTTAAGGGATTTACAGTATAAGAGAACAGTTGTTTTCAGACCACATTAACCTTGCTCAGTTTGCTATACAATTAGGTAATTGGTGCTAGCATCCACAGATGAGGGATACAATTTGTCCTTTGTTTTTCTGGGATTGTGTTACTTCACTCAGCATGATATCTTCTAGCTCCATCCATTTACATGCAAAGTTCATGATGTCATCTTTCTTTACCACTGCATAGAACTCCACTGTGTAGATGTACCACATTTTCTCTATCCACTCGTCAGTTGAGGGGCACTTGGGTTGGTTCCAGCTACTTGCTATTGTGAAGAGAGCTGCAATAAACATGGCTGTGCATGTATCTCTGTGGTAAGATGAGTCTTGTGGGCACATGCCCAGGAGTGGTATGGCTGGGTTGGGTGGCAAGTTCATTCCAAGTCTTCCAAGGGTTCTCCACAATGCTTCCCATACTGGCTGCACAAGTTTACATTCCCACCAGCAGTGGATGAGTGTTCCTCTTTCCCCACAACCTCTCCAGCAGTTGGTATCATTTGTTTTCTTGATCCTAGCCAGTCTTTGTGGATTAAGTAAAGTGGTTTTAATTTGCATTTCCTTAATGATTAGTGATGTTGAACACTTTTAAAGATGTTTCTCAGCCATCTCTAATTCCTCACTTGTGAAGTCTCTGTTCAGCTCTTTGCTCCACCATTTGAGTGGGTCATTTGTTTTCTTTCTTCTTTGTTTTTTGAGTAGTTCATATATTCTGGAAATCAATGCTTTGTCAGATGTTTCTGTGGTGAAAGTTTCCTCCCACTCTGTGGGTTTTCTCTTCACTTCCTTGATTGTTTCTTTTGATGTACAGAAGCTTTTGAATTTAATGAGGTCCCATTTGTCAATTGTCCAACCTTAATTTTTGCACAGCTGCTGCTTGATTTAGAAAGTCTTTTCCTACACCTATGTCTTGTAGTATGCTGCCAAATTTTTCTTCTATTGCATTCAGAGTTTTGGGTTTGGTGTTGAGGTCTTTGATCCATCTGGAGTTGACTCTTGCACAGGGCAAGGGGTAGGGGTTTAATTTCATTCTTCTACAACTAGCGATCCAGTTTTGGCAACACCATTTGCTGAAGATGCTGCCTTTTCTCCATTGTGTCTTCTTGGCCCCCTTGTCAAATATAAGGTGGCTGAAATTGTATGTGCTCAAGTTTGGATCTTCAGTTTTGTTCCATTGGTCAACAGGTCTGTTTTTGTGCCAGTACCAGGCTGTTTTTATGACTATAGCCCTGTAGCATAGTTTGAAGTCTGGTATGGAGATCCCCCCTGTATTGCTGTTTTCACTCAGGGTTGCTTTGCCTATTCAGGGTCTTTTGTTTTTCCAAATGAAATTAAGGACTTTGTTTCCAAGCCTGTGAAGAAACTCTTGGGGATTTAATTGAGATTGCATTAAATCTATACAAGAGTTTGGATAGAACGAACATTTTAATTATGTTAATTTTCCCCATTCATGAACATGGGAGGTCTTTCCATCTTCTGATGTCTTCTTCAATTTCCTTCTTCAGGGGTTTAAAAAAATATTGTAGAGATCTTTGGTGTCTTTGGTTAGGTTTGTTCCTAGGTATTTTATTGTCTTTGAGGCTATTGTGAGTGGGAAGGTCTCCTTGTATTCCTTCTTCAGTTGCTTGTTGTTAGTGTAAAGAAAGGCTACTGATTTTTCCAGGTTAATTTTGTAGCCTGCCACTTTACTGAGACAATAATTTCTAGGAGTTTTCTGGTGGAGTTTTTAGCATCCCTTAAGTAAACAATCATATCACCAGCAGAAAGGCATAGCTTGACTTCCTCTTTTCCAATTAGCACTCCTTTAATTTTCTTTTCTTGCCTTATTGCCCTAGTGAGTGTTTCAAGCACTGTATTGAAGAGGAGTGTTGACAGGGGGCAGCCTTGCCTAGTTCCTACCTTGAAGGGGAATGCTTCTGTCATTTCTCCATTTAAGATGATATTGGCTGTGGGTTTCCTGTATATGGCTTTGATTACATTGAGGAATGATCCCTCCAATCCAATTCCTTCTAGGACTTTAAGCATGAAGGGATGCTGGATTTTGTCAAAGGCTTTTTCAGCATCAATTGCGATGATGGTGTGGTTTTTGTCTTTGATTCCGTTTATGTGTTTGATGATGTTTATTGATTTTCGTATGTTGAACCATCCCTGCATCTCTGGTATGAATCCAACTTGGTCATGATGGATGATCTTCTTGATGTGGGTCTGTATACAGTTTGCAAGTATTTTGTTGAGAATTTTTGCATCTGTGTTCATTAATGAAATGGGTCTATAGTTCTCCTTTTTGGTTGTATCTTTTCCTGGTTTTGTTATTATAGTGATGCTGGCTTCATAGAAGGAATTTGGGAGAATTCCCTCTGTAGTCTTCTAACCAATTTCAGTAATAATGGTTGTAAGTCTCTTTGAAATGTTTTACAGAATTATACTGTGAAACCATCTGGGACTGGGCTTTTTTTAGTTGGGAGATTTCTTATTACATCTTCAATTTCTTCATATATTATGGGTCTGTTTAAGCTGTTGATCTCTTCTTGGTTAAGCTTTGGTGATTCCCAGGATTTCAGGTATTCATCCAGTTCTCCTAGGTTTTCAAACTTAGTAGAGTATAGGTTTTTGAAATAATCCCCATATGATTGTCTGGATCTTTTCATTGTCTGTTGTGATATTTCCCCTTTCATCATGGATTCTATTGATTTGGAGTTGCTCTTTCTTTTGGTTAACTGGGCTACAGCTCTATCTTGTTTATTCTCTCAAAGAACCAACTTTTGGATTCATTGATTTTTGTATTGTTTCTTTGGTTCTATTTCATTGATTTCTGGTCTGATTTTTGTTATTTCTTCCTATATGTTACATTTAGCATTCGGTTGTTGTTGTCTCTCAAGTGTTTTTAGCTGTAGGTTTTAGTGTTTCCCTGTAGGCACACAGGGCTATAAACTTCCCTCTTAGTACTGTTTTTAAAATATCCCATATGTTTTGTTGTGTTGTATTATCATTGTCATTCAGTTCCAGGAATGCTTTTATTTCTTTCTTTATTTCTTCCTTGACCTAGTCATTATTCAGGAGTGTGTTGTTTAGTCTGCATGTGTTGTTGTAGATAGTAGGGCTTATACTGGTGTTGATATTGAGCTTTATTGCATGTAGTTTGATAGAATGCATGAAATTATTTCAATCTTTTTGTATTAGTGGAATTTTTTTTCTGTTTCCCAGTATGTGGTCAATTTTGGAGACTGTTCCATGGGGTGCTAGGTAGAAAGTGTATTCTCTGGTATTTGGATGGAATATTTGTCTGTTTGGAGTTCTATGTGCTTCTTGTATTTGTGTTGTTTTGTCTTTTTTTTTAGTTTGGGGAAATTTTCATCTATTATTCTGATGAAGATCTGATCAATACCATTCTCTTTGGATTCTTCTCCTTCTATCCCTGTGAAGTGGAGGTTTGATCTTATCATAGAGTCCCACAATTCCTGGTTTTCCACTTTTGTGTGTTTTTAAATTTTTCATAATCTTTACTTGAGGTTTTTAGTCATTCTGTGCTATCTTCCAGGTCTGATATTCTTTGTTATGCTTCCTCTATTCTCTTCTGAGCCTTTTTCCATTCCTTTCTGTCAGTTGTTTATATTGTCTGTTGGTCCTTTAGTCATGCGTGGCCTCAGTCTACACAATGATCTTCTCTCCTAGAACCAGGCTGGCAGCTTCTCAATGCTGCAAGACTCAGAGCTGTTTCCTGCTGTCAGGCTAACAGTTCCTAGGCTAAGCTTTTGACAAGGAGAGGGGAGGGAACCGTGGAAACTTACCTGATTGGAAAAGAACGACACGGACTCAGAGAAAGTCCAGGAGATAGACTCAGTTTTATTCATGCCAGCAGTGTGTTTATATACTAAAAGCTACTGTGCTCTGGGCAAGGAAGTGGGGCAGGGCAGGCGGAAGGGAAGGGCAAGCCACCTTGGCTCCTACCCGGGGGGCTGCAGAGCTCCTATTTGTGCAACCGGTAAACTAGAGGTGTGACATTTTGCTCAATACCTCAAGGGAAGGGGCCGTCTGGTTCTGGAACTTTGCAGAGATCAGCAAGGCAGGAAATACGCTGCAATATCCCAAACTTACGGAGCTATAGATAACTCAAAGAGACAACTGAATGCCCACAGAGATATCAGATAACTTTTGGAGGTTCCTAGGGACAGGTTTTATAGGTCTGCCTTGAGTCAGGTAAAGTTTCATTCCTACGTCTTTCCTCTTGATTGGATGAGTGTCTGATTCCCTTTTTCATCTTATAATTTCTTTAGTATTTCCACTTCCTTTTGGAGCTTCTCAATCTCTTCCTGTAGTTCTTTCCTTTACTGGTTGGTTTCCTTTTTTATTTCAACATGGGATCTTTTCAGTGTTTCCACTTCCTTCTGGAATTTGTCATTCTCTCCCTCTAGTTCTTTCTGGCATTTGTCATTCTCTCTCTCTAGGTCCTTCTTGACTTTTTCATTCTCTTTCCTTAGTTGTCTGACTTGTTCTTTATATTCTTTGAAAATGTCTTCAATTGTTCCTCTAAGATCTGTGTCCTGGGCCATCCCCAGGGGGATCCCACTGTTGTAATCTCCCACAGGTTTGGTAGAGCTTGGTATGGAGTTATCCTGAACCTTTCCCATGTTGTGCTTTTGTCATGTCCCTGGCATATGGGTTTCACTTTGCCTGTATTTCAATGTGAATACCAAATCCTCTTCACTGCATTGAAGGCTTGCTTTGCTTGCCTCCTTCAGATGCCTTCATTGTTTGTTTGTTTGTTTGATTTGTTTTTCTCCTTGGTTATGGAGTGTTGACTTGTCTAAGTTTTAGGCTTTCTATTGGAAGTCTAACTCATTCTTCCCTTTCCATTCTGAAGGTTCTCCAAAGAATCCACTTGGACACTCCTTCAGCAATTCAAGTTGGGGGGGGGGAGATATGCCTCATTACTCTGTGCTTCAGATGGTCCTGGGAAATCCCCCACCTGAGCTCTGTGCACTTGATCCTGTTTTCTAATCCAAACTATTAGACTTTGTCTTCTTATTTGGAGAATTAAGACCATTGACAGTGAGAACTATTATTGATCAATGTTTATTAATTCCTGTTATGTTCTTGTGGTGGTGGTGTTTTTTGTTTTGTTTTGTTTTGTTTTTAATGTGTATGAGTGTACTGTCTACATGTAGGTAGGTGCACCCGTGTCATGCAATGCTGCAGAGGACAGAAGAGGGTGTTGGATTTCCCCGGAACTGGAGTCAAAGACAATTCTTAGACACCATGTGGGTGCTGGGAATTGAACCCAGGTTCTCTGCAAGAGCAGTCAGTGCTCTTAGCCACTGAGCCATCTCTCCAGCCGGGTGTGATATTTTCTTAGAACAGCTTTGTTAAATGTCAACTGTTTTGAAATTGTTTATTTCCTTCGTGTGCTTTCTTGGGTATGTTTAACCTTCTCTTCAGACCAAAATACTTCTTCTAGTATCCTCTCTAAAACTGGCTTATAGCCAGGCATGGTGACACATATCTTTAATCCCAGCACTCTGGAGGCAGAGGCAGGCGGATCTCTGTTAGTTCAGGGACAGCCTGGTCTACAGAGTGAGTTCTAGGCCAGCTGGGGCTATAGGGAGACTCTGTCTCAAAAAGACAATAACAACAACAACAACAACAACAACAACAAACTGTCTTAGTGAACATAAATTCCTTAAATATGTTTTTATCATGGAAAGTTTTTCTTTTCTTTCTATTACAACTGATCATTTTTTGTGGATAAAGTAGTCCAGGCTGGCATCTGTGCTCTTTCATGATTTATAGGACATCAGTCCAAGCTCTTCTGGTTTTCATACTCTCCATGGAAAAATAAGCTCTTATTCTGTTGAGCCTGCTTTTATATTTGACTTTATCTTTCTCTCTCACAGCTTTTGATATCTTGTATTTGTTCTGTACATTTGTTGTTTTGACTATTATTTGATGTGTGGAGTTTCTTTTTCTGGTCCTGTCTAATTTCCAAATTCTTTCCATAGAGCCAGAATTACTCTGATATCAAAACCAGGTAAATATCAAACAAAAAAGAAAATTATGTACTAATATCTTTGATGAATATAAATGTAAAAATCTCAATAAAATACTGGAAACCAAATATAAGAGCACATCAAAAAGATCATCCACCATATTCAAGAGAACATCATTCCAGACAAACAGGGATGGTACAACACATGTAAATCTGTAAATATAAGCCACCACATAAACAGGCACAACACAGGATCATCTCATTAGATGCAGAAAAGGCTTTTGACAAAATCTAACATTCCTTCATTAAAAAATCCTGGCGAACTTAGGGATACAGGGGATCCTGTATATAATAATATAATATTATTGTATTATATATATATATTAGATATAGTAATATAATAAAGGTGTTATACAACAACTTAGGGATACAGGGGATCCTGTATATAATAATATAATATTATTATATTATATATATATTATATATAGTAATATAATAAAGGTGTTATACAACAAGTCTGCACTCAACATCATGCTAAAAGGAAAAAAACTCGAAGCATTTCCAATAAAGTAGGAAATGAGACAAGGATTTCTACTCTTTCCATTCCTAATCAATATAGTACTCAATGTCTTATCCAGAGCAAAAGGAAAGTGAGGGAGATAAAGGGGATATGAACAGGAAAGGAAGAAATCAGTGTCCTTATTTGTAGATGATATCATGCTATACATAAAAGACCCCAAAGACTCCACCAAACAACTTTGAGAGCTCATTCAGCAAAGTAGCAGATTAAAATACAAATTAAAATTTAAAATAAAAAATTATTTAAAAGTAAAATTAACTTAACAAAATTAAAATACAAGTATCAGTACCCATCCTAGATACAAATGACCATTACACTGAGAAAGAAATCAGGGAAACAATACTCTCCATGACAGCCTCAGAAGGTTATTGTAGAGCAAATCTAGGTAAGAAGATGAAAAACTTGGATAATAAATTTTAAGACATTGAAAAAAGAAGTTGAAGATACCATAAGATAGAAAGACCTCTTGTGTTACTACGTTGATAGGATCAATATTGTGAAAATGGCCATCTTACCAAAAGAGATCTACACACTGAATGTAGTCCCCATTAAAATTCCACCTCTTCTACTTTATCCATAGAAATTGAAAAACAATCTCAAATTTCATTTGGAAACAGAAAAAAAAAAATCTAGGCCAGTGAAAACAATTCTGGCTGATAAAAGAACTGCTTGCTTTTAAGCTATACTACAGAGCTATAGTAATAAAACAGCATGATAAAAAAAAACAGACACATTGATCAATGGAATAGAATTGTGGACCCAGATATAAGTCCATGCACCTATGGCCGCCTATGGTTTTTGAGAAAGAGGCCCAAAATGCACAGTTTCAAAAAGACAGTATCTTCACCTAATAGTGCCAATCAAACTGGATAGCTATATAGAAGAATGAAAGACGAGCTGTATCTCTCACCTATCACAAAACTCAACTTCAAATGGATCAAGGACCTCAACTAAAGACCCAATACCCTAAGTCTGCTAGAGGAGATGATATAGTGGAACTTACAGGCAGAGTGAAAGACATTTTAAACAGGACCCTGATAGCACAGGCATTGAGGCCAGCAATTGACAAGTGGGAGTACATGAAACTAAAAAGCTTTTGTCTAGCAAGAGATATCATTATATGAATTAAAGATAGCCTACAGAATGGGAAAAATTCTTTACCTGTTATACATCTGATAGATCATTAATATGTAGAACTCAAAAAAACTAAACATCAAGAAAACAACCCAATTATAAAATGGGTCATGGAACTAAACAGAGTTTTCAAAAGATAAAAAATGGCTGAGAATCACTAAAAATATTGTCATTCTTAGCTGTCAGAAATATTCAAATTAAAATTATTTGAGATTTCATCTTACTCCACACAGAATGGCTAAGATAAAAATATTAGGACAAATACTGGCTTGCATGTGGGAAGAGGTTTGTGGGAGATATTGGTGGGAGTGCAAACTGCTGTAGCCACTATGGAAATCAGTGTGGATTTTCATTAAAACCTAGAAATACATCTACTACAAGAAACATCTATACCATTCTTGGGCATATATACCAAGGACTCTAGACCCTACTACAGAGATAAAAGTTCAGCCATATTCATTGCCACTTTAGTCACAATAGGTAGGAAATAGGGCTGGAGAAATGGCTCAGCGGTGAAAAGCACTGGCTGCTCTTGCATAGGACCTGGGTTCAAGTCCTAGCACCCACATGGTGGCTAATAACCATCCATAACTGCAGTTCCAGGAGGTCTGATGCCCTCTTCTGACCTCCACAGGCATTGGATGACATGGGTGTACTTACATGCAGACCTAGCACTCATACACATAAAATAAAAATAATAAAAAATTTAAAAAACAATAGCTAGGAATTAGAAACATCTTAAATGGCAATCAACTGATGAATGGAAAGGAAAAAATGTGCAACCTTTACAGAATGGAATATTATTCAGCTATTATAAAAGATGAAATTATGAAATTTGTAGGTAAATGGATTGATCGGAAATAATCATCTTGTGTGAGGTAACCTCGATTCAGACAAGCATATATGTTTTCTCTCATCATTATGGGGATGTTAGCTTTGAACCTTTAGCTATGTGTGTTTCATCTGTAATATACCTAGAGGTTAGGAAACTAGTAAGGGGCCACAAGGAATGGGAAATCTCTCGTGGGATTCATGCTGAATACAGTGATATAAATGCAGAAACAGGAATAGTGGAGGAGGAATAAAACCAGGGAATGGGTGGGTTAGGCACAGGACTGAAGATAGGCAGAACATAAATAACACAAGGCCTTTTGAAAAAAATATTGAAACTTATTGAAGAAGCTCTCTAAAGTATGTGTATATACATGAATAAAAAGGGTTTTAATGGAACTACCTTATAGTAGAGAGACAATATCCCAGCTAGCTATCTTGAAGCAAATAACCCCAGTACCAGGAATGAGTTACCTTTTGTTGAGACATTGCTCTTTGTTACCTTCTAGATCTTGACTATAAGCCTGCATTGCTGAAAACAACACATACTTGGATCTTAGAACACTGAGAAATCAAGCAGGTGCTGACCTGCAAGCTTCATCCTTGCTGGTTAGCTTTCATAGTATTTAAAGGTACTATGCACATTTGTGAAGGCTAGTAATCATCAGTCTTACCCAGATCTGAACCCTGAAAGCTACAATAATACAATAACCCTGGCCTGGCAAGATATGTCCACTAGTGCAATAGTGGCATGAATTATATGGGGATAACCAACCACCCTCAGATTGGATTTAAAGCCTGCTCCAAGAGATGGAACCCATACCCAGCACTGTTATTAGGACCAAGAACATGCAACTATATAATCATAGGCCCTAGGAGAGAATCTGTTTTAATATCTTATTAAACTAACAATATTAAAATAATTCCTAATAACTGATTGCTGTACTCATAGATTAATGCATCTCTCAATCTTCATCAGGGAAGCTTCTTGTCATACAAGGCAATTAACAAAGAAACCCACAATTGGTCAGTATGCAAAAACTAAGAGACTGCAGAGTACCCAGCCCTAAATGAGACACCTATATCACACGGGACTTGGGAAACTTCACAGAAGAAGGACTAGAAAGAATGTAAGAGCCAAGAGGTGGTAAAGGACTATAAAGTCCAGTGTTTTCCAGACAGCAGGAAAGTTGCACATATGATCTTATAGCTATGTGACAGAATGCACAAACCCTGCTTTAGTGCAAGCTAGACAAAACACTATCATATAGTGGGTAGGTGAGCACAAAGTTCCACCCCAAGCTTAGGAACTATTGCCATTTGATAGTTACTAGGAAAGAGTCAGTTTTCTTTAAGGGTGTGACCCCTGCTAGGTTGACCACAATCTAGGGCAGGTTCCACCCTCAAGAGCAACACATATTGCACTCCATGGTGGGGAAGGAACATGAAATTAGGTGGATAAGGAGGTAGGAGTTGATTTGAGAGTTGGGGGAGGTAGAAATAGGGTCAAAATATACTGTATGATGTTCTTGAAGAATTAAGAAAACCATTCTTTAAAAGAAACTACAGGGGCTGGGGAGATGGCTCAGCGATTAAGAAGCTCACTGGCTTCTCTTGCAGAGGATCTAGACCCAAATGATGGCTAGCAGCTATCAGTACCTTCAGGTCCAGGGGATCTGATGCTCTCTTTTGGTCTTTGAGGGTACTGTATGATACAAGTGGATTTACATGCATGCAGGCAAAACACTCATGTAAAATAAAAATGAATTAAATTGAAATTAAAAAAGAAGCTGCACAAAGTACTGGAGCTTAAACAATATACTGCTGAATGATCGATGAGTCACTATAGAAATCAAAAAGGAAACTAAACAACTTCCCATAACTGAATGAAATGAAAACGCAGTACACCAAAATCTGTGGGATACAATGAAGGCTGCTCTGGGAGGAAAGTTTATATCATTAAGTGCTCACATAAAATAAACTTAGAGGAGATCTCCCAAGACCCGCTGAAGTGCAGGAAGGTAGGTAGGAGCTGGGTGCTTCAGCAAGGCTGATTGTTGATTGACTTAATGTAGTTAATCCAGTTGTCTTTGGCTTAATTGGCTTTTGTGCCTGTGGAGGCGGAATTATCCTCCCAGCTGGTATAAAAGGTAGGGTTGTGTGAGTCTTGAGATCTGAGATCTCCCAAGACCAGCTAAAGTATACAGCACCCCCTCCCGACAACTGGGATTATGAAGGCATCTGAAGGAGACAAGCAAAGCAAGCCTTCAACACAGTGAAGAGGCATTTGGGACTCACATTGGAATACAGGCAAGGAGAAGCTCATACGCCAGGAACACGAAGAAGAGACAACACAGGAAAGGGGAAAGATAATCCCACACCAAGCTCTACCAACCCTATGGAGGATTCCTACAGTGGGATCCTTCTAGGGATGGCCCAGGACACAGATATCAGAAACACATCGTGAACATACTTAAAGAACTACAAGATTATAAAGAGCAAATCAAAGAACTAAGAAAAGAGAATGAAGAACTCAAGAAGGACCTAGAGAGAGAGAATGACAAACTCTGGAAGGAAGTAGAAACACTGAAAAGATCCCATGCTGATAAAAGATAAGGAAACCAACCAGCAAAGCAAAGAGCTACAGAGAGATTGAGAAGCTCCAAAAGGAAGTAGAAATACTAAAGAAATCAGAAAAGGATATGAAAAATGAAATCAAACACTCATCCAATCAAGAGGAAAGGAATGGAAAAAGACTCAGAAGCAGAACAAAGAATACCAGACCTGGAAGATAACACAGAACAACTAAAAACCTCAAGGAAAGATTATGAAAAATTTAAAAATACACAAAAGTGGAACAACTAGGAACTTTGGGACACTATAAAAAGATCAAACCTGTGCATCATAGGAATAGAGGAAGGAGAAGAATCCCAAGAGAACGGCATTGATAAGATCTTCATCAGAATAATAGAAGAAAACTTCCCTGAACTAAAAAAAGACTAACCAATACAAATACAAGAAGCACACAGAACTCCAAACAGACAGGATCAGAAAAGAAATTCTCCACGCCACATCATAGTTAAAATGCTAGACACCCAAAACAAAGACAAAATCCTTAAAGCCACAAGAGAAAAACAAGTGACATATGGGGAAACCTATCAGAATTACAACTGACTTCTCAATGCAAACTATGAAAGCAAGAAGAACCTGGAGCAAAGCATTCCCAGTGTTAAAGGACAATAGATGCCAACCCAGGTTACTATACCCAGCAAAAATGTCAATTATACTTGAAAGAGAGAGAAAAATCTTCCATGACATAAACAAGATGGAAGAATACATGTCTGGAAAACCAACTCTTCGGAGAATACTTGAAGCAATTCAAAGGACAGAAGAAAGGAACAACCATCCCCAGGCACCTAGAAAGAGAAATCAATAAAAGCATAACTGCAGAAGTAGAAACCTAGACCAAAAATGCAAATGGATAATAAGGCAAAAGGAAGCAAGACAAACCTATCAGTCATAACCTTAAATATTAATGGACTAAATTCCCCAAACAAAAGACATAGACTG
>VZQC01004106.1:2146251-2164530 GCA_009823505.1 Rhizomys pruinosus
TATATATATATATATATATAATAAGAAATATATATATATATTTCTCCCCAATTAAACAAGTCTGCAGGAGCTTGCAATCTGCCTGCTTTTCACCCGACTCCTGGTGTCTGTGGGTTGACTCTGCTGACCCCATTTCTCAGCCATGACTTAAAACTTATCCAGCTGGCCCGGAAGAGGCTACAACCGAATACTGAAGGAGGTACCACCATGTATGACTTCAAATTTTACTACAGAGCCATAGCAATAAAACAACATGTTACTGGCACAAAAATAGACAGGTAGAACAATGTAATAGAGAAGACCTACATACAACTCTATGCAATAATAGCTACCTGATTTTGGACAAAGATACAATAAAAATACACTGGGGAAAAGATAGCATCTTGAACAAATGGTGCTGGGAAATCTGGATTTGAATATGCATCAAAATGAAACTAGATCCTTATCTCTCTCACACCACACAAAACCAACTCCAAATGGATCATAGATGACCACATAAAACGTGTACCCTGAAACTTCTATAGGAAATGATAATGTTTCAACTTACAGATGTAGGTAAAATTTTTCTGAATAAGACTTCAATAGTATAGAAAATTGAGACCAACAATTGACAAATGGGTTCTCATGAAACTACAAAACTTATGTACAGCAAAGGGAACTATCCACTAAGTGATGAGATAGCCCAAAGAATGGTGAAACATCTTTGCCAACTATACACGTAACAGAGAAATAGTGGCATTCCTGTTACTGGGGTAATCAATTCTCTTTGGATTTGAGACCCACTCTGCCCCAGGGAATCCATGGTTGGAATTGTTCCATCTTGATCTGGTCCTGCCCTTCATCTCTGTGGTCCCCGTGGTCCTACACTCAGCTTTGTAGTTCCACTTGGCCTAAGGTTCAGCTCTCACCCTAATGATGCCTCTAAAAGACCTCCAGTAAGGTGTGTTATATGACCTCCTGCTTGGTGATTCCCTCTGCAACCCTATCAGCTTTCCACCTCTTCCATTAGGTAAGGCCTCATGGAACTCCTTGAATTCTTTTTGAAGCTTCTTTCACCCTAGTAGCCATTCTATAACCTACATGTATATGGATTGATACATAGGTAGGTAGGTAGACATATAGATAGAGGAATAGATAGATAAATGGTATATGGATAAATAAGTTTACTGGGTGATATGTAAAAGTTCAGGGAAGGTCTGGTGACAAAAAACTTTTCCAGGTTTATAATTCAGTTGCATTTCTGGCCAGAGACTGACTGTAATCTCCTATGACTTCTCATCTGGTTTATTACTCTGTGAATTTTGTACAATACATTTGGATCATAGTGAGACACCCTCTCTCCATCTATCCCTACCCTGCTCCCCCACTGTATGCTCTTTGTTTTTAAGGCCTGTTGAGTCTAGTTTGTGTCCCTAATGTTCTTTTGTGGGGGTAATCCCCTGGAGCCTCTTCAACCTATTTCAGGTCACACCCTTAAAAACCGACTCTTCTTCCAGTAGCTATCAATTGGCAATAGTTTCCCACTCCATGCTGGGATTTTTCTGCCTTGAGCTTGCATAGTTCATTGTGTTACAACTGCTGAGTTCATATGTGCAACTGTCTTGCTGTCTGCATAACACTTTTCCATTGTAGCTGTCCACTACATTTTGAAATATTAAAAAGTTTCATCTCTGGAATAAACTCCATTTATCCTGGTGCATAATTCTTTTCATTTCTTACCAATTCAATTTTATTTTATTTCAAGGGTTTTCTGTCTATATTCAAAAGGAATTTTGGTCAATAGCTTTCTTTTTTGAAATCTGTATGATTCTGGCATCATTTAACAACAGCTTAATAAAAGGAAATAAGGAGTGTTATTTTCCATGTACTTTAGAATTGGTGCTAATTCTTTAACCATCTGATATAATTCTTTAGTGAAAGTGTCTGGGCCTCAATACTGGTTCTTTGCACAGATTTAAAATGACAAATCCAGCTTTTCTTTTCGGTAGATCAAGGAGTTTCAAATGATTTGATTATGTAGAGTTATTTGTAATGTTCTTGCTAATACCCATTTTATTAGTGATATTGCTAACATAGCTTTTTTCTTTTTATTTTCTTGTAAGCCTTGCTGGAGGTTTTCAGGGTTACTGAGTGAGTCTTACTAACCAGCTTTTCTTTATTGTACTTTCTGTATTATTTTATGCATTTAATTTTATTGATTTCTGCTCCAATTTAACAATTTTTCCTTCATTTTATTGACTTTATTTGATCTATTCTGTTGAGCGTTTAGAATATTGACTTCAGATGCTTTTTTGAAGGAGACATTTAGTACTAGAAGTTTCACTCTGCACTGATTTAGCTTCCTTCCACAAGTTTTACTATGTTCCCTTCTTGCTTTCCCTCAGGTCAATTTATCTTTTGTATTCCTTGAAGCTACTTTGACCTACAGATTATGTAGAAGTGTCCTGCTTAGTGTTCAAATGTTTAGAGATTTCTCTATGACCTTTCTATCATTGATTCCATTGGAATCAATTCAATAGATAGGAGAATGCAGGAAAAGTAATTGAAAAAAATCAATATCCACTCATGACAGAAACTTTCAGAGAAAGGAGTAGAAGGAACATACTCAATTTGACCATAAGTAATTTTAAAAATGCCACCAGTGGGGTCTGGAGAGATGGCTCAGTGGTTAAGAGCACTGACTGCTCTTGCAGAGGACCCAGGTTTGATTCCCAGCACCCACATGGTGGCTAAGAACCAACTTTAAGCCAGGCATGGTGGTGCATGCCTTTAATACGGCTTTAATCCTAACACTTGGGAGGCAGAGGCAGAAGATCTCTGTGAGTTCAAGGCCAGCCTGGTCTGTAGAGTTAGTTTCAGGCCAGCTGGGGCTATAGGAGCCCTGTCTCAAAAAGACAAAAAAAAAAAAAAAGCTTATAAAAAAATGCCACCAGTAACACTGGAGTTAATTGTGAAAGACTGAGTTCTTCCCACTCAAGACTGGGAACAAAGTAAAGATGTCTACTCTAAGCATTCTTACCCACCTTTACTCTAAGGTTTATTATAAATTGATAGTCATCAAGAGGATTTGGTAGTATTGTCAGACATAGGAATATATATATATATATATATATATATATTCAATTGATTTTCAAAAAACCATAGAGACGATTTATTAGAGAAAGAATGATAGTCTTCTACGCGTGGTGTCAGAGCACTTAGGTGACTGCACAGAAAACATAAAACACATAGATAAGTAAACAAAACCCCTCCTAAACCCCTCAACATTCCCTGAAGGAATAGTAAGAAGAATTGACCCACAGTATACATTATATGTAAAAATTCATTCTACACAGACTGTAGACCTATAAGTATAAAATCTATAATCATAAGTATACTAGGAAGAAATAGGAAACAATCTTCTTGACTTTGGGTGAAAGATACCAACAAGGAGTCAACAAAAAAATTACAAAAGAAATGTTTGGGACCAGCCAGGTATTTTGACAGTTAAAGATACTTACCATGCAAACCTAGAAACCTAAGCTCCATCCCCAGAGCCCCCATAAAGGTGGAAGCAGAGAGCTAACTCCAGAAAGTTGTCCTCTTACCTCCACATATGTGCCATGGCTCATGGGCCCCCACACTCACACACACTCATACACACACATACACACACACACACACACACACATAGTAAAATTCTAAAAATTTTAAAAGGAAAATGTTTGTAAATTAGACTTCATAAAAATTAAGAACTTCTGGGGGTGGAGAGATGTCTCAGTACATAATAGCACTAATTGTTCTTCCAGGGACCTGGGTTCGGTTCCTAGCACGCACATGGTAGTTAACAACTGTTTATAACTCAAGTTTCAGGAGATCTGATATCCTCTTCTGACCTCCTGGGCATTGCATGACACACGTGCCCTTACATACATGCAGGCAATACACTAATATATATATGTGTAATAAAAATAATAAATACAATATTTTTTAAAATTAAGAAGTTATGCTCTCTGAAAGAAAATATAAAAGATCATATGCTTGATACGGAATTCCATCTTGACAGTATAGAAGCATATTCTACAATTAGAGAACTTAAAACTGAGTTTAAAATGAACAAGGGGCATGGTAGAATGTAAAGGCTCCGATTGGGGTGAATGGTGAAACTACAGCAATGTAGTCTGGACACTCATTTGATCAACTTGATTGAACAAACAACATGTCACCCCCCACTGGATGGTGGGGCTGTGGGGGTTTGGGCACAACAGCCTGTAGATTGGCTTTGCATGAAGGATGCTTGTACTCATGGATTATCACTTCTAGCTAAAAAAGGAAAAAAAAAAACAGAAAGATGCAAGACAGTTATGGCAGAATACATGATCTGGGATGGGGGGGGGGTGGGGGGTAAGGGAAAGGGAAAAATGCCTGATCTGAATTGGAAAATGATGTACGAAATGCACAAAAAATTAAATTAAATTAATAAAAATTAAATTAAAAAAAATAAAATGAACAAAACATGCAAATAAATAACCATTCACTATAAAAGATACACTGATTGACAAGACCCTGGTAAGATGCTGTCCTACTTAGTTTTCTGTTGCTGTGATGAAAACACTCACCAAAACTGACATGGGGAGGAACAGGTTTTTTGTCTTACAGCACAGTTCATCATCAAGGGAAGCCAAGGCAGGAACTCAGATCAAGAACCTAGAGACAAGCCATTGAAGAACTCTGCTTACTGACTTGCTCCTCTGGTCTGTGCTCAGCCTGCTTTCTTATACAGCATAAGACCACTTGCCTAGGGGTGGCACCACACACAGTGGGGTGTGCCCTCTCACATCACTAAACAATTGAGGAAATATCTCACAGATATGGCCACAGAACAATCCAATGGAGATAATTCCTCAAGTGTCAAGTTGACAACTAAAGCTATCTATAATATCTGTTATGTTTTCAGGGGCTCTCTTCTTCTAGTAAGAGCATGAAAATATTCTAAGAGCTTAGGATTCTAAATCTACTCCAAGCAATGTGTCCTGCACAAGAGTAGAGCATAAACTGAGGCAATACTCAGCAACTTCTACTTTGGTGATGATATACAACACTTTGGCGATCTTTTGGAAAAAAGGAAACCACTCTATAAACATCATTATCCCAGCACCATTTGACATGGAAGTCAATGCATGCTTGACATTTTTAGTGTCATCTATGAGCAATAATAAAGCATAAAGATCCCCTGAATAACTGTCTTACCATCATACAGCATCACGCTTGATATTGTTGAAGCCTACATGGCCCTAAAACTCAAGCTGCATCTCCAAACCTGTTGAGGATTAATATTTACTCGTAGGCTATTTCTGAAGTATCTCAGACCACATCTGAAGAAATTGCTCAGTGGTTAAGAGCTCTTCCTGTTCTTGCAGAGAAATTAGTTTCAGCTTCCAGAACCCACATCAGGTGGCTCACAACTTCATGTAACTTAGGTACCATGGAACCTGATGTCCTCTTCTGGTCTCTGTGGGCACTTGCATGCATGTGGTATATACACACATAAAATTAAAAATAATCTTTAAAAAATGCAAACCTATGCCTGTAAGGAATGTAAGAATTAATTTTACTTACTACAATGTGACTGTCAGAAATTCAATTTTATCTCTGAGAAATAAATATTCTAATGGGAAAAAGTAAATATCAAATAAAATAAAATACCTTAGTCTACCAAGTACATGTCATTGGCAGATAACAGTTAACAGAGACTGTTTTTATTTTTGTTACTGTTTGTTTTGGGTTGGACAGTGACTAAAGACTATAGAAGCTCAAAATCCTGACTCTGAGAATTAAGTCTCAGTATTCAAATTTGTCATTTGAGGTACAAGAGACCAACTGTGTCTTCTTCTCTTGGGGGTTGACATTTGGACCAAGTCTTAGGATTTGTTCTTCTTTAACTGTATTCTGCTTCTCTAAAAAGGAATGTTGGAGGAGAATGATGAGATTAAGTCCGGAGTTGAGATTTCATCATTCTTCTTTTTATTAATGTATATTTTTATTGAATTTCATACAAAACATCTTGATCATCTTTATATCCCCTCCTCTATCTGCACCTTTCTTAGCGCCCCCCCACACTGAATTTCATGAATTATGTCATACATGTCAAGAGTTATTGAGTCAATTTATATAACTAGATGTCCTCAGAACAAGTTTATCCACTGGAGTCCAATCAGATATCTAGAATCTTTCCCTTAAGGAAGATCTATTCTCCCTCACACGGCAGTAATCAGCTGCCAATAGTTCTTTGGCTAAGGTTGGCGCCTGCTGCCCATTTCCCCAGTTTTGTTCTGGGTTTTTACCTGATTGAGTTTGCATGGGTATTGTGCACGCTGACATTATTGTTTCGAGTTCTTATAGCATGTTCCCAGAGGGCTGGAAGACTGTTTCCTTATGATCAGGTACCAACCTTGGCTCTTAAAAATCTTTCAGACTCCATCTACTACAATGTTCCCTGAGCCATGGGTGAGTGAGGCTTAATAGAGGAGTCTTATCCAGGGACACGCTGTCTGAAGTCGCTTAGTCTCTACACTTTGACCACTTGTGGCCTTCTGTGTGCATCATACTCTGCTGCTGAGGAAGCTTCATTGGTGAGAGTTGAGAGATGTATTAGAATTCTCCTACCCCATATTCTGCTGTGTAACATGAGCCTTAGGTGTAAAGGTTCCACTATAGATGTGTCACTTAGGGCTGAGGATCTGTCAGACAGATGTTATTCGCTGTGTGTAACCAGTTGTGGAACTCTGTAATAGACTCCATCTGTTGCAAAAAGAAGTTTCTTTGATGAGTGGGGACTGGGATAATTGTCTGTGAAAATAAGGATCCATATTTAGCATTTAGTAAGAAGTTACATTTGTCTAGGGATATGACAGTGGTAGGATTTTCTCTAGAACCTATGACCTCTCCAGCCATGTGTATTTGGCAATGTTCACAGTGCTACCCATGAGCTCTCTCTCAATGAGAGGGCTTTAAGTTCAATTAAGTAACTGTTGATGACACCCAAGATAAAACTGCCACTATCTTTTGCTATACTTTACTGTCTGGTCATTGTTGTGGTTATTAGGCTATAAAGCTGGGGGTTGGAAAATTGACTGATTTTCTCCATTAGCAGCTTGCATGGTATCCTCTAGAACTATGAAAGCTAGTCTTCAGGGAGAAAGCTTCCAGGTCAAGCCAGTCATGTTGCTCCAATTCTGTGTCTGAATAGGGTCTTACATCCAATTTCTGGGATGTTACAATGGCCTGTGTAATTTTGGGAAGCTCTTGAAATATCCTGTCCAACAACTGAAAGAGAGGTGTCTCCTGTCTGGCACTATGTTTCTTGTTATATAAGGTATATATACATATACTCATATTTAGATGTTGTATGTGTATTTTTCAGTAAGTTTTTAAGCTAGAAACCGTTATACTAAGTGAAGTAACACAGACTCAGATAAACAAGCAATATACACTCTCTCTCATTTGTGGATCTTAGCACCAAGTCCTTTCATGTGAGTATATATCCTGATGTAGTTGCAAAAGCCAGAAAAATGGAAATAAACCATGGAGGTAAATGAAAGGAAACAGCCTGAGAGAGGGGGATAGTAGCATACAGATGTTACCAAGGGTGAACTGGGGAAAATTGGGGTATTCAGCTAGGAAGGGTGGAGGGAACAATATACAAGGAACCATGGGGGTTAAAGAGGATGAAGGGATGTGTTAACTTGGTTAAGCCATGGAGCAACTACATATATGCCCAAACATTATTCAGATTGTTCCTGTGAGGATCACTTTGGATGAGATTAACATTTAAATTAATATACTGTGTAAAGTAAATTGTTCTCTCTAATGTGGAGATATTTTTTTTTTTCATTCATAAAATCAAGCCACTAGATAGAAAACAGAATCATGAGTTTCAGGACCTCAGACAGAGCCAGAACTGGATCCCTCCAAACCTGATTTTCTTTGAAGTGGGATTTGTTTTTTTCCAGATCTACATTGTAGATCAGCTTTTTTATTTGGATTTGTACTCCAGATTTCAGGTTTGCAGTTTCCATAACATTATGAGCCAATATGAAGTAAAATAATCATAGATAATACCTATATTCTCTCTAATATGCCATATTCAGAAGGTAAACATAATAGAAAAGGCCATTATACAGTATTGTGATTTAAATAAAAAGAAATTCTTGGGGCTGGAGAGATAGTCTAGTGGTTAAGAGCGCTGACTGCTCTTGCAGAGGACCTGGGTTCGATCCCCAGCACCCACATGGTGGCTGAGAACTGTCTGTAACTCCAATTCCAGGAGAACTCCAGTTCCAGGGGAATCCGACACCCTCTTCTGACCTCCGCGGCATTGCATGACATGGGTGCAAAAACTTGCATGCAGATAGTACATTCATACACATAAAAAAATAAATAAACAAATAAATAAAAAATTAAAAAAATAATTGCTAAAAAAAGAAATTATTTTTTCAAAGTATATTTTTATTGAATGTTTGTGGATTTCATATAATAGACCTTGATCATGTTCAGATCCCTTTCCTATCTGTACTTCCCATAGCTCGTTCCCAGGATTTCATGCATTAGGTCACATCTTGACTGCTTGTTTTGTGCTCTTTCTCTCTTACTTTGCAAATTGGGCTTCTCATCTACTGGGAATCATTCTTTCTTTCTTTCTTTTTTTGTTATTAAACTTTTCCATACACTATACATCGTTTCTCAATCGAATTTAGAATCACTTCCCATTCCATGCCCCCCCACCTGAGTTCCTGCACTCCGCCATACATGTCTTGCATCTTTTTCTGAGTCTTTCCAGAATTTTTTTCCCAGTTCTTTTGTTGTTGTTCTCTCCAACTTGTATTGCTTATATATATGTATATATACAATATATATATTTATAAAATGTATACACATATATACATATATAATGTACTTATATGTACATTACAATATATACGTATGTAATATGTGTATATATATATTGTACATACATACAATATATACATACATATATACATACATACACATATCACCTGAATTGGAGGATTTTCTTTTTTTAAATTTTGCTAAAAGATGTCATGCTTTCCTTAAGGAAGTGTTTGAAGGTTCCTCCTTGGCAAGCCCAAACAACCAACAATCTTGCCCTTGTGCTCCACACTGGGGTCTTTCCCTCCCATGGTCACCCAAATGAGGTCCAATAAGCACGCATCCTGTCTTGATCTTTCTGTACTGGCCTCTAGGATACAGCCCGGATAGTCCAACAGTGGCAGTCTATCAGTAGCTGCTCAGTCAACAAGCTGGATATCTCAGTAGTCCGAATCTGGCATTGAAGGTTTGGAGGATTCTTGGAGAGACATAAGTCTTCAGTCCATATTGGAGGGTTAAAAAGCTGTGTCTCATGTTTTTTTGTTTTTTTTTTAATTTGAATCAGGCTTTTTAAATTTTTATTTATTTATTTATGTATATGAATGTACCATGTAGGTCTGTGCACCTGTGTCGTGCAATGCCGTGGAGGTCAGAAGAGGGCGTCGGATTCCTCTGGAACTGGAGTTCTCCTGGAATTGGAGTTACGGATGGTTCTCAGATATCATGCTGGTGCTGAGGATTGAACCCAGGTCCTCTGCAAGAGCAGTTGGTGCTCTTAACCGCTAGGCCATCTCTCCAGCCCCATGTCTCATGTTTTTGAAGAACGGCAAAGCAGTGGCAGCCACAGAGTAGATGCACTTGCCAGTAAGAATTGAAGACAGGGAAAACAACAGTGCTCTCTCTTTTTTTTTCTTTTTCTCTTTTTACTAAGATCTCAAGTTTTATATCTAAAGTGCAATTTCACAGGCATTAGTAATTATTTATTTCTGATTTTACTTTCCTTTTGGATGCTTAAGGCCACACAGTTAGCCCAGATTAACCAAGGTTTTTGTTTTCTTAAGGTCAGTTGAGGATCTGGTCCTCAGGGGTCACTCGGGTTTTTTCGGGGGGGGAGGGAGAAGGACGGGAGCCCCTGGCTCCTTTCGACTTTTCATTTACCAGTTCCATCCACTTGAGGACAAAATCAGATCTTGCTAGACAAGGCTTCCCTTTTTGAAGCATGAGCAGACTTTCCTCTTTATAGACTGGACACTGGCTGAAGTCCCATTAGTGGATCTCCAAGACCTCCCCACACAGGGAAGACTGGTGACTCACATTTGCAGGACATTTCAAGAGATACCCTCATGCATAGTCCTCTGAGACTTAGTTGACCTCTGAAGGCAAGGAAGAAAGTTATCCCTTAGGTCCCTTGGCCAAATTGGTATGGGTGTTAAGTATGGTCGTTAAGCACCCAGAAAGGCTAAGTTATATGAGCCTGATACATCACACCTATACTAAAATTGTTTCTTCTGAAAATAAACTGCATGTTATTTCCATTTCATATTTCTTGATTCACATTTTTCCATTTTAATTTTATATTACTCTGAAGTATGCATACATAACCACCATCATATACCAAAAATCCAAAGTTTGAAAATAAGTGGTAGGTTATCTAGAACCTGTGTAGGGAATCGCAATATAAGAACACAGTTGTTTTCAGATCATGAGGACTACAACATTAATGTTGCTCAGTTTGCCTTACAACTAGGTACTTGGTGCTAGCATCCACAGATATGGGATACCATTTGTCCTTTGTGTTTCTGGGACTGTGTTACTTCACTTAGCATAAAATCTTCTAGTTCCATCCATTTACCTGCAAATTTCATGATGTCATCTTTCTTTACCACTGTATAGAACTCTGTTGTGTACATGTACCATATTTTCTCTATTCACTCGTCGGTTGAGGGACACTTGGGTTGGTTCCAGCTCTTCGCTATTGTGAAGAGAGCTGCAATAAACATGGCTGTACATGTATCTCTGCAGTAAGATGAGTCTTGTGGGTATATACCCAGGAGTGGTATGACTGGGTAAGGTGGCAGGCTCATTTTGAGTTTTTAAGGGTTCTCCACACTGCTTTCCATAGTGGTGTATGAGTTTGCATTCCCACCAGCAGTGGATGAATGGGAACCATTCTTTTTTTCTTTCTTTCTTTCTTTCTTTCTTTCTTTCTTTCTTTCTTTCTTTCTTTCTTTCTTTCTTTCTTTCTTTTTTTTTTTTTTGTCTTTTTGAGACAGGGTCTCCCTGTAGCCCCAGCTGTCCTGGAATTCACTCTGTAGACCAGGCTGGCCTTGAACTCACATTCTTTCAACCATGAGGTGGCTTGGATGGTTTTAGTAAAAGTTGTTGCTTCCTTGGCTCCAATAATGATCTAAGGATGGCACTTAATTTGAGTTGAACTCATCAGAAGCCTTTGCTAAGATTTTAAAACTTGAGTTCCAAAGTACTAACTTAACACCTTAATTTGGATGAGCTGGGAGAAGGTGTATTAGAAGTTGTGGATTCCCAAGTTTCCAGCATGGAGGGGTTCAGTCTGAGTAAAGGAGGCCAATACATGTGTGGAGGGATCCCGTTGTGGCTCTGTCTGGGATCCTGAAACCCATGACTCTGTTGTCTATCCAGTAGCTTGATTTCATGAATGAAAAAAAAATCTCCTTTTGTTTTTCTGAATTTGAACTGGGGTCACTGCATGTAGTCAAAGTTTCTGACCTCTTTCAGTGGATATTGGTAGGCTTTTCTAGCTCATCATTCTGTCCCCCTTTTCTGGTGATAATACCTCTGTAATTCAAATTGTCAGAACAAAGCAACCACTCTTAGACATGGTACACTTGAGAGCATTTCTTTTCCTGCCACAAAAAAATTGAAAATGATGTAATTTACAAAATGCTTTATTATTTTGATGCTGTGTAAAAGTAAAAGGTTAATTATAATGCCTTGTTATCCTGCTTTTAAGACAGGCTGTAAGAATTTGTTATATGAATAGATTTAGCCTGGCATTTTCTAAACAGGATGACTTTTAATAGAGAATCTTAGAAAAATTTGCTTTTAAGAACAGACTTTTTAATGTTTACCTATGTAAAATTTCCACTGTGTTCAGATCAAAATGCTGTTTTAAAGACGAAAATGGAACTAGTGAGAACATAGAGACAATGTAATAACAGGAACAGAAACATAACCAATGTTATTAGTAGACAGAAAATCATACTCAAATCTTAAATGGCAGATTTTTATGGCACTAAAATGTATACCTTGAGGAGTTTCATCATAATCTTGAAAGCGGTATGCTTGCTTTGTCTTACAATGAAAAATCCAGTCAGTTATAGCCATCTCATTACCTGAAAGGTATAGGCAAAATGGAAGGAGTTCAAAGAGAAGTTTCAGACATCACCAACATCTTAAAAAAATCTCTTCCACATAGGAATATTTAGCAAAAGGTCAGTGTCTAGTTTGGAAAGACTAAATGAGCTGCTTGGGCAAACACTGAAAAGACGACAGGGCCACAGGAAGAAGCAGAAGCAGAACAAGCTACGGAGCATCAGCTTCATTAGCTAGTGCAGAAGGGAGCTCAGTGGGATTGTGGGAAGAACAAGATGGAGCAATTACAAGTGGAGTGAAACCAAGAAGTTCACGTTAAGGATGCATCTGTCTTCCTAATATGCGATGCCAAATGAACAACTTCAAACTGTTCCCAGAGCCGGAGTCTTTAAGTTTCTTACATTTGTGATGTAAGATCCTTTCATCAGATTGGATTTGCTTTATTCTACCGTCCATTCAGTTCTCAAAAGTAGAAGCTCTTTGTTTCTTCTAAAACCAGATGCTTTCAATTCTAAGGGGCCATGCAAAGGAAGGGTGGTGCCTGCAGTTTTCCTAAGTGAACAGGCATCCTTTCCTACTCAGCAGGTGGATCTTGGGTGTGTTGGCAGCACTCCTAAGAAATCAGGATCAAGCAAGCTGTATTCTGAAAGCCACACCATGGTATTGTTTTTTTAATTTTTGGGGTGTACAATCTTTTTAACTAAAAGAGAAGGTAAACAAAGCTATCAAAGCATTTTAATGTTGTATTTATTTCATATTTTGCTTAATTTATAAAAGTATTTGAGATGATTCTGTTCTCAGCTTAAGTATTTTAAAGGCCTGGTGTATCAAACTATAATGAATACATGAGAAAAATAAAGCACAACATGATTTTAAAATGCAGATGTCTCAGTGGCTAAGAGCACTGGCTGCTCTTGCAGAGGACCCAGGTTCAATTCCCAGTACCCACATGTTGGCCAAACCATCCATAATTCCAGTTCTAGGGGAGTCCAACACTTTCTTTTGACTTTGTGGGCATTGCACTCATGGATGCACTTATACTCATGTAAGCAATACACTCATACACATAAAAAAAATAATAAAGTATTTACAAAGCAAAAGAAAGTAAAATACAGTGGAAACAGTCTAATAATAAACAAAACATGGAGCTCTAGAGATGACTCAGTGGTTAATGGTGTTTACTGCTCTTTTAAAGGACCTGACTTTAGTTCCTAGCACCTAAATGTCAGCTCATAACTGTCTGTGGGAAGAGCCATCTTGAATTAGGGGCTACTTCTCAGCTACCACCCCTTAGGGCACCATGTGGGAGTCATGGGATATCTCTGATCTCTCCCCAAGAAGGAACAAGCAACCGTAGGCACATGATGCTAGGCAGAGCAGCAGTATGCAGTGGCACGGAACTGGGGGGTCTGTGATTGGCTCTGGGAGCTGATGTCATTTTGCTTATAAAAGTGAATTCTTTTTTTTTTTTTTTTTTTGCTTATAAAAGTAGCAGGCAATAAAGCAAATTATCCATGACCATCATTACACAGAACTCCCAGCATATTATTTCAGCACCATATAGGCCAGAAGAGGTCTGAATTTTGAGTGTCATGACAGTGGGTTGGACAGTGGTCCATCAACCACCAACCTGGCAGTGTGGTGTGGGGCTGGAAGGAGACTATCAGTCACCAGCTGTGAAATGAATGTGAGTGAATGTAGGCTGAAGATAGGCCATCAGCCACAGCTGAATTCCTGTCCAGAGGCCAGCAGCTTTGGGCAGGTGAGAAGCAGAGCGCAAGATGAGAAATGTTCTGTTTTCCCAGGCTAAGGACCTGAGTTGGAAGTACCTCTCAGGTTGGTTATGGAAGAAACCAACTGACCTCTACACTGAGGGATCAGTTTTCTACAGTGGCCACAGGTGGGTACTGTGTCCCCCTTCTTTTAGCAGGACCACGCTGTACTTATTTGTAGCAAGAGAAGCTCCCACAACTGCCTATTACTCCAGTTCCAGGGCACTGGACCCTGCATTTAGGCCTCTGCAAGTACCTGCATTGCACTTATGTGTGCGGTACATAGGTATTCATGCAGGCTCACTCATATATATAATATATATAATATATTATATATATATACATATTAAATAAATGAAGTATAAATAAATATAAACTTAAGAATTAAAAAGAATACAAGCCTTTGGAGAAAAAAGTAAAGTTTTTTTTTTTCAATGCTATTCAGTCAGACAAATGAGCCTCTTTGTTTTGCTTGGATAGTGAACCTCTAAATTTTGTTATGAGTCAAAAGAGAAACATCAGTATTTGTTTCATGAATGTCTTGGGCAGGAGTGTGGGGTGGTCCAGGTAGGACAAGGGAACAAATCAGAAGAGAGAAAAATTCATTTGCTGAATCATTATGCTTAGATTGTCTGTGGGAATAACAGGTGTCCTATGAGATGTCACATAATTTGTAGAAGACCAAGTAAAATGGAGCTAACCTCAGATGACCTGAAAGAACGAATCTTTTAGAAATAGCTAGTTGGCTTCCAGGGGAAGTTACCTTTCAGGTAGCATTAGAGACTTCTTGGAACTACAGGATTCCTTACCTCACAATTACAACCACTTGTTTCAATCTGAATTATGGTTTTTACTGTTAGAAAAACTTTATTTTCTTTTTTTAATTTTTAAAATTTTATTTATTTCTGTATGCGTATGAATGTACTGTCTGCATGCAGGTTTGTGCACCCTTGTCGTGCAATGCCGCGGAGGTCAGAAGAGGGTGTCGGACTCCCCTGGAACTGGAGTTCTCCTGGAATTGGAGTTTCAGATGGTTCTCGGCTGCCATGTGGGTGCTGGGGATCGAACCCGAGTCTTCTGCAAGAGCAGCCGGCGCTCTTAACCACTAGGCCATCTCTCCAGCCCAAAACTTTATTTTCTTTAATGTATATAAATCAATAAAGTGGGCACATGCAGAACTTTTGAAACTGCCATAACGTGCCTAACTCAACTTTAGGGCAGGCAGCCCAAATCACACTGTACCCATCCCCCCTGTTCTGAGGCCATCTGCAGTCCCTTCCACTGCTTCAGGACTAAGGTTTCCTTGTTAACTGGTTAGGGACCAGCACATCCACTCCCCATCTTCTTTCCTTGGATGTTGGCACTATCCATCTGAGGCTTCTAAAGTGCTCCTAACTATGTAGGGTCTCTGCCTTCACAGAGAGCTCCCGAGTAGCCTGACTAAAGCCACATGGTCCCTCCAATTTAAAATCAAAGAAAGAACCAGAAACCTAGACCAACCAGCTTTTCATACCCAATCAGAAAGCAACCAAGGTATATCAACAATACAGAATCAAACTTCAGATCAATAAAAGAAGGTTTGAATTTCATAAGAGAATCACGAGCAAAAAAAGAAATCCATATATCAAAAACACAACAAAATAATATTAAAAATTAAAATAATATGCCCCCACAAAACACCACCAGTCCTATAGAAGAGTTCTACAATGAGAACCCCATAGAGATAAACCAAGACACAAAATTTAAAAGAATAATAAACATGATCAACGAATTCAACAAATTTAAAGAACACGCAAACAACTCGAAGAATCAAAAGAGCATAGGGATAAAATTCAGACTGAATTTACAAAAGAGATAAAAAATATTGAAGAAAACTGAGGCTGAAATGAAGAAGGAAGTAAAACATTCAATATGTCAACTTGAAAAATAGGAGAAAGCCTCAACAGTAGAATGAATGAAATGGAAAATACATTATCAAGACTGAATGAGAAAGTTGAAGAATTGGATTGCTCAAGTAAAGAATATGAAAAAATAAGTAGGGATTATCAGCTTGTGCAGATGTGGGGATGAAGATACCCAGCCAGCCTGAACACAGGTGGGCCTATTGCCTCTAAGGGACTTGGGGGCATATAGATGGGTTGCTTTGGCTGGATCAGCTACTGGGGTTTCAGCCTCTTCAGAGTATAGACTGCCATTGTTGAACTACTCAGGCTGTATCATGGAGGCCAGTACAGGAAGATCAAGATAGGATGTGGAGTCAAAAAAAAAAAAAAAAACGAAAAGAAAATCCTCCAATTCAGGTGATATGTATGTGTATGTATGTATATATATATATATGTATATATATATGTGTATATATATGTATATTGAAGCAATACAAGTTGGAGAGAACAACAAAAAAACTGGAAAAAAATGACTGAAACAGTGAAATTCTCTCAAAAACAATAAGCCTCTGCTTTGGGGAAAAAAAAAGCCTCTGGAAAGACACAGAAAAAGACTCAAGACTTGAATGGCAGAGTGCATGAACTCAGATGGGGTGGGGGGCGTGGAAAGGGAAATGACTCTAAACTGGATTGAGAAATGATGTATGATGTATGAAAAAGTTTAATAACAATAAAATATATTTAAAAAATAGAAATCTTGGGGCTGGAGAGATAGCCTAGCAGTTAAGAGCACCGACTGCTCTTGCAGAGGACCCGGGTTCGATCCCCAGCACCCACATGGCAGCTGAGAACTGTCTGTAACTCAATTCCAGGAGAACTCCAGTTCCAGGGGAATCCGAGACCCTCTTCTGACCTCCGCGGCATTGCACGACACGGGTGTACAAACCTTCATGCAGACAGTACATTCATACACATACAAAAATAAAATAAAATAAAAAATAGAAATCTTTAAAAAAATGAAAAAATAAAAAACCAGGAATGCAATATGCAAGAAACATGGGGAACCATGAAAAGACCAAATTTATGCACCATAGGCAGGCATACAAGAAGAAGAATCCCAGGTGAATGGTATTAAGTAGATCTTCAACAAGCTTATAGAAGAAAATTTTCCCAAATTAAGGAAAGACATACCCATAAAAACACAAGAAACACATAGAACACCAAGTAGACAGGACCAGTAAAGAAACTCTCCATAGCATGTCATGGTAAAAACACTAAATGCACAGAACAAAGAGTACTGAAAACTGCAAGAGAAAACCAGCAAGTCACACATAAAGGGAAGACCATGATAATTACATCTGGCTTTTCAATACAAACTCTGACAGCCAGAAGAGCCTCACCCAAAGTATTTCCAGTTCTAAATGACTGTAGATGCCAACCCACAATAATTTACCAAGCAAAACATCTACTATAGTTGAAGGGGAAAGAAAAGTCTTCCATGACACAAAAAGACTGAAAGAATTCATGTCCAGCAAACCAACCCTTCAGAGAATATTCAAAGTAATACAAAGGACTGAAGATAGGAATGACTACATCCAAGAGGTTATAGAAAGGAAAAAAAACAAAACAAAACACAAAATAGGACCAAGAACGCAAACAGAAACTAAAACGACAGTAATAAAAACACATTTTTCAATAATGACTTTACATATCAATGGACTGAACTCCCCAGTCAAAGGACACAGGCTAGTTGAATGGATTAAAAAATAAAACCCAGCCAGGCGTGGTGGCGCGTGCCTTTAATCCTAGCACTTGGAGGCAGGAAGATCTCTGTGAATTCAAGGCCAGCCTGGTCTACAGAGTGAGTTTCAGGCCAGCTGGTGCTGTAGGGAGACCCTGTCTCAAAAAGACAAAATAAATAAATAAATAAATAAATAAATAAATAAATAAATCCCATCTTTTTGTTGTCTGCATCTCACCTTCAACGACAACCACTATTCTAAGGTGAAAGAATGAAAACAACAACAACAACAAAAAAACATTACAATCAAATGGCGTTAAGAAGCAAGCAGGAGTTGCAATTCTAATATCTGACAAAATAGAGTTCAAACTCAAACTTTATCAGAAGAGATAAAGAGGATTGCTTCATTCTTATCAAAGGAAGAATTAACCAAGAAAATAGTACAATGAGGAACATATATGTACCAAACTCTGGTGAACCCAACTTTATAAATGCATTTCTGATGTCTGCAGCAATCTGAGGCATTTCTTCCCTTCAATGCCCAGAGGAGTCAATCCTTCTGCTGGCACTTTCTGGTACATCCTACTCACTGCAAAGCTGCATTTTCTTTCTCAGCCATTAAGTTGGTGATACTCTGGCCTGTTGGAACATACAAATCCTTTCC
>VZQC01004106.1:2166378-2211291 GCA_009823505.1 Rhizomys pruinosus
TTGGAGGAATAACCCACGGCTGATGTCACAAGCTTACATCCTCTAATGGTTAGGAGATGTTATAAACCACACGAAGACCCTGCCATACTTGACAGAAGAAAATGTAGATCATGAATTGACATACCATCCAAACATCTGTGTCTATACCAAAGTAACCTACCATAACAATTAGTAATGTTTAAATACCTATATATCTAATTGTGAGTGCTTCATTAGTAGGATCGAAAGGCTATATATTATACTGTTTAAATACCTATATATCTAATTGCATGTGCTTCATTAGTAGGATTGACAGGTTATGCCTGAACAAGCTGGCAGCCCATGAAAGAAAACAGCCAGAATTGACTAGAGGCCAAGACAACAGCTCCAGATAAAGTAGACTGTTTTGCTTCTCATCCACCTGTGCCCCTTTTCTAAGCCTAGGGAACAATCTGTGGAAGAGGGGGCATGGTAGAATGTAAGGGCTGATTAGGGTGAATGGTGAAACTACAACAATATAGACTGGACACTCATTTGATCAACTTGATTGAACATACAAGCCCCCCTTGCTGGATGGTGGGACCAATGAGCTGTGTGGGTTTGGGCACAACTGCTCACAAATCAGTTTTACATGAAAGATGCTTGTACTCACAAATTTTCACTTATTGTTAAAAAAAATGAAAACAAAACAAAACAAAACAAAAAAACAGAAAGATGCAGAAAAGTTATGGCAGAATGCATGATCTGGGATGGGTAGGGATGGGGTGGGGGAAGGGAAGGGGATATATGCCTGAACTGAATTGGAAAATGATGTATGAAACACACAAAGCATCAATTAAAAAAAATAAATGCATTTCTACAGGACTTTAAGACACAGATTAATCCCAACACACCAGTAGTAGGGGACTTCAATACCTGTGCTGTCTCCATTAAACAGGTCAGCTGGACAAAGAATAGAGAAATATCTGATTTAGAACAATACCACACATCAAATGGAGCTAATAATTATGTACCGAATATTCCACCCAACCACCAAAGAATATACTTTCTATTCAGTATCCCATTGAATTTTCCAAACTTGACCACATACTGGGGTACAAATCAAACATAAACAGATCCAAAAAATTGAAATAATTCCATGCATTCTATTAGACCACAATGTAATACAGCTTAAAATGAAGATGGGGAGGGGCTTATAAAGATGATTAAGGTGTGTGGTCTGAAATGCACAAAAGTTCAACAAAAATATATATGAAAAGCAATAAATGTACTGAGGCAAAACAGCATTTTAAGTCAGATACCTTTGTACAATAAAAGTTGTATGCTCACTGCAAGTGTCTTATAGAGTTTGTTTTTATTTATAAATAGATTATAATTCTTGTGTGTCTAAAAATACACAAGTATAATGGATTCTACAAACAGGTATTCACATGCTTATTATGGAGATGCAAAGAGGGCAAAATCTGCTTCCTGTGTCCACAAAAGGCAGGATCATTTCCTGGGATGAGAGAATTTAGACCAATATTTAGACTTCTCCTTTTCTCTTTTGCTTCACAGGACAGGAAATGCAGGTTAATCAAAAGCCATATATTGTTAGCTCAAAATGTTAACTTTGGCCTTCTGGGTCAACTTTGGATCTAGTTTCATTAGGAACCCAGATAGTAGCAATGTCTGCCTATAAGGAAAAGAAGTGAATTTATACAGTCTCATCTCATCCTATAAGAGGATCAGTGGAGAAATATTCAGGAGTAGTAGTCTTCCATGAGTTCTTAAAATGGGGTCAGTTCTCAACTCTGATGATCACAGAAGAAGATCCTGAATCATTTCCACCTTCCTGTAGGGGCAAAGTTCAGAGGGAGGTGTACAGCTTAACAGGAAAGAAGGTAAGTAGGGCCCAACAGGGCATAACATACTGTGCCTTGAGCTAATACAGTGCATCAGGGTGATCAGATACTAGCTCTATTTTTGATCCAGGAGTAAAATTTCCAAAATAAATATGTAAAAAAAAAAGCTAGTTGAATTAATGAATTTGAAAAAATGAAGTCACAGAAACTTTTAGGACTATAATTCTCAGGCTGAAGGTGAGGAGGGTTTCTGAGGCTCTCAGATCAAGGCTCGTCTAGACTTGTGGACTCTGACACAAATGGTGAACAAATTTTGTGGATCAGCTTGTCTCCACCATATACCCTATTATATGATCAAACAGTAGTCTAGATGTATTTAAACACAAGTGTATTATGTTTATGGGTAATATTTTTATACAGGTATACAATGTGGAATAATTAAAGAAGGAAATCAATAGGTCCTTTACCTAACTTACTTGGTATTTTTAATGATATATTTAAAGTTTATTTAGATATTTTGAAATGTACAATATATTGTTATTGATTATAGTCACCTTTCTGCACTCTTATAGAAAATATCTCCCTATCTAGATGACAGGTGTGTCAAGTTGACAACTAAAGCTATCCAGCACAATGGGGATTGGACTAAATCTGTGGATAACTATGAGTAGAATGGATATTTTAATAATGTTGTTTTTCAATCCATAAACATAAGTTATCTTGATATTTATTTGTACTTAACAATATTTTTACTGATATTTATAGTTTTTAGTATAAAATATATAACCAGTAGTTTGACATAAACTTAATTATTTTTACTTTATTGTTTCTTTGATAAATGGGACTGTTTTCCCAGTTTCTTAGCTAGCCCTTTAAGACTGTTCGCTATCAATATCTTGGAATTTCTGTATTTAATTTTTAGTTCGCTTGTGTGTGTGTGCATGTGTGTAAATATATATTTAGGATTTTCAACAAGCACAGATACATTCACTTCTTTATTTTTTATTAGTATGTATTTTATTATTACAGAAGGAGTAGGTTGCTCAAACTAGGCCCCAGCTATTAACTGAACTATGGCACATTCACTCTGGATACTCTCAGGATGAGAGCCAGAGGAGTGGCCAAAGGAACAGAAGAGAAGTCCCATCTTGGTAGTACCTGATGGACTGCTAGGTATTAAGAATCACAAATCAAATGATAGAAGTTAGAATTAGGGAAGAAAGGATCTGGGACTTTGAACTATAATAATTTTTTTCTTTCATTGATTAACATTATGTCTGTTATATCTGAAGCGCAGTTCTTTGGAAATAAAATGTCACATACTTAGGGATTCTTCTTCATTTATGGTATAAATAACTAGCTTTATTTAATTTCTATATTTCTACAGTGCTTGTCATTGGTAGACCTTAAAAATAAAAACTTAATTTAGCTTTAACAAAAAGTAGGTTTAAACTATGATGAAGTTATTTGAAAATTAATCTAGGAATCTAGTACCATGTTCTGAATATGGTTATTTTCTTAATCTTCAGTTCATTCCTACTTTTTTCAAATTCTCAGAAAGCAGAAAGGGAGAATTTTCTGAGAGTCTGTGTAGTCTCTGGGACCTGCACATATTCAAAGAAGACCATCCATGATATGCCATAATCAAAAGTGGTGTGGAGTGGATGGCAATCCCTATGTGAAGTGAGCTGGCCCATGAGGGATTTTTAAATGAAACTCAAATAGTCTGGAATGAAAACTTGGTTAGCACTGAAAGTTTAAAGATGAAGACTGAAGAACTAATTTATAACCCTCATGACTAATCCTCCCCAGTTTACAGGTAATGTACAGCAATTGTTATCTTAAATTGATGACCATGAGAAAAAGTGAAAATACTTCCTAAAAGAATAATGTCTTCAGGTGATCACTCTATAGTGATAATATAAATCAAAGGCACAGATGCAATGGCAGCTAGTAAGAGGGACATTCAGAGCTGAAGCAATGTTTGAAATTTACAAATGGAAAGTTACAGGCCACTCAGTCATTTTGTAACATGTTTTATTTTATAATTTTGCAAAAAATGTAGCTTGTTGCCTGTCCAAACAAGAGAAAAGAGTTGATAGCATCTTGGAAAGTGCTGACTGCTGATATGTGTGTATTGCTTGTTTGCTTGCCCTTGGCACAGAACACTGTAAACTAACATACCTAACTGGTTACCACATTAGCAGTAGTATATAGAGAAGATCTCATGAGCTTGAAAACCAGAAGCAATCCTCAGAGATGCCATTATAGCTGGCTAAGCATACTTCCTGGGTACTGGAATGTGAGTGGATGTGGGCTACCATGTTCTGGTGAGCTTCCACTGAAGGATTTGATTCTCCTGATTGGAATGACTATGGTCTTGGGTACAGGATATATATTGCCCTTTTGTCCCTGGAGTTTAGTGAATTTTTTTCCAGTTGATAAGAACCCATTTGTCACTTAGGATTGTTGGATTTCAATTTCATTCCTGATTTTGAGTTTCCTACTTTACTACAACAACAACATTATGTTTTCTCAGAGCTGTGTTCCCATTTATCTGCACACTGAGGGACATTCTGCATACCCAGAAGGAGGGTGGAATTAATAGAACACTGAAATCTTCAAGGCAGAGATAGAGAACTGTAAACATGAGGACTGCAGACAACATACTCATCTTTTATTTGGAGTTTTTAAACTTAGATTTAAGCTGCTCTTGTCCCCAAAAGTGGTTATCTAAGATGATGTGTATATTAATTTCCTTCACTATAGGAAACACTATATGTATGTGCCCATAATATCAAGGTGGCCTCAAATAATAATACTTATTTTTTAATAAAACTTATTATTTAAAAGTCAAATAAAGAAGATTCTTTTATATTGTCTGTAAATTGGCCAAAAAGAAATAAGTGGCCCAGAAACCAACAGAGACCCTGAGTACAATCCTTTTATGTTCTTCTGAATTTAAGAAGCTTCAGAATTCATCAGAAGGTTATAGCAACTAATAACAGATTTCTGGATTTTATAGAATTTCTTTTACTTATTTATTATTGAATCTGTCAGGAAATGTTGGAAATATATTGCATTTTTTTCTTTACCTAGACAGAGAGATTGTATCTGTCTGATAGATTTCACTTGAGTGACAATGCCATGTCACAACTCAAAATTGAATATATGAACAAAAATTTTGTATTTTGGTCACTACTGTAAAGGGCATCTTACTTGTTGAAAATCTGTTGGGAACTTCCTGGGAATGAATGTGGAGCTAGCTCTTTTTAAAGTAACAGAGTTTGTCTTATTGTAGTTTCTTTACCTCCCAAGGAAAAATGGGGTGAAAGTGTAAGAAGTTAAAAATCTAGTCATTTGAAGAATGTCTAGCATTTTATTTTAGATGAATCAGTTAATTTATTAACTTGTAACTTATAGATATAAAATTGCGGGGCTGGAGAGATAGCCTAGCAGTTAAGAACACCAACTGCTCTTGCAGAGGACCTGGGTTCGATCTCCAGCACCCACATGGTGGCTAAGAACCATCTGTAACTCCAATTCCAGGAGAACTCCAGTTCCAGGGGAATCCGACACCCTCTTCTGACCTCCGCGGCATTGCTCGACATAGGTGCACAAACCTACATGCAGACAGTAGACTCATACACATACAAAAATAAATAAAAAAATTAAAAAAAATTGCCCCTGCAAGGGATTCAGAAAATGATTCTCTCTAAAATATCCTTGTAAATATGTAGATGTAGTCAGGTTTATTGATCAATTTCTTAATGGTTTTTTCAAAAGACAATAGACCTTGATAGATAAACTTTATGTGAAATATTTTGATCACTCCAGCAATTCAAAGAATATAAACTGTGCAGTTTTTCTCAGGCACTGTGAGGATATATGAGGGCAAGACTTCCTTAGCTCTCTGACTGAACTTCTAGACATCAGGTTGAAGAAAAAAGGTTAAAGGAGAGGTGTGGTGGTTTGAATGAGTGTCCCCCATAGGCTTTGGGTGTTCAGACATTTGTATACAGTTGGTGACACTGTTTTTGGAGGTCTTAGAAGGTGTGGCCGTGCTAGAGGAAGTATGTCACTGGGGGCAGGCTTAGTGAGTTTAACAAGCCTCGTGGTCTCCAGTCATCCTCTCTCTGCTTCCTGCGCTCTTTGCAAGATGTGACCCTTGGCCTGGGGCTCCAGATCCAGCTGCAGTGCCTCCCACCACAATGGACTCTAATTCCCTGGAACTTTCAATTGTAAGCTCAAATAAACTCTTCCTTTTATAAGTTCCTTGGTCATGGTGTTTTATCACAGCAACATAAAAGTGACTAATACAGTTATTTGGTACCAGAGAGTGCGCTATTCGCTGTGAAGAATCTGACCATGTGGATGTTTGGAGAAATGTGGAAGACTCTGGAACTTTGGGCTAGAAAAGCTGTTGACTACTATAAGCAGAGCTTAACAGGCCATTCTAGGAGAAGCCTGGAAGAATGCATGGCTGCAAAAAATGTAGTGCCAGAGGAAAATAAAGACTTAGGCAGCAACTGGGATATTTTGATAAAGAGTCTGGCAGCAGTTTGCCCCCAGCCCAAATGCTTGCCTGATGCTAAGTTGAAAAGCAGTGGACTAATGTCTTTGGCGGAGGATATTTCAAGACAGCCTAACGTAGAAATGGTGGCGTGGCTTTTAATGGTGAATATTGTGCAGATCTACAGTGAAGAAGAGCAGATGGGGCAGAAGGAAATGCAGAATGTACAGATTGGATCTGAAAACTGCAGTAGGAAGATTAAAGGTGGGGCCAAGGCATGTGAAGGAGAGGCTCCCTTTCATAAGGAGATTAAATTGATTCAGGAGCGGCCTCGAGATTTACAAGTAAACAACAGAATCAATACCTTTAGGGCAAGACCAACGCCCAGCTAATCCAACTTTTGAAAGGAAAATACTGAAAGCGTTTTCTACTCCAACAAGTCCAGGGCAGAGAAAAATTGCAAATGTGGTTAAAGTAGGAGAGAGTCCATCCCGAACTTGCAGCTAGATTTAGCAATTTCATTCACGTGGTGCTGGCTTTAGAGGTACGAAGTTTGCAAGAGTGAAGGGGTCATCAGTTCTTCCTCCATGGTTTCAGAGAGCCACAGAGGCCAGGCAGAGTGCAGCAGGGGCGCCCCTGAATAAAGAAGGCCCTGATAGGCCATTGCATGAAGCTGTGAATGTGAAGCCTGGTTGGCAGCGGAGACCCCAAGAAGACATTCGAGATGCCAGACCTGTGAGATATTTGCCAAGGAGAGCTGCATACGGGGAGTGGTACCAGCCTAAGAAAGAGATGTATGTTGCAAACAAAGCTGGAAGAGCTGAGCCATCTAAGCCCTTTGGAAGTCAAGACCCAGAAGTTGCACATGGAGCTACTGGACTTGGCATTTGCCCTGCTGGTTTTTGGTCTTGTTTTGGTCCAGTATTTCCTCACTATGCCTCTATTCCTTCCTTTTGGAATGGGAATGTGTATTCAGTTCCACTGTACGTTGGGAGTTTGTAATTTGCCTTTTGATTTTACAGGAGCTTACAGTTAGGAGATTGGCCTAAGTCTCAGAAGAGACTTTGGACTGTGGACTTTTGAATGGCATTGAAACTGGTAAAGACTATGGGGACTTTTAAGGTTGGACTAAATGCATTTTACATTTTATATGGTCAGGAGCCTATGGGGGCCAGGGAGTGGAATGTGATGGTTTGAATGAGTGTCCCCCATAGACTTTAGGTGTTCAGACATTTGTATCCAGTTGGTGGCACTGTATTTGGAGGTCTTAGAAGGTGTGGCCATGCTAGAGGAAGTATGTCACTGGGGGCAGGCTTAGTGAGTTTAACAAGCCTTGTGGTCTCCAGTCGCCCTCTCTCTGCTTCTTGTGCTCTTTGCAAGATGTGATCCTTGGCTTGGGGCTCCAGATCCAGCCGCCATGCCTCCCACCACAATGGACTCTAATTCCCTGGAACCATCAATTGTAAGCTCAAATAAACTCTTCCTTTTATAAGTTCCTTGGTCATGGTGTTTTATCACAACAATGGAAAAGTGACTAATACAAGAGGTATCTACCTGTCATCTTAGAACTGATGCTTGAAATTCTGAGGTGAGGGCCCCATAGTTCTTAAATCTTGGAGGAGTGGAAACACACAGCAGGAGGTGGCATTGCAGAGACTGGGGACCACACAAGATAGTGCCTGAACTTTGTTGTATAGCACCTGTGATAGTTGTGAAGAGATTGAATGCAGATGGTGCTGGGAAAAGCTGGAAGTTGGATTGGTGTTGTCATCCATCAATAACAGGAGGATGCTCAAGTACACATGGACCATTCGACTATCAGCTAAAGACCCTAAAAAAACAAAGCTTAACTGGAATCCAATATATATGTTAGTTTCCAGAGTCCCAGATTTAACATCTGTATTAGTCACTTTTCTGTTGCTGTGATAAAACCACCATGACTAAGGGAACTTATAAAAGGATGAGTTTATTGAACTTACAATTGGTGGTTCCAGGGAATTAGAGTCCATTGTGGATGGAGGCATGGTGGCTGGGGGCTGGAGCAGAAAGCCGAGGTTCACATCTGGCAATGAGTACAAGAAGTCAAGTGAGAGAGGGGGACTGGAGACTAGCAAGGCTTGTTAAGCTCTCTAGGCCTGCCCCCAGTGATGTACTTCCTCACATGGCCACACCTTCTAAGATCTCCCCAAACAGCGCCACCAACTGGGGACAACATGTCCAAATACTTAAAGCCTCTGGGGGACATTCTCATTCAAACCACCACAGCATCCTAGGGCAGAATACAATAGAGAGGTTTAGCACCAAGAAACAGCTGTCTAGTGACCTTTGTCTTAGTCTTACCCCATCTTTAAAAATGTTGGCTTGGCCAAGTTGCCCAAAGTCACAGCTGAGAGTAGAAGGGTTAGGATTCTTAGTTGGAAGATGGGTGAAAAAACTCATTCTCTTTCTGTTACATGATATGGTTCCCAAATGAATTTGTGTTTTACTTTTAATTTGTTCTAATTAAAAGAAGCATTAAAGATATAACAAGATAGCTCAATGATGAACACTATGTATACTTTACTTCTGCAAAGAAGAGGAAAGCGCTCCTGGATACCATACAGCATATCTTAAGAAAGAACTGTGGCTTTCTTTGTTGAATCAAATTTGAAATGGCATTATGAGCGGAGAAAATATATTACTATGAAAATTCAGAAACATAGAAGAGTTTAAAGAGGAAATGAAAAAATCCCTTCACCTAGAACTAGCCTTTGTTAATCTCTAGTAATTATCATTTCTATATAGAACACCATAAGATAAAAACAATCACTATATTTATATTTTTGGAATTTTGATCAGTATTAAGTTCTTCATACTGTCTTAGAATTATAAAGTCAGAGTCTCTACCCACTGTGGAAACAGGTACAGGATGTGGCAGGAGGGTCAGATCACTGCTCTTCAGACTCTAAAAGTCAGTCCTGCATTGGGATCTCCCTGGTTTAAATATCATTGTTCTGTTTTTGTGCTGAGAAAACAGCAACAACAACAACATTTGTTTCCCAAGAAAACAAAAATGTAATTTATAAGCTACATTAGAAAAATAAGCTGGGCATGGTGGCACATGCCTGTAATCCCAGCACTCAGGAGACAGAGGCAGGTGGATCTCTGTGAGTTCAAGGCCATCCTGGTCTACATAATGAATTCCAGAACAGCTGGGAGACCTATCTCAAAAAGACCAAAAAAAATAAAAAAATAAAATTAAAAAACAAACAAAAGAAAAAAAAAGAGACACTAAATTTAATTTTTCTTGTTTTTTTTTTCCAAAGCAATTCTGTTTTCAGAAGGCCTAAAACAAGACATTCAGCTGCTAATCACAGACTCCAAATCCAGCCTGTAAGACCCTAAATCTTGCAAATTGTAAGAGATGAGAGCTTATTGTATAGAGACATTTTTAAGCCAATAGCAGACACTCAAATATTTGCCAATTTGAGTAAGAGTTGCCATAAATACATAATGGCTGAAATTACCATCTGCAAAATGTTTTTTCTGTTAGAGTGCATTATGAAGTTAAATACATTCTTTAAAATTCTGTCAACTAGTAATTAAAATAACTGAAAGTATAATTTTTTGTTGTATTGAAAATTGCTTTTAGTTGTTCTATTGTTTGGGGAAAAACAATTTTAAAACATATGTATTATGTTTTCTTTGCTCACAGTCTTACTTTATTATGTTGGTTTTTCTTCTTATAGGTAGAATGATTGTGATTCAAATAAGATAAAATATAAATGTGACTTTCTTATTTTAGGTCTTTACTAAAAGAAAAGGGGATCTTTACGTTATTTTTAAAAAGTCTGACTTATTAAAAATATAGATGTTCAGGAGTCGGAAAAATTCAGTTTGGGTTGGGTCTGAGCATACTTTTGAGGTTGCATTCTTTTTTGGGCTAATGTGATATGTATATTTGATTCACAAGCATTCATATATCTGTAAGCATCATGAATAAATATGTCAGAAATTCAAATATGAAAAACATTTCTATTAAGATGGATAAGAAGTTATGAAATATAACATGGTTTTACTTTATTCAGAATCTGTTAAGAAGACTAAGAATTTATTTTATTTTTCTCAATGTAGTTTCTATTGAATTTTTGTGCAATTCATACAATACATCTTAATCATATCTAGACCTCCTCTTCATTCTGCACATCCCTTGTCACCCTCCCCCCACTGGATTTCATGCATTCCGTCATATATGTTAAGGCCTACAGAGTCAAGTTTGTGTACCCAGCAGTCCCTCTATGTGAGTTTATCCGCTGGAGCCTGTTCAGCTTATCTTGCACCACTCCCATAAAGAAGATCAGAAGATCGACTCTCTCACTCACCCAGCAGTAATAAGTTACTCATAGTACCTCAGCTAGGCTTGGGGCCTCTTGTCCATTTTCCTAGATCTATGCTGGGTTTTTGTCTGGTTGAGTTTGCATGGGTCGTATGCATGCTGACTCCATTGCTGTAAGTTCATATGAGCAAGTACTCAGATGACTGGAAGTCTAGGGCAATGCACACAGAAAGCCACAACTGGCCAAAGTGTGGAGAATAAGAGACTGCAGAGTGCAAGTACCTGGACAGGACTCCTTTATTAAACTCCACCCACCATGGCTCAGGGACCATTGAGGACAAGGGGGCAGAAAGATTTAAGAGCTGGGATAAGAGTAAGAATATTTTTTTTTTGTCTTTTTGAGGCAGGGTCTCCCTGCAGCCCCAGCTGTACTGGAGCTCACTTTTGGACCAGGCTGGCCTTGAACTCACAGAGATCCTCTTTCCTCTGCCTCCAGAGTGCTGGGATTAACGATGTCTTCAAACATGATTTTGAACACCTTGAGTACAAAGATAATTGATACGTTTTTGTGCTCAGTGAGTTTTTCTCTCCCATGTTTTAGCTTTTAAACCTTACTTAAAGAAACTTAATATCACTTAGCTGTTGGCCATGGGCACCATAATGTGCTTAGCTCAAAAGCACACACTTGGGTAGCAAGTTCTTTCTTAAAGGGAAAACAAAATGACATTTTCCATGTCAACCACAATCTCAATTTGTTTTATTCCATTTTCTTTCTTTTTTCCTTTGAGATGGGGTCTCCTGTACCCCCAGCTGGTCTGGAACTCACTATGTAGGTCAGGCTGGCCTCAATTTTACATGGATCCTCCTGCTTCTGCCTCCTGAGTGCTAAGATTAACAATGTCTTCAAACATGATTTTGAACATCTTGGATTCAAGGATAATTGATACATTTTAATGACAGTTTTTGGAATTGGTAAATGCTTAATCATGCTTTCATTACATCAATCTCTGAAAACATAGTCATCAGTGCCTGTCCCTAGAGCTGTGTATTGAATATTAACTGATCTTCAAATTATTGTATATTTGCTAATTGATCAGAATTCTGAATACCAATGATCTCACTCAAGATATATGATACATATCCTGGACACCAGGGGAGCATCTGGTAGGCAGAATAATTTCTGTTTTACCACCTCTATTAAATACCTTATGATCTTCTGAAGTATCCATTGATATCTACAGCTTTACCATATAAAGTTAAGTTGGTATGGTAAGGAATTTGGAGTGGAAGACCTGTGGAAGACTGGCATCTATCATTTAGTTCATGCATAATGTTGTTGGAAAATTGACAACCATTGTATCCATGTGACAGGAAACCAGGAATGAAAACCAGATTGATTTTTTCACATTCCTCAGTGAGTCAGTAAAGTTTTATTATATTTAAATATTACATACCTAAATTATCAAAATGTTATGAAATTAGGCATTATCTACATTAAATAGATGTACAATATTATGCATAGTTACAAACTGGTGAAGGAGATGTGAACTAAGTTATATTCAAATCTAGAAGCTGTATTGTTTTTCTTATACCAGTTTCAAACTAAATATTTCAAACTAAATACTAAGCTATGTAATTCAAATACATGCTGTTATTTAGATTTACAATAAGAATGTCAAAATAGTATTCTTTCAACTGATACTACAATGGAGAAGAATAATGATGGTGTCTGGCATACCTACAGAACATCTCAACACACAAAGCAAGGACTACACTGGAGGTCCCAAAGATTACAAAACAAATTTTCCAATGTTGTCCTATCATATATTTTGAGGGGAGAAAAGAACAGAGATAAAGAGATTTAAGAACGAAGGATATTTTGACCAGTGGAAGGATCCAAGGACTCTCCATTTTTCCCCTCCCTCATCACTGGCAGAAGGAATATGGTTGTCCTTCTCATCATAGCCCAAAGTGGAAATGCTGAAAAAGACAACATTATGAAAACGGAACTTGGGATCTTAATGAGGCTTAAGCAAAGACCTATGCTATCCTTCACCAAGAAGCCCATGACTGCGAAACTGGCAGGAGCTGCCCCTTTGGCAGCAGGTGTGAAGACTTTCTGGGTTTCCAATCAGTGGGGGAAGGTGAATGCTTTCCAGGTACCAAATGTGCACCCAGTGAAGGGGACCAACCTAGAGCAAGGACACAACTGTCCTAGAGGGAATGTACCAGGTATCTCAGGCTGAGAAAATGTCAGTTGTTTTGCCTTTGTTTTGGGAAGGATCCTGTGACAGTAGGTAGGAATCCCTGAGGAAGGACCCTGAAGAACCACACAACAGTAGATTCTACATTCCAGAGAGAAGAGAGACCACAGATATATCTACCAAGCAAGATGCTTTTGTTTCTCAAAATCCTGCCTTCCCAAAGCCCAACCTTTGAAGGATCAGAAATACCAGCCAGAGCCAAAAAATAGTAATCCCTCAAGGCTGCTTGTCCTAAGACAATAGCTCTCCTTGCCTCTAGCCAGCCCTGAGGGCACTAGGGAGGGAAGAGATTTTAAGATGAGAGAAATGTTGTATATTATTCACTGTTGTGAACTTGTTATTTTATAAAGTGAGGTTATTATTAGAAATGAAAAGGCACAATCCCATTATTCAGCATTAGGGAAAGCCAGTTTACAAAATGGATTTAAAGAAAATGGTGAGAAGAAATGAAAGTATTTGTGATTTCTCTCCTGAGGTAAATTCGTTCACATGATGCATTTACTATTATCCGCCAAATGTAGACTTGTTAATGGTTCTCGTTTACATTCAAGTTGCAGATATTACAAGTCAACTGATTGAGATTCCTGGGTTTGAAATTAGAGATCCGGAACTAATCCTTACGACCATCCAATATCTAGCAATTAGTTCAGTGGCGCACCTCTTACATATACAATATATTCCATAAACTTGTTGAATACAGAGTATTCAAGGATTTTTGTTTTACAAATATAAAAATTAATGTTCAGAGAGGTGATGTAGCTTGATGAGGGGAAAGAACTGAGGCTCTCAAGCCAAGGTATTCCTGCTGTTGTCTACCCTGATGTAAGAAGTTTCACAAAACATAGATGCAGCCAGATATGGGGTTTTGTGACTGTAATCCCAAAGAAGCTAAGGTAGGAGGATTGTAGTGAGCTTGAAATTAGCCTGGGCTATATAGAGAGTTCCAGGCCAGCCTGGCCTACAGAGAGAGACTCTGGGTCAGAACAAAACAAAACAAAATATACAAGAAAATAAAATAAACCAACAAAATGCAAAGATACTACTTATAAATCTTGGCAGCTTAGATATTCCCTTTTAAAAAATGAACTTTCGGGGGCTGGAGAGATAGCCTAGCAGTTAAGAGCACCGACTGCTCTTGCAGAGGACCCGGGTTCAATCCCCAGCACCCACATGGCAGCTACGAACTGTCTGTAACTCCGATTGTAGGAGAACTCCAGTTCCAGGGGAATCGAGATCCTCTTCTGACTTCTGCAGCATTGCACAACACGGGTGCACAAACCTACATGCAGACAGTACTTTCATACACATAGAAAATAAATAAAATTTTAAAAAAGTATAAAAAATTAAAAAAAATGTTTTAGAAAAACGAACTTTCGAAATGTTGACTTAACAAATTTTTATTCCTACATATGATAAATGTTTGATAAAGGCTAGGTGGGAGTTCTGCTATTAGGAAACAAGGTTATTAGAGGTTTGGCCATCTTTGGTCACATTGCTGTGACTTTTAGAATTTCTGTAGTAGAAAGAGTAAGGGAGAAGGTATTTCACTCCTTTGAATTGAATGTGACAGATGCCATTTTTCATTCTTAGGCCAGTGGCCAGAATTAGCACATCTGTCTACAAAGAAGCAAGAAAATGCCCAATCTTACTATAATGGAGAGGAGAACTAAACATGGTGAACTTAGCAATTTCTACTACATGTAAAAATCAAAACCCTTAAAGAGTTACTTTCCAACCAAAGAAACTCAGAAATGGCCTTTGTCCATTGTAACATCATTAATACATTGTTGGTGCATGGTCAAGACAAAATCTATTTTAAAACTTTTACTGTGTCTTGTATTAATTTCATAGCTGCTTAGGAAATTGCTGCAAAACAAATATTTTAACCATGCTGGAACAGTCTGCAGTGCTGTTGTGGTCAGAGAAAGTCCTGTGGTAGGGTGCAAATGTCTTATTGTAAGTGTTTTGCTTTATTTTGATGTTTTCCAACTAAAAATAGTCTCCCTGTTTTCAAACATTAGATTCTTTCTAACAAGAAGATCACATTTTGGGAGGTGAAAGGCAAGGTCTCATGCAGGCTTCAAATTCTTTATATAGCTTACGGTGCTTACAGGTGCTTTTCCTGCCTCCTCCCCAAGAACTTGGGTTGAGGAAGTACATCATGTCCAGTTTATAAAAGTGCTGGTGATCAAATTCAGGGATTCCTGCATGTTGCACAATCACCCCACCAGCTGAGCTATATCCCTAGCCCAGATCACACTGCTTCATAAAGCAAATCTTTACTGGCTTCAATTCCAATTGCTAGTCACTACTGTTTTTTGAGTATGAACTGTCTGAACGCTGTTTACCAGTATCATAAAGAGACAAAATAAGAATTTAGGAGCTGGGTGGAAACATGATGTAGATAAAATGAAAATTAAGGCAGATTTTTAAATGTGGTTTCTTTGATTAGAAACACAGTTCTCATCCTCCTTACCCCACATATTTCTGTGAACAGAAAGATTTGATATGAAGTAAACAATGAAAATTTATCAAAGCATTTTTGTAATTTTCTAGAAAGATGTTTGTCATTGTCTGTAAAAGTATGGCTATTTAGCAGAAGGCAATATCCTACTTCACTAGACTTCTGGGTGTGCTTGGGAATCTATACCACCATATAGTGGACCAGCAGCATCTTGGAACTTTAAGAAAAGCCTACAGAACTTTTTTCTTTTTTCTTTTCTTTTATTTTATTATTTTTTATGTGTATGAATGTATTGTCTGCATGCAGTTCTGTGCACCCGTGTCGTGCAATGCCGCGGAGGTCAGAAGAGGGTTTCGGATTCCCCTGGAACTGGAGTTCTCCTGGAATTGGAGTTACAGACGGTTCTCAGCCGCCATGTGGGTGCTGGGGATCGAACCCGGGTCCTCTGCAAGAGCGGTCGGCGCTCCTAACCACCAGGCAATCTTTTGTTTTTATCTTTTTGAGACAGAGTCTCCCTGAAGCCCCAGCTGACCTGGAACTGACAGAGATCCACCTGCCTTTGCCTCTCAAGTGCTGGGATTAAAGACGTTTCTCACCACTCCTGGCCAAGAAAAGCAGAATCCCAGGCATCTACAGAACTTTTATACCTAGTCTTGGCGAATTCTAGACTGTAGGAAGCTTATCTTTTTATGCCGAACAGGGACCACGCGGCCCTGCTAAGGGGGATGGGGACACAGCACCCATTTTGCAGACACTGTGGGGAGCTGGCCTCTCAGTGCAGAGACCAGCCGGCTACTTCCCATAGCCCAGCCTAAGTGGTAATTCCAATTAAGTCTCTTAGCTGTGATCTCATCTGCCCAGAGCCTGGACAGGAATTTCAGGCTGATGGCTGATCGCCTCCCTTCAGCCAATATTCACTCACAACACCAGCTACCCAGATTGGTGATCCGCAAAGGAATCTCTTTCCAACCCACTGGCGACCCAAATGAAATGCAGGCCTACCTTAGCCTGTATGCCCGCAATAATTAATAAAATAACGGCTGGGAATTTCGTGATGATGTTACTATGAAATTCAAATTTATTCCTTGCTACAGCCTGCTTTTATAAAATAAATGACGTTAATTCCCAGAGCCAATCATAGGCTCCCCAATTCCGTGCCACTGCACACCTTGCTCCACCTAGGCCATGCTGCTTGCTCCTCCTTGGGGCAGTGCCCTGAGGCATGCCAGCTGGAAAGCTAGCCTGCAATTCAAGCTGGATTTCCCTACACTAGACCATTAAGATTTGAGAAGCACTGTTAGATATCTACACCAGGCTGAGGTTGAGGAAAGAAAACTGTGCATCAATTGCTACCTTCAAAGTATTTGGCAGGGTATGTTTGGACACTCTTTTTTCCTTGTCCACTTGTGATACTGGACATAGTCATATCATCAAGCTTTAGAGACCTGGCATAGTAATTCCAACTTGCTTAAAATCTGAAGTCTGCCCTCTTGTGCCTCTCTTTTTAGTCACACCACCACCAAATGATATTCGAAATACATCCTGCAATAAACAATTTATAGAAAACTGTAAGCCTTTTAGTCCAAACCAGAACACCATTGAAATGAAGCCCTGTTTGCAATGTTGCCAGTAGAGCAGGATTAAAGTGGCTTAACCCTGCTCAGAGACGATTTGTATAGGAGTCTCCCAATACTGGTCTAGCTGCACTGACTGCTGTGTAAGATCCCGTGGTTACTATCAAACCCAAAGAAGTTTACGAAGAGTGGAGAATGATGGAATATGTCATTAATATTCCTTCTCAAATTAATTCTTTCTTACAGCCAGTATTTCTATAACTGCCCCTAGTTATTTCAATTTTGCAGTCTTGAAGTGGGGCCCAGGAATCTGCACATTGAATAAATACCGCAATAATTATGTCCCAGGTGTTGTGGACAGAGGCTGTAGAGTTGGGTTTTGAACTCCGCTTCTACCACTCACTACCAGTAAATACATTCAGCTTTTGACTGGTTTCTAGATTTCTAGAAATGCTGAATCTTGACATATTCTTGACCAACTTTGTCATGCTTTATGAAGGAGCAGAATTTTGGAAGATTTTACTCTGCCATTCAGTCTATGTTTCTATCACCCCTTATTTTTACAGCATACTGCCATGTAGTACATAATCTAGCTTGATTTTCACTTCACTTTATCTTGAGTCTGTTGTTTTACATCTTCTGGTTCCTGTTATTAATGTTCATATTTCATTGTTGATCTAATTAAGCCGCCGGGTGAATTTTAGCTGCTCTTTAAGATTTCCTGCATTTTGTGCCAGGCGTGGTCTGCACACCTCTAATCCCAGCACTTGGGAGGCATAGGCAAGCAGATTTCTCTGTAAATTCAAGCCCAGCCTGGTCTATGTAGTGAGTTCCAGCACAGCTGGGGCTACAAGGAGATCCTATATCAAAAAGACCAAAAAAAAAAAAAAAAAGATTTCTGTATTTTGATTTCTGTGGACTTACTCTTCTGAGTGTAAGAGGATTTCTTTTTATTTATTATTCCTGAGCTGTGTCCGAGGACTGATGCATTTCAACTCTTGTAAACAATTGTTCATATTTTGCTTGCAAGATAGTTTACTTCTCCACATTGTCTAGAGCTTAGGCTAAATATATGTGATATATATGTCACCATCTCCTGTGCCCCCTCTTCCTTTCAATGTGTTTCTTTTACATGTGAACTCTGGATGATTATTGTGACTTTCTGCTAATGAGTGCTCTCTAGCTCTATTCTTTAATTAAGCCCTCAATTATTCCTTGAATATTATATTTTTTCATTGTAGAAAATATATTTAATTCTTTCACCATTTTATTATACTTTCCATGATTTTTGAAAATGTGTAATATCTTTTTTCATAGGTTTAATCAGAGCTAATAAAGTTGTTTTGTGATCTTTACATAAAAATGTCAGTATCTATTATTACAGAACATTGCTTATGTGTTTGGTTATCTTTGCCTATATTCTGGATGTGATGTTTCAACTTTATTTACTATTAAAAACACTAATACTAAAATACTTTTCTTTTTTAATATTGTATTTATTATTTTAATTTTGCATATGAGTGTACACTCATATGTATTGCCTGCATGTATGTAAGTGCATCCATGTTATGCAATGCCTATTGATGTCTGAAGAGTGTGTCATATATCCTAGAACTGTATGGTTGTTAGCTGCCTTATGGGTGCTAGGAAGTAGAAAGAGCTGTTTTTCTTTAATTCACCTTTACATTGAAGGTATAGCTTTTTTTTTTTTTTTTTGTATTTTTGAGACAGGGTCTCACTTTAGTCCCAGCTGGCCTGGAGCTTGCTACGTAGACCAGGCTGGCCTTGAACTCACAGAGATCCGCCTGTCTCTGCCTCCCAAGTGCTGGAATTAAAGGCATGCCCCACCATGCCTATAGCCTTTTTGAAATGCCAGCTTATTGTGAAGATTAATATATTTATCTCTATCTTTATCTAATCTATCTATCTATCTATCTATCTATCTATCTATCTATCTATCATCTATCTATAATCTCCTTCCCTGCCAAAATAAAATGCACATTGGTTAATGCCCTTTCTGCACTTTCATGCTTTTCACAAGATGATTGTTATATTTCACCAAGGTATGTAGATATTTTCTTGAAAAAATATAAACCCTAATTTGGATTACTTGTTCAACCACTAAAAGAAATAGGAATTCCAGTTCTGCATGTTTCTTTTTTTGTGTGTGTGTGTGTGTTTTATATGTGTATTTTTCTTTTTTTTTTTTAACATTTCTTATTGATGCTTTGTGCATTTCATACATCATTTTCCAATTCAGTTCAGGCATATTTCCCTTTCCTGTCCCCCCCACCCCCACCCCATCCCAGATCATGCATTCTGCCATAACTGTCCTGCATCTTTCTCTCAGTTTTTTTTTTCATTTTTACTATAAGTGATAATGCCATGAAGTAAAGAATCCTTCATGTAAAACGAATTTGCAGGCTGTTGTGCCCAACCCCCACAGCCCCCCCCACCTTCCAGAATCCGAGCGGGGGGTGAAGGGTTTGTAATGTTCAAGCAAGTTGATCAAATGAGTGTCCAGCTGACATTGCTGTAGTTTTCATCACATTCACCCCAATCAACAAGCCCTACTCTAAACCACGTTCTACCATCGCCCCTCTTCTGCGCAGTTGTTCCCTGGCTAAAAAGTGGGCAAACAGTTGTAATGAGAAGCAAAATCAGTCCACTCTCTCTGGACTGTTGTCTTTGGAGCTCCCGCTCAAATTTCGTCTGGCTGTTTCCTCCTTTCATGGGCTGACAGTTTGTCCAGCATAACCTTTCATCCATCCTACTAATGAAGAAAGAGCAATTAGATATTAGAGTATTTAAAAGCAGCCTAATGTTATGGTAGGTTACTGTTTTGTATAGACACAGATGTTTGGAAGATATGTTAATCCATGAATTAACATTTTTTCCTGTATTAAGATATGACAGGGTCTGTACTTGGCTTATAACATCTCCTAACCTGTAGGGAGTAAGCGTTGTGGCATCAGCCATGGGTGTTATTCCAAGAGACCATCAATTAGTATTTGGATATACAGGAGATGGCTGCCTCTGCTCACAGTATTTCCAGGCAGAGGGTAGCTGTGGTGCTGACGGTGGAGTCTTGCTTGACTCAAGGGAGACCCATATTTGCTTATTGGTTTAGTGAGGGGCCTTTGGTAACACTACTCTGGTTTCCAGAAGCCATCTGTACACTTGCATGGTGTATCCTCAATACACTCTTTCCATGTTAACTCAGTCTTTCGGCAGCATGGGTCCTTACCCTCCTCTTCTTGTCAGGTATGCACCAGTTTTAGAGAGGAGCCTTTACCTTTTTGGGCCTGGATCCCCTGGACAACATCTACCCTGGAAGAATATATCCTTGCTGATTCAGCTCCTAGTATTAATTATTTTTGTTTAAGTGGCATAACTTAAGGAGACTTTAGTCATAATAGTTGTGTCTGGAATAGAGAATAAGAATCTTTTCAAGTTCCTTTGTCTATAGTCATTAAAAAGGCGTTTGTACCAACACGGTTTTAGTAAGAGATTTACCATCTATAAATAGTCTGTCCCAATGTACAGTTGAGAGCGACCATCATCCATTCCATCATATTTCTTTCTCCTTTTCTAGGGGTGGGAGGCAAGAAAGTCTCTATCTTAAAACCTTTGGCACCTAGAAGGAAGTTTCATTAGGACTCATTAAAAAAGTTGTGTTAGCAGGTAGGATCCCACAGGGCGAGGCGTTCGATGGTTATGCAATCGAAGGCTATGTTTCTTCTTCGTTTTCTCTTCTTCTCTTTCAATGTTCAGACGGGTCAACCTTTCATTGTCGGCACTCTCTGGTACATCCTACTCATGCAAAGCTGTATCTTTTTCTGTTCTCACCGTAGTTGGTGACATTTTGTACTGTTGGAACCCACATATCCTTTTCCATAGTTAGTTTGTATATATTGAATTGCGAAGGGCTTTTTTGACTAAAAGTTTTCTGTCTACTATATCCATCCATCGCAATATCCACGCCCCCTTTTTTTTTTACACCCATGAGTCTCAGAAGACAGTTGTATTATAACATAACTATAGAGGTGGAATCGAAGTGCAGAATTTACATTCCACCACATTCACAATTCAAGTACATGTTATTTTGGGTAACTTCATATGATTAAATCTACCTTGGAAGCACTTAGTTTTATTTAAATCTCTTTAAAGGAGAACTGCTACAAGGTGATACTGGTAAAACAGAAAATTTCGAGAAACATTTGTATGTGCCATCCACCAAAAGTTTAAGTGCTCCTACAAGTTTTATGTAAAACAAACATGTGGACAACAAGAACAGATATATATCTCAAATATCTGAACTCATTAACAATGCAAGCCTTATTAAAACCGTTTTTATTAACAGAGTCGTAAACCAATGTTGTTAAATATGACACTTGATTTATCTTTTCCTAAGTCCGTAAAACACCATATCTGTGATGACAGATGATCTGAGGCAAAACTGGGGTACTTGCTTAAACTCATGCCTCAATTATATATTGCATAATTTAATCGAATATACAACCCGTGTCCCCCTCTCACCTCACTCGCGTCCCCCTTCCCATTCAACCATTCAGTCCATTTCCGGATCAGTCTGTTTCTGTTGTTGTTCTGTATACTATTGCAATTACCTCTCCATGAGAAAAATTTTCTATCTGTGTTATTGGTAGAGCATCCAAATATGAGGGACAAACCATTTGTCGTATTGTTTTTTTGGATTGTGTTACTGTCACTATATACATAACTTGTCAGCTATTCATAAGTCCTTCAGCTCCATCCTTACCTACCGCAAAGTTCATGAGGGCCCTCGTACTGCGAGAGCACAGAACCCTTGTTACATGTAACCAAGAAAACATGGTACCCCGAATGTTCTCTATCCACCCGTCAGTTTGAAGGGGCACCTGGGCTGGTTTGCTTTTTGCTATTGTGAACAAAACTGCAATAAACATAAACGCTGTGGCATGTATCTGTTGGAGTAAAATGTGGTTCTTGTGGGTATATAGCCAGGAGTGGGATGACTGGGTAGCAAAATGGGAAGGCTCATTTTTAATCTTCTAAGGGTTCTCCACACTGCTTGTTATTCCATATGGGCTGTATAAGTTTGTAACATTCCGACCAGCAATGGATAGTGTTCCCCCTTTCCCCACAACCTCGCCAGCACGTGGTATCATTCGTAGGCCTGCAGTCTTAGCCAGTCTTATTGGAATAAGGTGATATCTCAAATTGCTTTTAATTTGCATGCCTTCCTTAATTACAGGTGCTGACACTTCTTAAGATGTTTCTCGAACATCTCTAATTCCTCCTCCGTGAAGTCCCTATTCAGATCTTGTTCCATCTTTTTGAGTGGTTTCATTCAGTTGGTTTTCTTTCTCCTTGGGTGGTTTTTTGAGTAGCTTGTAATGCATCTGGAAAATTAATGTGCTGTTGTCAGATGTTTTTGCAGTGAAGTTTTCCTCCACTCTGTGGGTTTTTTCCTCACTTCCTTTGATTGGTTTCTTTTGATGTACAGAAGCTGTTTTGAGTTTAATTGAGGTCCCATTTGTCCAATGTCGATCTTATTTATTTGTGCAGCTGTTGTCTGATATAGAAAGTAAAGTTTCCTACACCTAAGGTATTTTAGTCTGCTGCCAAGTTTCTTGTCTATCACCACTCCACTATTTGGGTTTCACGTGAGGTCTTTGTCCATCTGGAGTTGCTTTTGTACAAGGTCAGAGGTAGGGGTTTTAATTTCATTCTTCTAACAAGTGGTGATCCAGGTTTGCCAACACCACTTGGTTTGAAGATGCTGTCTATCCTCGTGTGTGTCTTCTTGGCCCCCTTGTCAAATATGAGGTGGCTGAAATTGTATGAGCTTAGGTTTGGATCTTCATATTTATTCCATTGGTCAACTGGTCTGTTTTTGCGCCAGTACCAGGCTGTTTTATGACTATAACCCTGTAGTATAATTTTGATGTCTGGGTATAGCGATCCACCATATATATGTGCTTTTCCGCGTCAGGTTGCGTTGGACCTATTCAGGGTCTTCCTGTTTTTTCCAAATGAAAAGGATTATGATATTTGTGTTTCCAAGCCTGTGAAACTCTTGGGGACTTTGATTGGGAGTTGCAAATTATGATCGGGACAACTAGTTTGGGTAGGATGGACAGTTTTACTAGATTTATTTTCCCAATCCTGAGCATGGAGTTTGTCCGGCAACACAACACACTCCACTATGACGATATTCCTCAATTTCAATAGAATCTGTGATGGAAGGGGAAATATCACAACAGACAATAAAAGATCCAGGACAATCATACAGACTACTCAAAAACTTAATATTCTACTAAGGTTGAAAACCTAGAAGAAATGAATGGATATCTGAAATCCGGGGAATAGTCATCAAAGCTCAACCAAAAGAGATCGACAGCCGAAACAGACCCATAGTTCAGGAGAAATTGAAGAGGTAATAAGTAGCCGCCAACGAAAAAATGCCCAGGCCCGGAGGGTTTTAACAGCAGAATCCACCTATAAATATTTCGAAAAGACGAACAACCATTACTACTTAAATTGTTTAGAAGGATAACAACAGAGGGAATTCTCCCAGATTCCGTCTATGAAGCCAGCATTATGCGACTACCAAAACCATGGAAAGACACAAACGCAAAAGGAGAACTATAGACCCATCTCCTTCATGACACAGATGCCAAAATTCTAAAGCAGATACTGGCAAATCGCATAAAAACACACATGAAGAAGATCATCCACCATGAACAGTTGTGAGTCATATACCAGAGAGGCAGGGATGGTTTTCAAAATATGAAAATCAATAAAACATCATCAAACATATGGCAGGGACTGAAGGACAGAAAACCACACACAAGACCCTACATCAATCGCATTGATGCGTAGAAGCCTTTGAAACAATTCCTCCATCCTTTGCATGTTTAAGTCCTGGAGGGAATTGGTCTGGAGGATCAGGTCCTCATGTAATCAAAGCCATATACAGAAAACCCCAGCCAGTATCATCCTAATGGGGAAGGACAGAAAAGCATTCCCTTAAAGGTAGCAACTCGGCAAGGCTGCCCCTGTCAGCACTCCTCTTTTCAATATGGTGCTGGAAACCCTTGCTAAGGCAAAAGGCAAGAAATGGAAATAAAGGAGTTCTGAAGGAAAGGAGGAAGCCAAGCTATCCCTATTTTGGGGCTGATGATATTATTGTTTACCTAAGGGATGCAAACTCCACCAGAAAAGCTCCTAGAAATGATTAAGAGCTTTGGTAAAGTGGCAGGATACAAAATAAATCTAGAAAAATCAGTAGCCTTTCTTTACACCAACAACAAGCAACTGAAGAAGGACTACAAGGAGACCTTCCCACTCACAATAGCCTCAAAAACAATAAAATACCTAGGAACAAACCTAACCAAAGACACCAAGGATCTCTACAACAAAAATTTTAAACCCCTGCATGTTTCTTTATAGTGTCCTGCCTCCTGCAGGGAGCTTCCTGGGAAAGAAGTTCCTCTTCTGGCTGGAATCAAGACTTCAGACTATCTCTTTTCCCAACGTGAGATTTCTGGGGGAAATCTAGTTCCTTGGTGATTACTGAATTATTAGTCTGATAGCCAAAGGACAACAAGTGTATGTCTTTAGGTCTTTGCTCCTGTTGGAACACTCACACTCCCAGGACCCTTAGCTTTTTACCTAAAATCGTCTAAGATAGGGAATATTTTTGAGATTCAAATGATTTCCCATGAGAGTAAAAGTTCATGTGGTTCACTTAATGAGCCTTGGTAGGGTTTTCTTCAAGGCTTAGATATATGATTGAAAAATCCAATTATTCTAGTCAGAGCAATTATAATATTAGGACAGAAACTCAGTCAAAGTGTATCAAGGAAAAGAGGGATTCGTTGTAAGAAATAAGGCAGCATTACCCAATTCAGTTGTTAAAAGTTAGGTTCTTTGAATTACAGAGTGATCAAGCAGCTGTTTGTGGTCCTCTAATATGAAATAGTTCTAAAGTTTATTATTATATAATTTTCTGTCTTGGTTAAAATTTCTGAGGAAGGATGAGAGACAAGGAGAGAAAGAGAGAGAGAGAGAGAGAGAGAGAGAGAGAGAGAGAGAGAGAGAGAGAGATTTTGTTATCCTAAGTCAGGTGTTTGTCAATATTCAGTGTTATACAGTGAGGTGACTTAGACTAAATATGGCTGCCAAAGCAATAGTGGGAGGAAGATTCTTTTAGTCGAAAGTATGGTAATTAGCCTATCAGTACACCATTATAGTAACTGTTCTAGAATGAGCACTTTTTAAAAGCATGAATACCTTTTTCATTTCAATTATTTTAATAAATATCTTGAATGCAGTGGTAGATAATCCACTGATCATTATTAACTGATTTGTAGATTCAGTTTTCTGTTGATTAAATTCTTCAGTTTCACTTAATTTTTTTTTGCTTGTTATGTTTTTTATGTTTATTCTGAATCTCTCCACTTTGTTGTCCAGCACTTTTATGTAGATTCCACTTAGAAGACAACTGTGTGAGGCTGGGCTTGACAGTTATTTTTTATTCTTAACATTAGTTTTTATTTATACTTGAAAGTTTCATAAATTTATGCAATGCATACTGATCATATCTACCCTTACCTTTCTTCAGTTCTTCATTGTGCCCCTACCTCATCACCCTCCCAATTTAATGTCCCCTTTTTGTTATTAATGAACCTCTGAGTCCCACTAAAGCTGCCCATATGTACATGGGTTTGGGCCATCCATTAGGGCATGGGCAATCTACCAATGGTCATGACTCTTCCTCCTTCAGCAATCATCAATTGCTAATAGCTCCCCTACCAAGGGGGGAGCTCAGAGACCCTTTCCCAGTTCATGCTGGAATTTTGGCTGGCTTGATCTTATATGGGTCTTATGCAAGTAACCACAGATGCTGGGAGTTCATATGTACAACAACCATCTCAGGTTTAGAAATCTGCGTTTCGCAGCTCTCCTCCTCTTCTCTCTTCTCTTACATTCTTTCTGCTCACTCTTCTTTGATATCAATTTCACTTTTCATGACAACCTTTCTGTCTTACAGATTAGATACGGGTTATTTTTCCATATATCTTTGTATTCACTGGTTTCAAAATGGAATTTGTTTTCTTTGCCATTTCTCAAAATTATTTTCCTCTATTTTTTTTCTTGTCTTTCCATGAAATGTAGGAGGGTTTACCTTTCCCCTGCCCTAAAAGAGATGTCTACTTGATCCTCGAGCACTTATCATTTGCAGTAACTTTTGAAATTGACAAATATAATATCTACTATGCAGTTCATTTTCTCATGGGTAAGCTACAGACTTTGGTTCTCCGTGGAAACAGATTGCTCAATGTCTGATAGATAAACTGGTATGATAAGATGATAAATATTGAGTGTATAATTTCATGCATTTGTTAACCTCTTAGATTTCCTCTATTATTATTTTGTAACTGTTTGTGTATATTTCTCTATCAAATTTTCCTTTCAGAGAAGTTGTTATAAAATGTCTAGATAGTAAGTCATATTTAGACCTGTCTTCCATTCTGCCATTTATCAAGTGAAGATATCTACTTAATAAGTGAATGTTTTGTTGGATAGAAAATTTTATTTTAATGTAATCAATTCATCTTTTTCTGACTTTTGACTTATGATGTGTGTAAGGAATATTTCTCTGCCCAAAGTGCTTCTATATGTATTCTAATTGTACAGATTGATCTTTTACATCTAGACTTTTCATAACCCTGAAATCTATACCCTCTATGCGGGATTGAACATTACAAGCCCCAGTATGTGGGTTCATTTTTCCACTACTATTTATTGGAAACTTTATTTTTCCACTGTTTTGCAATGTTAACTTAGATGTATACTTGGAAATATTATGTATATCTAGAAAACATATTTTAAGATAANTATATATATATATATCTGGGACTAGAGAGATGGCTCAGAGGATAAGAGTACTGGTTGTTCTTGTAGAGGACCTGAATTTGGTTCTCAGTACCCATGTGGTAGCTAACAACCATCTGTAACTCCAGTTCCAGGGGATCTGATGATGCCTTTTTCTAACTTTCGTGTGCATTGTATGATGTGGGTATACATACATGTAGATAATACACTCATACACAGAAAATAAAAATAAATTAAATATATTTTTCTTTTTATATTGAATTTTGTAATTTTATAAAGAGAAACTTGATGGTATTTATATCTCTTCTATCTGCACCATCACTTATTCCCCCTTCCCAATTTAATGTAATCTATCTATCTATCTATCTCTCTATCTATATCTATCTATCTCTATCTCTATCTCTATCTGTCTATCTATCTATCTATCTATCTATCTATCTATCTATCTATCTATCTATCTAGTAAGGCCTATAGAATCTAATTTGTCTCCCTAAATGTCCTTCAGTGTGAGTCAATCCACTGGAGCTTGATTAACCTACCAAGAGTCCCATGCTTGAAAGGCTCTCTCTGCCCCTTCCAGCAGCCATTCTGTTGGGACAATATCCTTAGGTGAGGTTGGAATGTCTTACCCATGGTCTTATGTGTATGGTGGGATTTTTTTCTGATTTGAGCTTGCATTGGACTTGTGCATGCTGTGACTTCATCTGAGTAACTGCCCAGCTGTCTGGAAACCTCTGCTTCCTTGTGGTCACCCATCAGCTCTGGGTTTTATAATCTTTCTGCCCTCCATTCTGCAGTGATACCTGAGTCTTGTGGGGAAGAAGTTTGATATAGGTGGAGTAACCAACCGCTTCTTAGTTGGATTTAAGGTCCACTTCCTAAGATGGAGCCCATACCTGACATTGATATCTGATTTAGGAACCCAAGGCTATACAGGTCACAAGACACAGTGGAGAAACGAATACTAGTTTTTTACTAAATAGTTATAAGTAAACTGACTCTTAATTGTTTATTGTCATACCCCTAGATTAATGCAGCTCTCACCAGGAAAGTTTCCCTATGCAACAGATGGTGATTAACACCAAAAACCACAACTGGCAAATGTGGAGAGAACAAGAGGGTGCAGAGTTCTTATCCCTGAATAAGACACATATTCCTTAATAGATTTAATTGGACATATCTGTAAAGTCATCTAAAACTATAGTTTTGACCTCTTTAATTCTTTTCTCTTAGATATTCAAGATTAACTACATTGTTATTCTTTTGTTCTGCTCAACTTGTTTCTCCTTAGGCCTGACCCATGCATTTCTGGTTGTAACACTGCCTTCCTTAAAGCAGTCTTAATATGTAAAATATATTGGAGCTGAATAGCTGACTCCGTGGTTAAAACCAGTTATTGTGCAGTCATGAAGACCAGAGTTTGGATCTCAGCACTCATTTAACAAGCCAGCCAGACAACAAAGGCCTGTAACTGTTTTTCAGGATTGAATACATTCTTCTGGCCTCTGTGCCTACCCCCAGAGGCATGTACACACATGTTTACACACACATTAAATTGAAAAAAAATTAGAAAAAGAAATATCTAAATCCATTTTTTTTCAGAAAAGCAAAATGGGACAAAAAGGAGAATAGGCCCAATAAAGTTTCTTTCTTTCTTTCTTTCTTTCTTTCTTTCTTTCTTTCTTTCTTTCTTTCTTTCTTTCTTTCTTTCTTTTTTTCTTCCTTCCTTCCTTCCTTTCTTTCTTTCTTTCTTTCTTTCTTTCTTTCTTTCTTTCTTCACTTTAGAGTGTATTGGGAACATAGTGGAATGGGGGGGAATGAATTCCTCAACTCTTATCAGTGAACCTTCCTCCTGCAACAGAGGGCAATGAACACAAAAGGTCTCAACTGGCCAAAGTGTTGAGAATAAGAGACTGCAGAGCTGGGCATGGTGGGAGGAAATCTTCACGAGTGAGAAATATGACAGAGGTTTAACATCCAGTGTATATAAATCACTCGAAAAACAAAAGATCAAGGAAATGAATGACCCAATCAAAAGATGGAGCAAAGAGCTAAACAGAGACTTCACAAATGAAGAAGTAAAGATGGATGAGAAACATTTAACAAGGCATAATTTATGCAACTTAAACCATGTTAAGATTTCATCTTACTATAGTAAGACTGGCTATGATCAAGAAAACAGATGATAACAAGTGCTGGAGAGGCTGTGGGGAAAGGGGAACACTCATTCACTGTTGGTGGGAATGCAAACTTGTGCAACCCTTATGGAAAGCAGTGTGGAGAATTATTTTCTTTTTTTTTTTTTAACAGGAAACAAGTATTTAATAGTTAATAAATGCAAAGGAAACTACCAAAGTAACAAAACATAAATACCTTTGGTTCAGTGAGCACACCACTAGTTTCGCATTCCAAATGGCTATAGACATATGTGAAGTCAAATTGTCCTCCTCACACCAGATGCCATCCCCAAACTACCACACACCCTACTCTTCAGTCATATCGTTGGCAACTTACACAGGGTAAGAATAGGAGGAACAAGTTGGACTGAAGAAAAAAGGGAGACTACACATGCAGAACAAGTCAGTGGGAGGGAGGGAGCTGCTGGGTCACTGCTGCACCCTTGTGCATGCTACATGGTCATTGCTGTACCCTGTGCATGCTACATGGTCACTGCTGCACCCTGTGCATGCTACATGGTCATTGCTGTATCCTGTGCATGCTACATGGTCACTGCTGCACCCTGTACATGCTACATGGTCGCTGCTGCCCCCCTGTGCATGCTACATGGTCACTGCTGCACCCTGTGCATGCTACATGGTCACTACTACACCCTTGTGCATGCTACATGGTCGCTGCTGCCCCCCCTGTGCATGCTACATGATCACTGCTACACCCCTGTGCATGCTACATGGTCACTACTACACCCCTGTGCATGCTACATGGACACTACTACACCCCTGTGCATGCTACATGGTCACTGCTGCACCCTGTGCATGCTACATGGTCACTACTACACCCTTGTGCATGCTACATGGTCGCTGCTGCCCCCCCTGTGCATGCTACATTGTCACTGCTGCACCCTGTGCATGCTACATGGTTACTGCTGCACCCCTGTGCATGCTACATGGACACTACTACACCCTTGTGCATGCTACATGATCACTGCTACACCCCTGTGCATGCTACATGGTCACTACTACACCCCTGTGCATGCTACATGGACACTACTACACCCCTGTGCATGCTACATGGTCACTGCTGCACCCTGTGCATGCTACATGGTCACTACTACACCCTTGTGCATGCTACATGGTCGCTGCTGCCCCCCCTGTGCATGCTACATTGTCACTGCTGCACCCTGTGCATGCTACATGGTTACTGCTGCACCCCTGTGCATGCTACATGGACACTACTACACCCCTGTGCATGCTACATGGACACTACTACACCCCTGTGCATGCTACATGGTCACTACTACACCCCTGTGCATGCTACATGGACACTACTACACCCCTGTGCACACTACATGGTCACTACTACACCCCTGTGCACGCTACATGGTCACTGCTGCACCCTGTGCACGCTATATGGTCGTTGCTGCACCCTGTGCATGCTACATGGTCACTGCTGCACCCCTGTGCATGCTACATGGTCACTGCTGCACCCCTGTGCATGCTACATGGTCACTGCTGCACCCTGTGCATGCTACATGGTCACTGCTACACCCCTGTGCATGCTACATGGTCACTACTACACCCCTGTGCATGCTACATGGACACTACTACACCCCTGTGCACACTACATGGTCACTACTACACCCCTGTGCACGCTACATGGTCACTGCTGCACCCTGTGCATGCTATATGGTCGCTGCTGCACCCTGTGCATGCTACATGGTAGCTGCTGCACCCCTGTGCATGCTACATGAGGCTAGTCCCTTTGTACAGTTACACATAAATACAATTGAGTGACCCTGAACATTCCCAGGGGAGACAAAAGGAAGATGGAAGCAGAGGCTAGAAGGGATGGCAGCAAGAGGCAGGCGCTGGAAAACCAGGAACAACTAGCTAGTCCTAGCCTGGACTTAGAGGGGGAGAAAAACAAGACCTAGAGTAGTAAAACATCTTGCCAAGACAGTTTATGGAAGCATTAGAATTCCATGTGTTCGTTTTATTGGTAACAAGACCAGAAAGAGATAGGCAAGAAATTGCCAGACCTGCTAAGGCAGGGGTCACACCCAGGGCTCTCATTCTAGTTCTACCATCTCTACTAAAATGCTTATGAGACTTTATAGCCTGCCTGCATGCCACCTGAACTCTTAAGAGTCACAGGTTCTCAGAGTTTCAGGCTTCTTGTGGCTCCGGGACAGAAGGAATCAAAGAAACAGGAAATAAGGCCACCTGTTCAAGAGAGAGGCTAAGGCTAGCCAGGAGTGATAGCACATGCTTATAATCCCAGGACTCTGGAAGACTATGAGTTCAAGGCCAACTTCAGCTACATATGAAGTTTGAGGCCAGCCAGGGCTACTGAGTCTTTGTCTCAAAAAGAACCGTAAAAAAGTACAAAACTGAATTCATGAAGACAGCAACAAACGTTGGTTCCATGACACTGGCTCTGTTCAAGATCCTTACTGAAGTCACTTAGACAGGGTCTACATTCTTCAGTCCTACTGTGCTAGGACAGTGGGTGTATCACACTGTACCCACGGCAAACTCAACAGAAGAAAATCAGTGCAGATTTAAATAATGGAGAAGTCTTAAAAGACTCAAAATGAAGCTACCACTTGACCCAGCCATACCACTCCTGGGTCTATACCCCAAAGAGTCATCCTACTGCAGAGACATGTGCACAACCATGTTTATTGCACCTCTTTTCACAATAGTGAAAAGCTGGAAGCAACTCAGGTGTCCCTCAACTGATGAGCAGATGATGAAAATATGGTACATCTGCACAATGGAGTTCTATGCAGCGATAAAGAAAACTGACATGATGAAATTTGCATGTAAATGGATGGAACTAGAAGCCATTATGCTAAGTGAAGTAACACAGACTCAAAAAAAGAAAAACAAAACAAAACAAATGACATATGGTTTCCCTCCTTTGTGGATCCTAGTATCAAACTCTTATATGTAAGGCAAGCTGGGTAATTTTTTAGTAAAAACAATTCCACAGCCTCTGATGCTACTAAGGACATAGCTTGAAGTTCAGGTCTGTAAGAACTGAGATTTAAGGTTCTCAGAGATGGGAACAATGTCTCCTTGTCTCCCCCTGTCCCCCTGGCTCTCAGGACCTGCAGAAGGCCTGCTGACTAAGGAAAGAGCAGAGGGACTCTAGCTGCTTCCTCAGCATCAGTGGTGCGTGCTGCACATGAGCCGCCTGCACCAGCCCGAGGGTCCACTGACCTGCCTGTGGCCAAGTGAGCAAGTCAGAGAGTGATGGAGACTCATTTTTAATCTCATTTACCTCTGTTTTGCTCAGCTTAGGATAACTTTCTTTTCATGTGTATACATGGATGTGAGTGTACTCATTGTGTGTGTGGGTGCACATATGTGTGTACATGTGGACGCCTTGAATGTCAGTCATCAAGTGTCGTTTGCTTTGCATTTTGAGACAATCCCTTGAAATATAGGGATCATCAGTTTGGCTGGACTGGCTTACCAGTGAGCCCTACCTAGGGATTCCTCCATTTCTGCTTCCTCAGTGCTGGCATCACAAGTGTGTGCCACCACATGTGTCTTTTCCAGTGGGCACTGGGGATAGAACTTACACTTGGCAGGCAAGCACTTTCCCATCCCCCAGTCCTATCATTTTTATGATCAAGTCTTTATGACTGGCAGACAATTGGGCTGTGTAGAGTACGACTTGTTCACATGAACAAACATTTCCTGTATTTTGTATTGAACGTCCCACCTTCATCAACACCCAGACATATGACATCAGCCTCTGCTGTGGCCCCATGAATGGCAGCTACCTCACAGGGGTGTCTCCAGTGGTAGGTGATGATCCCCGTGGTCCTGGTGGCTTATAATTGTGGACACAATGAAAAACTAGGACACTCCCATCTTCAAGAACCTTAACTTATCACCCACCTGGAGGGAGCAGATAGTGCTAGCTCTAACAAAGCATAGAGAGAAACAATACAATAGAGACAGAAAATACTACAGGAGAAAGAGAACTGAGACTGAGTCTATCTGGATTACTTTGCAAGAGAGGTGCATGTGATCTATCGATGGTCAGGAAAGAAGGAGAGAGGTCTATGACATGGGTGGAAGTTGTAACATCAAGCAGGGAGATGGGCTACGATATTCTAGAAAGTCAGGATACTTTGGCCTCAGTGAAGATGCAGAGAGGCCACTACAGAATGAAGGAAGACCTGGGCTCTTTAGAATCAGATGACAAGCAGGCTGAACTGAGCCTTACACAGAGAAAGTGGTGCAGAGTAGAGCTGAGTTCAGCAAGCAATCATGAAGATGCAGTTAGTTTACATATAAATACTCTAGCCGGATATGGCAGCTCATGCCTTTAATCGCAGCACTGGGAGGTGGAGGCAGGCGGATCTCTGTGAGTTCAAGGCCAGCTTGGTCTACAGAGTGAGCTCCAGGCCAGCTGAGCCTAAAGGGAGACCCTGTCTCAAAAATACCACCTCCCCCCCCCGAAAAATCATAGTGGCCATAAATGCATGTGTAAGTGTATAACTGTTAAAGAAGGTAGAGACAGGTGGATCTCTGTGAGTTCAAGACCAGCCTGGTCTACATAGTGAGTTCCAGGACATCTGAGGCTACAGGGAGACTCTGTCTCAAAAACACCAAAAAAGAATACAAAAACAAACAAAAAAAATAAATAAAAAAAGAAGTTCAACTCATGTAATTTAAACTAATTTCCTGTTGTTTTGAAAATTTTTTTTTTTTTAGTCAGGTTATAACTTTGTAGTCCAGGCTGGCCTAGAACTCACAATTTTCTCCACATCTTCCTGCCTCAGGCTCCTGAATGCCTGGGTTATGGGTATGTGCCATCAGCACATCTGGCTACAGCGTTTCTTGAGAAGACTAGATGTTTTATCAATGTGGAATATTTGATTTTAGACTAGAAAACAAGGGAAATGTGAGTATGATGTAAGAGACTAATAACGAATCCACCTCCCCAGTGATAATAGCTAAATTTACCTTTGAATTATTTCATGGTAAAATATTTTACTGATTCCATTTGTTTCTGTTCCTTCCAATCTGAAGAAAGAATGCCCCAGTGGGGATGGAGAGATGGCTCAGTGATCAGGAGCATTTGCTGCTCTTGTGAGGACCAGGGTTTGGTTCCCATAACCCACCTCAGGCTTCCTTTTTATTTTTTACTTATTATTTTTTTAGGTATATGAATGTACTCTCTGCATGTACGTTGGTACATCTGTGTTGTGCAATGCTGTGGAAGTCAGAAGAGGGTGTCAGATTCCCCTGGAACTGGAGTTAAAGATGGTTCTGGGAATCAAACCTGGGTCCTCTGCAAGAGCAGTCGGTGCACCTAACCGCTGAGCCGTCTCTCCAGCCCCCCACTTCAGGCTTCTTACAATGGCCTGTAAAACACCCTCCTCTGACCTCTGGGGGTACCTACATGTACATACATATGCAAATAAATAAAGGAATAATAAATCTTTTCTTTACACTACATAAAAAAGAAGAACCAAATACTCCAGGTGATAAATTGCTTTAACTTTAATTTTTTACTTTTTCCCTGAAGGTAACTTATGAACATTTTTTTGAACATTTTTTAATGTTTTGTTTGTTATTGGTGTTAATTATAACCCACAACTTTCTTTTCTTCTCATTCAGAATGTAAACAACCAAAAATATATGCTCTGCTTTGTTTTGAAATAAAAATATAAATAAATAAATAAGTAAATAAAGAATTACAGAGGTAAGGTCTGAGGTTTCTGGTCACAAAAATCTTCATTGATCAATCAGTCACTTTATTACCATTTTCTTCTTTTTTGGTGAAAACGTTTAAAATCAACCCTCTTTTTTATTTTTTATTTTTTTATTTGTTTATTATTTTCTTAAGGGATTCACAACATAAGAGCACAGTTGTTTTCAGATCACATTGACTTTGCTCAGTTTGCCATACAATTAGGTAATTTGCCATACAATTAGTTAATCCACAGATGAGGGATACCATTTGTCGTTTGTGTTTCTGGGACAGTGTTACTTCACTCAGCATGATATCTTCTAGCTCCAGCCATTTACCTGCAAAGCTCATGATGTCATCTTTGTTTGCTGCTGCATAGAAATCCATTGTGTAAATGTACCACATTTTCTCTATCCACTCATCGGTGCAGCTGCTGTCTGATTTAGGAAGTCTTTTCCTACACCTATGTCTTGTAGTCTGCTGCCAAGCTTCTCTTCTATCACCTCCAGAGTTTGGGGTTTCACATTGAGGTCTTTGGTCCATCTGGAGTTGACTTTTGTACAGGGCGAGAGGTAGGGGTTTAATTTCATTCTTCTACAAGTGGTGATCCAGTTTTGCCAACACCACTTGCAGAAGATGCTGTCTTTTCTCCATTGTGTCTTCTTGGCCTCCTTGTCAAATATGAGATGCCTGAAATTGTATGTGCTCAAGTTTGGATCTTCAGTTTTGTTCCATTTGTCAACAGGTCTGTTTTTGTGCCAGTATCAAGCTGTTTTTATGACTGTAGCTCTGTAGTATAGTTTGAAGTCTGGTATACAGATCCCCCTTGTATTTCTCTTTTCACTCAGGGTTGCTTTGGCTATTCTGGGTCTTTTGCTTTTCCAAATGAAATTAAGGACTGTTTTTCCCAAGCCTGTGAAGAAACTCTTGGGGATTTTAATTGGGATTTCATTAAACCTATACAAGAGTTTGGGTAAAATGGACATTTTCACTATATTAATTTTCCCAATCCATGAGCATGGGAGGTCTTTCCATCTTCTGATGTCTTCTTCAATTTCCTTCTTCAAGGATTTAAAATTTTTGTTATAGAGATCTTTGGTGTCTTTGGTTAGGTTTGTTCCTAGGTATTTTATTGTTTTTGAGGTTATTGTGAGTGGGAAGGTCTCCTTGAATTCCTTCTTCAGTTGCTTGTTGTTGGTGTAAAGAAAGGCTACAGATTTTTCTAGGTTAATTTTCTATCCTGCCAATTTACTGAAACTCTTAATCATTTCTAGGGGTTTTCTGGTGGAATTTTAGCATCCCTTAGGCAAATAATCATATCATTAGCAAAAAGGGATAGCTTGACTTCCTCTTTTCCAATTAGTATTCCTTTACTTTCCTTTTCTTGCCTTATTGCCCTAGCAAGTGTTTCAAGCACTATATTGAAGATGAGTGGTAACAGGGGGCAGCCTTGCCAAGTTCCTACCTTTAAATGGAATGCTTCTGTCCTTTCCCCATTTAGGATGATATTGGCTGTAGGTTTCCTGTATGCGGCTTTGATTACATTGAGGAATGATCCCTCCAATCCAATTCCCTCTAGGACTTTAAGCATGAAGGGATGCTGGATTTTGTCAAAGGCTTTTTCCACGTCAAGTGAGATGATGGTGTGGTTTTTGTCTTTCAGTCCATTTATATGCTTGATGATATTTATTGATTTTTCATATGTTGAACCATCCCTGCATCTCTGGTATGATGCTAACTTGGCCATGATGGATGATCTTCTTGATGTGGGTCTGTATGTGATTTGCCAGTATCCTGTTTAGAATTTTGGAATGTGTTCATTAGGGAGATGGGTCTATAGTTCTCCCTTTTGGTTGTATCTTTGCCTGGTTTTGGTAATAGAGTGATGCTGGCTTCATAGAAGGAATTTGGGAGAATTCCCTCTGTTTGTATCCTTCTAAACAATTTGAATAATATTGGTTGTAAGTCTTTTTGAAATGTTTTATAGAATTCTGCCATGAAACCATCTGGACCTGGGCTTTTTTTAGTTGGGAGGTATCTTATTACATCTTCTATTTCTTCATATATTATGGGTCTGTTTAAACTGTCAGTCTCTTCTTGGTTGAGCTTTGGTGATTCCCAGAATTTCAGATATTCATCCATTTCTTATAGGTTTTCAAACTTGGTAGAGTATAGGTTTTTGAAGTATTCCGTATGATTTTTTCTGGATCTTTTCATTGTTTGTTGTGACATTTCCCCTTTCATCAGGGATTGTATTGATTTGGAGTTGTTCCTTCTTTCTTTTGGTTAACTGGGCTAGAGGTCTGTCTATCTAGTTTATTCTTTCAAAGAACCAACTTTTGGATTCATTGATTTTTTTGTATTGTTTTTCTGTGTTTCTATTTTGTTGATTTCTGCTCTTATTTTTGTTATTTCTTCCTGTCTGTTGCATTTAGGGTCCATCTGTTTTTGCCTCTCAAGTGCTTTTAGCTGCAGTGTTAGATCATTCACTTGTACTCTTTCTGTTTTTCTAATGTAGGCACCCAAGGCTATAAACTTACCTCTTAGGACTGCTTTTAAAGTATCCCATAGGTTTTGTGGTGTTGTAATGTCATTGTTTCTTTTTTTTATTAATTTTATTTATTTCTGTATGTGTATGAATGTACTGTCTACGTGCAAGTTTGTGCACCCGTGTCGTGCAATGCTGCGGAGGTCAGAAGAGGGTGTCGGATTCCCCCAGAACTGGAGTTCTCCTGGAATTGGAGTTTCAGACGGCTCTCGGCCGCCATGTGGGTGTTGGGGATCGAACCCGGGTCCTCTGCGAGAGCATCAGCGCTCCCAACCGCTAGGCCATCTCTCCAGCCCCCATTGTTTCAGGAGTGCTTTTATTTCTTTCTTTATCTCTTCCTTGACCCATTCATTATTCAGGAGTGTGTTGTTCAGTCTCCATGTGTTCTTGTAGATAGTAGGGCTTATCCTACTATCTACAAGATAGTAGATAGTGTTGACAGTGAGCTTAATTGCACTGTGGTCTGATAGAATGCATGAAATTATTTCAATCTTTTTGTATTTGTGGAGGTTTCTTCTGTGTCCCAGTATGTGGTCTGTTTTGGAGAATGTTCTGTGGGGTGCTGAGTAGAAAGTGTATTCTCAGGCATTATGGTGGAATATTCAGTAGATGTCCATGAGGTCTGTTTGGTGAATCATATCATTCAGTTCAGATGTCTCTCTCTTTATTCTTTGTCCAGTTGACCTGTCCAAAGGGCTCAGTAGGGTACTAAGTCCCCTACTATGAGTGTGGTGGGGTTAATCTGTGCCTTGTGGTCCTGGAGAATTGTCTTTATAAAGTTTGGTGCACCAGAATTTCGTGTATATATATATTCATGATTGTGAAATCTTCATGGTGAATTGTTCCTTTGATAAAAATGTAATGGCCTTCTTTGTCTCTTCTGATTTCTTTTACTTTGAAGTCTATTTTGTCTGATATTAAAATAGCAACACCTGCTTCCTTTTTGGTAACATTTGCTTGGAATATTTTTTTCCATCCTTTCACTTTAAGGTGGTCCCTATCCGTGAAGGTAAGATGCGTTTCTTGTAGACAGCATGTAGATGGGTTTTGTTTCCTAATCCAATCTCCCAGTCTATGTCTTTTGATTGGGGATTTTAGTCCATTAATATTGAAGGTTATAATCGAAAGGTGCATGTCATTTCCTTTCACCTTATTAACCATTTGCATTTTTAGACTCGGTTTCTACTTCTGCAATTATGTTTTTATTAATTTCTCTTTCTAGTTGCTTGGAGACAGTTGCTCCTTTCTTCTGTCCTTTGAATTGCTTCAAGTATTCTCTGAAGGGTTGGTTTTCCGGACATGTATTCTTTCATCTTGTTTATGTCATGGAAGATTTTTCTCTCTCCTTCAACTATAATTGACATTTTTGGTGGGTATAGTAACCTGGGTTGGCATCTATAGTCTTTTAACACTGGGAATGCTTTGCTCCACGTTCTTCTTGCTTTCATAGTTTGCACTGAGAAGTCAGTTGTAATTCTGATAGGTTTCCCCTTATAAGTAATTTGTTTTTCTCTTGTGGCTTTCAGAATTTTGTCTTTGTTTAAGGCATCTAGCATTTTAACTATGATATGGCGTGGAGAGTTTCTTTTCTGATCTTGCCTGTTTGGAGTTCTATGTGCTTCTTGTATTTGTATTGGTTTGTCTTTTTTTAGTTTGGGGAAATTTTCATCTATTATTCTCTTAGAGAGCTGATCAATACCATTCTCTTGTGATTCTTCTCCTTTCTCTATTCCTATGATGTGGAGGTTTGATCTTTTCATAGTGTCCCACAGTTCCTGGTTGTTCCACTTTTGTGTATTTTTAAAATTTTCATAATCTTTCCTTGAGGTTTTTAGTTGTTCTGTGTTATCTTCCAGGTCTGATATTCTTTGTTCTGCTTCCTCCATTCTACTTCTGAGGCTTTTTCCATTCCTTTCCTCTTGATTGGATGAATTTTTGATTTCCTTTTTCATTTCATCCTGTGATTTCTTTAGTATTTCCACTTCCTTTTGGAGCTTCTCAATCTCTTTCTGTATATTTTTGCTTCACTGGTTGGTTTCCTTATCTTTTTCAATGTTTCCACTTCCTTCCAGAGATTGTCATTTTCTCTCTCTCTAGGTCCTTCTTGAGTTCTTCATTCTCTTTTCTTAATTCTTTGATTTGCTCTTTATGATCTTTTACTTCTTTAAGTATGTTCACAATTGTACTTCTAATATCTGTGTCCTGGGCCATCCCCAGGGGGATCCCCTTGTGGGAATCTTCCACAGGGTTGGTAGAGCTTGGTGTGGAATTATCCTGCACCTTTTCTATGTTGTCTCTTCTTCGTTTTCCTGGCATATGGGTTTCTCTTTGCCTGTATTCCAATGCAAATCCCAAATGCCTCTTCACTGTGTTAAAGGCTTGCTTTGCTTGCCTCCTTCAGATGCCTTTGTTGTTTATTTGATTGATTTGCTTTTCTCCTTTTCTCCTTGCTTATGGACTGTTGAACTTTCTAAGATTTATGCTTTCTATTGGAAATCCAACTCACTCTTCCCTTTCTGTTCCAAAGGTTCTCCAAAGAATCCACTTGGACACTCCTGTGCTTCAGGTGATCCCAGGAAATCTCCCCAAATCAACCCTCTTGTAATGATTCAAAATTACCAGACAAAATTGTTCATTATGGCTACCACGTTGTACCTTAGATTCTCAGTGTTTGCTTATTTTGTTTAACTAAAATTTTCTAGTTTTTATCAATAATTTCACATTTCTTGCTTCTACTGTATAAAGCCATCCTTATACAGCCTTTCTTTATGTATGCTTTGTTATAAAAACACCAGATCCGTATTCACTACATTGTTAATTCATTAGCATCAAATTTACAGCTAAGAGTTTGTACTTTATGCTTTGAACAAAGCTTATAAAACAATGTGTTTTCTACTTGAAGCATATCACAGCCTTTTGCACTCTAGTATTCTAAGCAACACTTCAACTCTGTGCTTTGGGAGCATCTATCCCAGCCTTTGATGTTCATGATTCTACTATGGGTTTTTTTGTTTGTTTTTGTTTGTTTATTTATATATATATATATACTCCTTACATATAGCAAATTTACAAAGTCTTAAATCAAACTATAGGTTAATTGCAAAACATATTTTAGGATTCACAGTTTTTAATCGTAAACCAATATTTCTCTTTATAGTGATATAAAACCTCTGTCAGATGTGTCACTGGAGAAGATTTCCTCCCACTCTGTGGGTTTTTGCTTCACTTCTTTGGTTGTTTCTTTTGCTGTACAGAGCATTTTAGTTTAATGAGGTCCCACTTTTTGATTGCTGACCTTAATTCCTATGCAACTGATGTCTGATTTAGAAAGTTCATTCTTATATCTATATGTTAGAGGTTGCTGCCAATATTTTCTTCTAACAGTTTCAGAGTTTCAGGTTTTACATTGAGGTCTTTGATCCATTTGGAGCTGACTTTTGTGCAGGTTGAACGATAAGGGTCTGGTTTCATTCTTCTACAAGTGGTCGGGTTTTGTCAGTACCATTTGCTGAAGATGCTATCTTTACTCCAGTGAATGTTCTTGGCCCCTTTGTCAAATATCAGGTCGCTGAAATTGTGTGTACTCACGTTTAGGTCTTCAATTATGGTCATTGATCTACAGGTCTGTTTTTGTGCCAGTACCATGATGTTTTATGACTACGGCTGTGTAATATAGTTTTAAAAAACTGGTGTAGTAATCTCCCCTGCATTGCTTGTTGTGCACTGGGTTGCTTTGGCGATCCGAGGGCTTTTCTCGTTCCATATGAATTTTAGGATGTTTTTCAAATTCTGTGAAGAACGTCTTGGAGATTTTGATTGGCATTGCATTGAATCTATATATTGCTTTTGGTAGGATGGTCATTTTCACAATATTAATTCTTCCAATACATGAGCCTGGGCAGTCCTTCATCTTTTAGTGTCTTCCTCAATCTTTTTCTTTAAAGATTTAAAATTTTCATTTGTAGAGTATCTTTAATGTCTTTGGTCAATTTATCCTGAGATTTTTTTTTTTGAGGCTATTGTGAATGAGATGGATTCCATGTATTCTTTCTCCTGTTTCTTGTTATTGGTATATAAAAGGTTACTGATTTCTGTAGATTAATTTTATAACCTGCCACTTTGCTGAAAGTGTTAATCCTTTCTAAGAATTTTCCAGTGGAACTTTTGGCATCTCTTAGGTATAATATCATATCTGCAAAAGGGATAATTTGGTCACTTCTTTTCTTGTTAGTAGTTCGTTAATTTCCTCCTCTTGTCTTATTGCTCTATCAAGAGTGTCAAGTACTACATTAAAAAGGAGTAGAGATAGTGGCTTGTCTGGTTCCTGAATGTTTCCAGTTTCATTTCATTTAGAATGATGTTGGTTGTTAGTTTGTTATGTATAGCTTTAGTTATGTTGAGGTGTGTTCCCTGCAGTTGAATTCTGCTCTAGGACTTCTAACATAAGTGCGTTTTGAATTTTATCATAAATCTCTTCTGCATCTATTGAGATGACCATGTGATTTTGATCTTTGAGTCACTTTATGTGGTTTATTAATTTTATCGACTATTGTATATCCCTGCATCTTTGGAATAAAGCCAAATTGATCATGGGAATGATCTTTTTGACATGTGTCAGGACGTGGTTTCAAATTATTTTATTGAGAATTTTTCCATTTATTTTCATTAAGGATATGGGTTGTGGTTTTCTTCTTTGATTGTATCTTTACACAGTTTGGGTATTAGTGTGGTGCTGGCTTCATAGAAAGAATTTGGGAGTTCTCACTATGTTTCTATCTTTTTGAATAATTCAAGTAGTATTGATCATAGATCTTCTTTAAGTGTCTGGCAGAATTCTGCTGTAAATCCAGCTGTGCCTGGGCTTTTTGGAGTTGGGAAGTTTTGTACTATGTTTAATTTCCTTATGTATGTCTGTTTAAGAAGTTTATCTCTTTTGGGTTTAGCTTTTTCAATATACATCCATCTCCTTTGGGTTTGAAAATTTAGTAAAGTATGGTTTTTAAAATATTCTTTCATAATATTCTAGATATTTTTGTTGTCTGTTGTGATGTTTCTCCTTTCATTTCTGATTTTGTTGATTTAGAGTTTCTCTTTCTTTCTTTTGGTTGACTAGGCTAAGGGTCTGTCTGTCTTGTTTATAATTTCAAAAACCAGCATTTGGATTCATTGAGTCTTTGTATTGTTTTCTTTGTTTCTATTTTATAAATTTTTACTAATTTTTATCATTTCTTCTCATCTTCTAGGGTTGGGTTTTATTTGTTCTGGCCTTTCCAGAGCCTTGAGATGCAATGTTAAGACATTTATTTTCACTCTTTCTGATATATTTTTCTTTGTGTGTGTGTGTGTGTGTGTGTTTGAGACAAGGTCTCCCTGTAGCCCCAGCTGGCCTAGAACTCGCTCTGTAGACCAGGATGGCCTTGAACTCACAGAGATATACCTGTCTCTGCCTCCCCAGAGTGGGATTAAAGTTGTGCACCACCATGCCTGACCTCTTTCTGATCTTTTGAGACAGGCTCTCCCTGTACCTCCAGTTGTCCTTGAATTCACAATGTAGACCAGGCTGACCTTGAACTCACAAAGATTTCAATGTCTCTGCTGGGATTAAAGGCATGCACCACCACACCCAGCCTTCTTTCTGATTTTTTTTCCTTTGATCTTTTTGAGACAGGGTCTCCCTGTAACCTCACAAAGATCTGCCTGCCTTTGCCTCCCAAGTGCTAGGAATACAGGCATGTGCCACCATGGCTGGCCATAGGCAGTTAGTGCTATAATCTTAGGACTGATTTAAGTGTCCCAGAGGTTTTGTTGTTCTGTATTGTTCTTTTCATTTACAAATACTTTATTAAATATTATACTGTTATTGATGTTTTGTGAATTTCATACATAATTTTTCAGTTCAATTTAGACATATTCCCATTTCCCTTCCCCCCACCCCACCCCAGTTCATGCATTCTGCCATACATGCCCTGCATCTTTCTCTCAGTCTTTTTAAAGTTTTTCTCTGCATAGGTTTATTGTTTTGGGCAGAATGTAACTATCAATCCATTCTTTGAACCAGTCCCTTGAAATTTTTAAAATTTGTTTAAGTTTTATTAAAGTTTTGTGCATTTCATACATCATTTCTCAGTCCAATTTAGATTCATTTCCCTTTCCATGCCCTCCACCCCATCTGAGTTCATGCATTCTGTCATTCATGTCTGGTATCTTTTTCTGAGTCTTTTAAAAATTTTTCCTATGCAAAAGAATATTGTTTTGGGGAGAACTTTATTATTTTGGACAGTTCTTTGTCCCAGTACTTTTGCTGTTGTTCTCCCCAATTTGTATTGCTTCAAAATATGTGATATATATATATATATATATCACATATACTAAAATATTTCATCTGAAAATAGAGTTAATTCTATAACTGTGTTGTTGGATAATTGTTTCGTTGGTTTGTTGGATAATTAAATCATTGTCAAATCCTCCAACCCCACCCCTCCAACTGGAATTGCTTAGGGAGTATCCAAGTGGATTCTTTAGAGAACCTTCAGAATAGAAAGGGGAGAATGAGTTAGTTGAGAAGCTCCAAAAGGAAGTAGAAATACTAAAGAAATCACAGGATAAAATGAAAAAGGAAATTTAACATTCATCCAATCAAAAGGAAAGGAATGGATAAAGCCTCAGAAGTAGAATGGAGGAAGCAGAACAAAGAATTTCAGACCTGGAAGATAACACAGAACTGTGGGAAAACTTAGTTAAGATGGGTTGGATTCTAAGCCAATGGTATCTCCCTGGCCACACCCATGGGGTGGGGGTGTAGCAACGAAAAGATTTAGCATTTGGCCCTGAGGATTGAGTCATGATGGATATTTAAGCAGACATGTTGGAATAAAATTTCTCTCTGCATTTGAACCTCAACCTGTGTACACGTGGTGTGCTTTCCTGTGCGTATTTTCCACATGGGTCATCCCAGGATTAAGTGGGTCCCACTACAAATCTCGGCGGTGACACCACAATTGGTGTCCGAACGTGGGGCAGAAGGAAACCTTGACAACTTATGTGTGCATACCCCTAAATCTTGCCTTGTTCTTCTCTCTCTCTTGATATCTATCTATTGTGGTGGAGCCATATTTCCTGCTGGTTTTGGTGTATGTGACAGTGGTCTGAGGGCATGTGGCTTTGTACACGTGGAGAGCAGCCTGGCTCTGATTTGGTTCAGAGGGAGCACCCAGTGCCTTCCAGGCATGTGCCTCCTGGAATGGTCACTCCTGCAGACTATAAAAGCCAGTGACCTCAAGGCTGAATTTAATATTAAGGCTTAGCAGTGATGCTTGGCCTTACAAACAATTTTTCATAATTTTTTTTTCCTTTTTTAAATTTTTTTTTTTATTGATGCTTTGTGCATTTCGTACATCATTTTCCAATTCAGTTCAGGCATATTTCCCTTTCCCTTCACCCCTACCCCCACCCCATCCCAGATCATGCATTTTGCCATAACTGTCCTGCATCTTTTGCTCAGATTTTTTTTTCATTTTTTAGCTATAAGTGATAATCCATGAGTACAAGCATCCTTCATATGAAACCAATTTGCAGGCTGTTGTGCCCAAACCCCCACAGCCCCACCATCCAGCAGG